>JBAMYA010000007.1:2111859-2126583 GCA_037176975.1 Arrhamphus sclerolepis | reverse complement strand
TGAGGAAAGAAAAGGATGTCAAGAATAAAAGGGATGATGCTAAAACAAAGTGTGTGTGTGTGTGTGTGTGTGTGTGTATAGATTAAAAAGAGAAGAATTGTTGTGTTGTATTCCACTTATCTAAGTTTGGGTTACAGAGGCAGTGACCTCAGCAGACGTCCAGGATCTCCCCTCCCTCCAGCCACCTCTTCCAGTTCTTCTGCAGAGGCCCCTGATGGGGTCTCCCTGGGCAATTTAGTCCAGGGGGCAGGAATGAGGGCAATTTGATGGGCTCATGGAAAATGGGAATATGTAGAGCTCAAGGTCCCTCACCTCTACCAGGGATACCAGGGTTCTGCTCCCTGGTGTCCAGTGGAGCTCAGTCTGAATAAACTACATGTGTTTGGCGTTTGTATGCTATTTACAAAGAGCACATGGATGTATGGTGGCTGCCACACAGATCCTGAGACTGGTTGCTTGTCCTGTTGGTGTTGGTCAGAGGCCTGTACTACAAAGCGGGGTTCACTTACTCAGATGTAACGTAGGCTTAACTTTCTAAATCTGGGTTGAGAAAACCTGGCTTCCTCAGTACTACAACACTGATTATGAGGTTGATTTGTTGAACCTGTGTTAACCTCATTGGAGTTTCACATGAAAGTGCATGTTGCCGTGCATGTTACCATTTTCAGTGATGGCGCGATCACCTTACTGTACCGAGGAAGAATGCACTATCATAACGTGGAGCTTTGACGAATTGAAATCAACTTCAAACACATCAATAAAGCAAGGTTGGCAAGGAACTGCTGATCGGATAAATACTGAGTAAAGGTTTTTGTTTTTTTCTCCATATGATCTTTAAATGTGTTACAGATGATTATTAACCTGTGGAATGTCTGAATTGATTAGAATTTGACTCCTGTTACTCTTGGGAAATCTAGGGAAAATTATTAGCCTCACTTCACCTAATTTATGGAAATGCATTAGACCTATTTCGATGTTGGTACTTACTGCAATTGCATAAAACCCTTCTTTGAAGTGTATTGCAGTTAAATGGCCAGGGAAAACAACAAATGCATCCAACAGGCCGCATAGAACATGCACCACCTTGCCAACCATACAGTATTCTTGCTCAGATGTTCAGCATCACCGATGGAATTCATAAACTGTCCACTGGCAAAATATCTAAGCACAAGGCACATTATCTGCTCGATAAGGGCATTGCTACGCTGGGTGATATTGCTGACTTCTGGCCCGATCAGCTCACAAAGATAACAAATTCTCTATATCTTTCATAGAAAATACCTTCCAGGTATGTCAGCGGATTCTGGTGGTCTCTAAGACCCTCACCCTGCGAAAAGAGCCCCTCACAGTTTGTGCCCCAATGTGAAACGGATCATCCAGGCATGCCGGCATTGTCTTGGGAGAAATTGTTGCTGGAGGGGCGGTACTTATAAAGGGAGTGGTTATGCGAAACCCTTGAGTTAACCAGGTTGAGATGCAGCATAAATCGCCGTGGCAGCATACCCTGATCAAAACCTATCCACCTTTCGCAGGTTAATCAGGAAGTTACTCCACATGTGATCAAGTTACTCCCGAAGTTATCCTGATAAGCCAGTTACCCCACTTCGTAGTAGAGACCCCAGTGCAGCTGTTGTGAGCTCTGTTGATGATGCAACACGACAAAATAAACTTCAAAGGCATTGATTTAATGGTCAAATATACCATCTCACCCTGCGATGGACTGGCGACCTGTCCAGGGTGGACCCCTGCCTTTCGCCCAAGGTAAGCTGGGATAGACTCCAGCAGACCCCCGTGACCCTGCACAGGAAATAGACATGTTCACAACACACCTGGATGTGTACATGGACAGACGTCAGTGTTGTTCGTACTGCAAGTAAGTGCCAGGCCTGAGTCACTTTGGATCATTGTGCTTGCTCTGTTACTAAATATAATCAGACATATTACACTTTTTAGCCCAAATGTGTAAAAGTCAAATACAAAAAAAGGCTCCCAGACAAGTCGATTTTACAATGGGAGACAGCAAGTATTTACTTTATTATTTTGGCTGCAATTTATAAGCCAACTAGCATCTTCATAAAAATAGCTTTTATTTGTTTTACTTATAAAACACCATTATATCAAAGTCACTTCATTCATCTTGTAGTTGGCTTGTCAACTTCTTGCCAAGACAGATTTTGTCAGTTATTTTGGTTCGTACTTTCCACCATAAATACTAAGGAAAGGGTCAAAACTATTGCTATGAAATAATGTTCAGGCAAGCACGCACACAGAAGATCTGTGCATGTTTGCAGGTGGAGGTTGGTGTGACAGAGTGTCACCCAGTGTGTGTTTTGTTGGCGTGGGTCCACAGTGTGTCCGTGTGTGTTTATGTCAGTGGGTTTCCAGTTAGTTGCAGCATTGTCTCTGTGTATTTGCAGAGTGTTAATCATTGTGTGAGTCAGTGTGTAGTTTGTGTCAGGACTCTGGATGTGGCTCCTTCATTAAAATGTTAACCAGGCCACACGGACAATGGGTGCACTGTTCGTCCTGCTGTCCTCTTCATACTGGACTGTTTCTCTCTCAGCTCTCCTCTCTGATGGTTTCTCTGTCTGCGTCTTTCTCTCCGTGCCCCCTCACCTCCCTCTCTCTCTCTGCTGAAACATCCACTGCCCTTGAATGTTGTTGAAACCACAAAGCCACATACACAGACCCTCTTTTTTTGTTTTTGTTTTACCTTCCATGTCTTTTGTGTCAGTTTCTTTTCTTCTGTGCTGTGGTTACTTTGTCAGGCTTCTTTAGTTTCAACCTGAACACATTTCAACTCTGCCTGAACCACACAAGTCATAAATCTGATTATGCTCTGGCACGCTAATGTTACTGAATTACCTTTACGTGACTGCGTACGTGAGTATCCATATGTGTGCATGCATGACTTTACTCACACACTCAAAATATTTCTTTGGCCAAGTATATGTACGCTTGGTTAGAATGATGTTTCAAGCATACTGATGTGGACATATGAGAGATCCTGTCCCAACCAGAACTTGTACAAAGAAACCACAACATATAATCAGTTGTTTGCTACATGAGGACATGGCGTGGGGGGAGGGGGTGGGGGTGGGAGGGAGCTTTCTCATGGTGTTACCGTACCACAACAATGTAAGTCAGAAAACTGGAGTTAGCTGTGTTCAGTTGGCGATTTCATTTTTTTTCTTTTACCCTCTAGTATTGTTTCAGGGATCTTCTGACCACATGTGGATCCGCTGTGTCAATGAAAAAGGCACTGATAATATTGTAAGACCACTTTGTTTCACTTGAGATGCATTTGACATTAACCTTCTGGTGATATTCTGCTCCCCATGTGGTCAGAAGTTGTGTTTCTTGGCTTTAACAGATGCAGTACATCTAGTACTCCAGAGGAAACTCAGAGTCAACCTCCACTGACCACCATGTTAAAATGTCCAACTTTTTAGTATAAGTAAACATATTTAAGGGTTTTGGTCTCCATAGCTAGATTTCACATCCATGACAGCTATACAAATGTGATTTACTACAAACTCTTGTTGTCGTCACCGTAGCTATTTAGCGCTTGTCAGTGTCTTGACTGGACTTCTGAGCTGTAAATTTAAGACTGAACGAAGCACAGTCGTGTGCGTTTTGAAGACAACAGTGGTGCCTGCAGTGATCAGGGGCCTAAGCAAACCTAGATGGATGGCTCCAGCAGAAACCAGGAACAATATCTGAGATCTCAGTCTAGAGGAGCGACATACTGGGAACAGCTAAGATCCAGGGCAGAACCCTCAACCTCCCAGTTCTCTGGTAGAGGATCCGAGCCTGGGTGGTCAGTGAGTGGATGGATGGATAGATGGATGGATAGATGGATGGGTAAATGAGCTGTATGTAACTCCCACTGGTGAGTGAGGACTGGGAGTGGTGGTTTAGACATGTAAGCCTTCTGTTTTGTTTATGAATTTTGAACTATTTAAGTCTTACACCTGGGACACTAGCTGTGTCCCAGTTCAGCGGCTGCATCCTTCGAAGGCCAGACTTGAAGGCCGAATACGTCACAGCGATACACTGAAGGCTGTCCCAATTCAAAGGCTCCTTCAAATGTGTCCTCCTTTTCCCATGATTTGAAGGACGGTCTGGTGTATCCTTCTCCACCCTATCCCGAGGTGCATTGTGGGTACAATGAAAAATTCTGTAGTAGCAGGGGACGGAGCAACAGAGTACACTTTTAAATGTGTATGCAAAAATTAAATGCCTAGAGCGGTTATGATGATAGGCTTTTGTCATTTGTGTGGACATTTTTTTTATGTTTTTTTGTCAAAAATCATCAGGAATAAATGAGCTCGTACAGCAGGTCCCATAGTTCTTCAACTGTTGCCGCTAAGCAATTTAAAAAAAAATCTTTTTGAGAGCAAGGAGCAGACAGAAGCTTTTATTAAGCTCAGAAAACAGAACAGCCACTTCTTCACGGACAACAATAAAGCTGTTGTAGTTCCTCTAACATTAAATCAGTAATAATAATAAAAAAAACAAGTTCAAATTTCAATCTCCATTCTCTCTTTGGTTCAGCACTGTCGCGATTGCTAGGCGATAGGACATACAAGGTGAGGACGGGGGTAAATCTGAAGGCTAGACTGTCTAAATTCACAGCCACTGACTTCTGGTCTACCTGGTCTTCGAAGGACCCGACCTACATTGACAGAGTAGTTCGTGTCCTTTAAAGAATGGAGCCGCTGAGTTGGGACACAGCTTCTATTGTTGGTGACTTTGTGAGGTTCAGTACAGGAACAGTAGACGTCAACCCAGAAACTGCTGGCAGAAGAGCATTGCATTTAATCACAATAGTTTTGCTTACTTGTACACTGAACAGACCAATACTTTCAACTGGTTTTTGCTTTGCACTGTATAGACAGAAGTGTGCACGGCTTGACGGTTTGACAGGAAGTAAAGAGTACATATGCAAAGGAACATGTGCCACATTCCACTCCCACTGCCTGGTCTGTGCTGCTTACTGTAGAACTGATCCATGCATGTGCATATATGAGCTGTACCTGTTCCTGTGACTGCGTCAATGAGAAACACATTGTAAACACATTGCTGTTTTTCAATAGATCAAGCATGACACAAATCCGTAATGATGTGTAACTTTTGGAACCAACTTTGACAACTTTTCATTGTACATGTTATACATTATAATACATTAACCTGCCTCATCTAGAGCTTGGTTTAAATACAGTTGAAACCAGAAGTTTACCTACATTATAAAAAAACAAAACAAAGCAAAACCTTTCTTTTTCTTCACTGTCTGACATTAAATCAGACAGAACTTCCTGTTTCACATCATCTTACATTTCCAAAATAATTTCTATTTGCTCAATTCCAGAATAAGAGAGAGATTTGAAGAATTTGTCTCTGTGACTTTCTTTAAGGACAGAGGTGTACATACACTAAGATTACTATTTCCTTAAACAGTTGGAAGCCTCTGATGGGTTAATTGACATTTGAGTTAATCAGAGGTACGTGTATGGATGTATTTTCAGGTACACCTCAAACACTCTTGTGTCTCTTCATGTGAAAATTTAAAAGAAATGAGCCAAGATATCAGGAAGAAAATTATGGACCTCCAGCAGTCTGGTTCATCTGTTGGTACAATTTCCAGATGTCTGAAGGTTCTACGTTCATCTGTTCAAACATTTACAGTCCAGCTGAAACCCATGGGAATGTCCACTATCATAGATCTATGGAAGGAGACGGTTCTGTGTCCCAGAGATGGACTACCTTTGTTGTGAAATGTGTGAATCAACTCCAGAACAAAAGATAAACAGCTTGTGAAGATGTTGCTGAAGCGGTATGAGTGTGTCTTTATCCACAGAGAAACCAGTCCTGGACCCACATGGACTGAAAGACCACTTAGTCAGGAAGAAGACTTTATTCCAGAAAAAAAACCAAAAAAACAGAAACAAGCCAGATTACAGTTTGGGGACAATGAGCTTCATTTCTGGAGACATGTCCTGTGGTCTGATGAAACCAAAACTGAAATGTTTGGTCATGATGACCATCGTTACATTTAGAGGAAAAAGTCTGAGAACACCACCAACTGTGAAGTACGGTGGTGGCAGCATCATGCTGTGGGGTTGTTTAGCTGCTTCACTAAATAGATGACATCATGAGGAAATAAGATTATGTAGAAATATTGAAGAAACATCTCAAGACATCAGCCAGGAAGTTAAAGCTTGGACACAAATGAACAATGAATCTAAAAAAAAACCTCCAAATTAGTTTCAAGGTGGTTTTAGAAGAACAGAAGTCTATGTTTTGGAGTGGACATCACAAAGATCTCAGTCCTGTAGAACATTTGTGTTCAAAGCTGAGAACAAACCTGACTCAGTTCCACCAGTTCTGTCAGGAAGAATGGACCAAAATTCCAGCAAACTATTGAGAGAACCTTCTGGCAGAAAACCCAAAACAACTATACCAAAACCTCAGGAAATGTAGGTAAATGTCTGACTTTGAAAAAAGTAGTAAAATATTTTATCTCTCATTGTTTTGGTGTTTAGCAAATATAAACCAAATCCTACCTGACCTAAAACAGGAAAAGTTTCATCTGATTTAAAGTCAGCGAGTGAAGAAAAAAAGGTTATGTGTCTTATAGTGCATGCAAACGTTTGTATGTCTGTTTGACTGGCCACTCCAGCATGTGTTAAAGCTCTGAAGCAATCAGTGCAGCCCCACCGTGAGACTGCTGGACTTTCTCCAGGCCTGGTATCTGCTTCACCTGTCCCTGAGGATCAGCGCTGGAGCTGGGGCAGAGGTGAGGGCCGAGGGGGGCCGCTCTGGGATTACATTTGTGCGGGGAGGGGGTGCACTCCCTCCAGAGAATGGTCCTCTACTTGTAAGGGTGTAATGAGGATCAAAGTGCCCCTGACACCTATGGGTCTCCTGGGCTGTGTAGTACTGTAGCCTCATACCCCCGACTCACCAGCTCCTTCCCCCACACACCAAAAATCAAAGCTGTCGATCGTGACCGAGAAACAGGTGGAAATCTGTTTGTCTCTGTGTATGTGTGTGTGTGTGTGTGTGTGTGTGTGTGTGTGTAGTGGTGATGGGGGG
Source organism: Arrhamphus sclerolepis (assembly GCA_037176975.1). Classification (NCBI taxonomy): domain Eukaryota; kingdom Metazoa; phylum Chordata; class Actinopteri; order Beloniformes; family Hemiramphidae; genus Arrhamphus; species Arrhamphus sclerolepis. The sequence goes on along the minus strand of JBAMYA010000007.1, from coordinate 2,119,485 downwards.
GTGGCGTGTTTGGAGCTGTCTGTCTTTCAGCACTGCAGCTGGACAGCTATCTTCACGCTATCGATGAAAATTAACAGACACTTCCTCTTTTCTAACCACCGTTTCCTCTCAGAGAAAGCTTCTTCTTTACCATTTAACCTCTGTCACAATCTCCTGACACACACACACACACACACACACACACACAGATGCGTACAGGCTCGTACGTTCACGCAGATGACAAAGACTTTCTGCTATTGCACATTCCGGGTTGGAAGCTCATTTCTTTTGTCCAGCTGCCACCCTCACCTACCAGCCACTCATTTTTGCTGTTTTGTTTTATTTTATTTTATTTTTTAACCAGACACTTTTACTGACATTGTGTGAAAAATAGTAAGTGCCAGCTTACTTACTGTGTCATTTCTAATCTCACATTGGCCTTTACTTTTTCACAATTGCTCTGGTATGTCTGAACAACCATCATCCAGTCTGGCTTGTCTTGTAAAACCCCAACAGCCGTAGGATTGACTATTATCACACATCCATAACTTTTTATTTGATTTATCTTTCCTTGCTAAGTGTCTCCTCCTGAGTTTGGTGGCTCTTTATATCTGTTAAAGCAACACCCCATAACTTTTTCACCCTAAAATCTTTCACTCACTGGTGCAGCAAACCTGCATCAGTTGGCCTGGTCATGTGAGATGTAGCTGTGGAGTCCAGCCCACCACTCTCCGTACGTCCATCAAGGCAGGACTGCCAAAGACACCAAAGAGGACCAGGTCAGAGGAAATGGAAGGGAAAATTGTGGACTGGTTCTTACTCTTCAGCGAGATGCCTAGTGACGGAGCAAGGGAGGATAAATCCAAGGGGACACTTCCGTTTGTTTGTAATGAAGTTCAGAGCAGAAGTGAGGAAAACTGCAGTTATTTAATTGATCTCTAGATGCTGGCTCCATGAGCTCGTCAATCTCTACTGCCGTCAGTGTTAATGTTCAAACAGTGAAGCAGTGGCATCACCGACATAGCGGTCATTTCTGATGTCACTGATATTAAAATTGAAAGGAGGGTGCTGACGGGGACTTCCACCAGGAGCTCCTCTGTTGGGGCTCAGCTGAAGGATTTTGGAGAAAGCTGTGATGAAGCCCTGGAGACAACAGTTCTGCCGCTGTGCCAGTCCTTGTCTTATCTCATTACTCATCATTCTCAAATGTTGTCCAGGATGGGCATGTTTCAGCCAGCTTCCAGTCCTGCTCATTCTGCATTTACTACATGGTGAACCTTTCAGAAAACCTCAGCATGACGTCAAAGGGGGTTTTATATGAGTCTTTTTATCTGGTCTGTGGTTAAATCTTGGATTGGCTTTCACTCATTGGTGAGAAGAAATTAGATGTGAGACTGATGCTAAACTCGCCATCTTCTTGCTGTGAAAGTAAATAATGTCTCATTATCAGTAACTGCCTTGCTGTGGTTTCATGTTCTGATGTGGCTCTTTGTAATTTTGTCTTTGCCTGTTATGCCACCTAGGCTAATGACTGATTTTGTAATAAGTTCACCAGCTTGATAAAGGCAGAAATGAGTATCACCAACATCCAGTTTTGACTTTTGACCCCCTGGCTCTTGCAGACCAACAGTCCTCCTGATTCTCTGAGTCTTTTGATGATGATGATGATGATAAATTGCCACGGCAACTTATTGTGTTGTACATAAAACATCTGCCTTAAACAAATGGGCTCTATTGTGGTATGTCTAAAATTATTCAGTGATTATTTTACTAACTGTCTTTTGTGCACACCACGAATGCTCGTGGGTTGATCAAACTGAACCACCTCTGCAGAACTGGGTGCTAATTTGCAACTCTGGTGAGGAGATTTGGGTGAGTATTTATTTTTCCAGAATCCACTTCAAATGACTGACCTTTTACCTCGTTCCCATGGTGATGCAGTCATGACCTGGACAGTAGACTGTAATCATCCAACCAAACACACTGTTAGCAGCTTACGCTGGCGGACACTTTCAACTCCCTGACCGCAGGAAGCTGAAGGGATTTAAAAAAGAGCAATGATGTCATTACTTAGTTTCATCCTGCCAGGGGAGGTGGAAGGGTTAAAAAAGAAGAAGGAAGAAACAAAACAATATCAAAGATCTCCTTGCAAATTAAACATGTTTTCCATCTCTCTCACACACCCACACACACAAACTCCTCAGTCACCTACATTTCCACTTTGTAAATTACAGTCTGAATTATGGCCCTCACCAATCATCGCACTCGTCTGTCACCAGCCCGCCAATCATGAGTCTCCGGGGTGCTTGTCGCCATGCAGGGCGGTCGAGGGAGACTCAAAGTGGTCATTTTCTGCTGCAGCCTGTAGTTAACGTGCATGGGAACAGGAGGCTGGCCTTTGTGGTGCCCTGCAGACCCTTGCAGAGCTGCTGGGGAGTGTAAGCTTTTAAAAATGTAAATACTCAATCCTGTTTGTGTCTCAGAAGTGCACACACTGTTCTTTACTAGTGCATCGCATTTTGGTTTCCAGACTTGTTTAGCTGAAGATATTTACCACCGAGTTTTTTAGGAACATGTCTGTACGCATACATGTGTATATCCGGTTTATGTGTTTTGTTGATCATCTGCCAGGCAACCAGGCACCAGTTTTGCATTTTAACCAAATGGACTTTAAAATAATGAGAATTTTTATATAGTGGGTTTTACTTTTAATAAAATGAAAAAACTGTGTATCATTATTTATTTAGCAAAAATGACATCACAAATTAAAAAAATAGAAAATATGTGGGCAATACCTAACTCCCTCAATGTTTCCATGCAAGCAGCAAAATCTGGGCTGAAGTACATCCAGGAAGTAGCAGTTCCTCCACTGACCACTAGGTGCTGGGTCCAAAACAGAGCAAATCCCCATTGACCTCCATGCAGAAGAATTAAACATATTAACAGCCTGGTACAATTTATTTATTTATTTTTCATCTGTGGTTACATATTATATCCATGACAACTGTATATGTATGGTAATAAACAGTAATAAAGCTGACCAATCAGATGACAAGACTTGCAAACTCCACTGTTTTTGGTTGTCACTGGCTGAGCACGATGGTATGAACAAAGCAAGGAGGAATATTGAGGCATTTAACCTCACAAGAAATTGTAGGCAATATTCCCGTCAATTCATCAAATAACACTGACAGCGAGATGAGTGGTGATCCTGTCTACTTTGTTTGGGATAACTGGTGAAGAAGAATCGTAGTGGAGAAAAGCGGAAGTCTCGAAGAGTTCTGCACCTTAAGGTCGGGTTTGCACTGTATGATTGTTATAGTCTTATGAGAATAATTCAAGTAATAGAAAAAATTAATTTACAGCATGTTACAGAAATCCTTTACAAGCAATTCAATGTAAGTTTGATGTTTTACAGGAGCAGACGTTCTAGGAAAAATGGTCAGAACATGAAATGCTCAGATTAATACAAAAAAATCCAATAGGTACATGCCAGAACCTTCAGACCTTATCCAGTACATGTGGTGTTAAAGTCCATGACAACACAATAAGTAGAAGACTGGACAAGTATGGTTTGCTTGGAACTGTTGCTAGTATAAAGCCTCTTCACTCTGAAAATAAAATGGAAACACAACTGAGATTCAGAAATCTGCATCTGAACAAATTCCAAAACTCTGAACAATGTTCTGTGGACAGATGAGACCAAAGTGGAGTTGTCTGACATCAATGCCCAACACCATGTTTGATTTGAACTCCGCACATCATTTCAGCAGAAACAACATACCCACTGTCAGGCACGGTGGTGGAGAGGTGATGATTTGGGCTTGTTTTTGAGCAGCCACAGGACCTGGACACCTTGCAGTCTCTGACTAGACCATGAACTTCCAGATACAAATGTGAGTCCATGTGTCTGAGACCTGAAGCTTGGCTGAAACTATGTCATGTAACAGGCCAAAGGTCTGAAGCAAAGCACCAAATCTGCTTCAGAAGGGCTGGAAAATTATAATAATCTAAGTTCTGGAATGGCCTAATCAATGTCCAGATCTCAAGCCAAGTGAGAGAGAACTGTAAATAAGTGAAACTCAATGAACTGTTGCAATGTTGTAAAGAATAATGGAAGAAATAATGGGAGATACATTCATGCAGGAAATGACTTCTCCAAGTTACTGCTGATAATAGTGAGTCTAAAAGTTATTAAATCACAGCGTAACTTAGTATGGACTTGCACACATAGTGCAGCATTGCACAGCCAGAGTTTGGGGGACTAGCTTCTGCACATTAGCTCACTGTCGGCTTGAGGATATCCCTTGACCTGCTTCAATTATCTCCATGCTCAGCTTTGCTTTGATAGATTTTTGGCTTGGACTGTCTCCAGAACTGAAACCACACTTGCACACGAACCTCATTTTTGTAGCTTCAAACTTCGATTTGCTTTGATGAGATTTGAATTCTGACTTTGACTCTCTCTGATTGTCCACTTTACTCACATTTGACTTGTCTCGACTGTGTAATGGACTTATATTGGTTTTGACAGAACATGAGACATGACTTAGACTCATGGCTTAAATTGGACTTGCCTGGGTAGTCTCAGAGCTCTGGCTGGACTGTACAGATGACTTGATTCTGTCTTGATTGTTGTGATAATCGACTTGGACTTAGTTCAACTTAGTTGGACAAAGTAAAAACAGCTGTAGTTAGCCGGTGTACAACATGTAAATCATCTTCCATCATGGAGTTATTACAGTTGCAGAACTGTTTATTTTGAAAATGAGCTTCAAGAGAGCATTTTGAGTTTGACTCCTCTGACCTTGTGCCTTTGATGCTTTCATTCAGGCAGGAGTTTGTGTGTGTTTTGATGAAGAAGAGCCATCCATCATCACGACTCCACAGACAAGCTCACCCTCAGATAATTAGAGAGCAACCAGAGATGCGAGTGTTGTTTCACAGTCCAAGTGTAAGAATAATTGTTTGTTTGAGTTGAGTGAGTGTTGTGTTGTTGTTGTTGTTTTCTTTTTTTTTTCCTGTTTGTGTGTGTGTGTGAGGTACTGATGCAAATTTGTGTGTGTTTTTGTGTTCATGTGCATGAGCGTTGTCTGGGATTTGGTGTCTGTTTGTGAGTTCAGAGTTTTCCTCCTAATCACAGTCTTTAAGGTTGTGTGATCACAGGCCTTTCTGAGCAAACCAAACCAAACTACTGACTGACGGACAGACACACCCCCAACATGCTCATAAACAAGCCGGCGTACACGTACGTTCTGAAAAACACAGTATTGTCAGGTACACTTTCACTTTGGATTTCCTCTCATAGAGCCATTCTTTCCACACTTTAGGATCAAACAGGTGCACGAAAAACGCCGTCAGCACAGTCGACGTCCAGAGATTCACAAGGACCTTTTTGTGACAGAAGGAAGGGGTGGTGGTGGGGGGGGGCTGTTGGACGTGTGTGTCACTGAAAGTCATCTTTACTGAGATGAGTAACCTTTAAATATGGCTAATTAGAGAGATGTTGTCTCGCGGCTGCTGAAAAGCGAGCTACTGTGAGAGCCAATGATAGAGCAGGTTCGTCCTGGGTGTCTTGAGGACACGTTATGATAGGGGTGTGGAGCGCCGCATGTTCAGGTCCTGCTGTCATGTGGCTCGGCTCGGGGAAGCGCTGTATATGTTTGTATGTGTGTGGGCGGGCGGATGCTTCTGTGTGTGGTGGATTTGTGTACGAAGTTGGAAGTTAGAAAGAGGTTGTTTGTCCCATGTATCAGAGGGCAACAGCGGCGTCTAAGGTTACGTTTCCAGATAGTCATAGTTTACTGAAACAGGAGAGCTGGGGTGGCGAGAAAACCAGTCTGACTCAGCTTCCAGGTTACTGAAGTCTACAGGGCAGTCATCGTCAAAGTTACCATGCCCTTTAACGCTTTAATATGTAAAAGAAAAGAGAAAAGCAAAGGATAAATAAAGTGAGCTGACTGTTGAAGATGATGAACAGGTGCATTTTAAAGCAACACAATGGAACTTGCAGGTTTGTAGTGAGTCAGTTTCTGATGTGTTGGTGGAGGAAATTCCAGATGGTATGGGCAGCACCGGCAAAACCTAGGGTTCAGTACTTGGTCTTGGGAATGGGGGTCAGGAGGCTGGAGTTTGCAGAATCAGAGATGGCAGTTGTGGGAACGGTGGTGAAGAAGGTCGTGGTCATTAAGGGTTTTGTAGGTGCTGAGAAGGAATTTGTGCTGCACCTGTTACTGGAGCCAGTGAAGTGAGAGGGTGGTCATGTGGTCTCTGGGGCAAGTGTGCCTGAGTAACTGACATTTTGTGGTATTTCTTTTTAACTATATACATTTTTCTTTTGTTTTTTAAAGTGAAGCCAAAATAATAATTTGGGCAACATTAAGTGAGTAAGTAAGTAGATTCACCTTTAGCAGCTGTAATTTCATTCCTCTATGACTTTACAACCATCCCTCTGATGGTTGAGGAGGAATTTTGATCCATTCTTCTTGTTTGAGGTGATTGACATTTAAGGTCTCTTCAGGTCCTGGAGAATCTGAGCTTTAAATAGACAATTCAAAAACCCAGATTCTTTTTTTTTTTCCTTTAGCTGTCAGACTCTCATTTCTAAAATACTCTGGTATACAAGAGGAGTTCATAGTCGGCTCGATGACTGTCCTTCAACTGTGAAATGAACCCAAATCATCACCCCTCCACCGCTGTGCTTAATAGTAGGTTGGAGGTGTTTATGCTGAATTACTGTGTTTGGTTTTTACCAAACATGGCACTAGGCATTAAGGCCAATCACCTCCACTTTGGTCTCATCTGTTTATAGGTCATTGTTCCAAAAGGTTTGTGGTTTGTTCAGATGTAGTTTCGTGAGCATCTGTTGTGCTTCACTTAGTTCCTTTTAGATCAAAGACTCCTTTTCATAACCGTCTTTGTTCAGTCTTTGTCTAAATGTGCAGTCATGGACTAAAATGTATCTGTAGATTATGAGAAGTGCTCTTAGTTTAAAAAAAAAGAAAAAAAAAGGATTTAGGTTTTATTTTATATTCAGACCTTTATGGTATGTTTGCTGGAACTTCCACTACTGGGAAGATTTGTCATTGTATTTAATGTTTTCTACTTGTGAATCACCTTGCTTGCTGGAAGTGGTTTCATAATGCTTTTCTATAGCAGCGGTTGCTTGTCTGAGCTTATTGTTCACGTCCCAGTTCACAACAAGCAAAACATTTGAAACAGCAGCATTGATCTAACACTTAAAACAGCATCACCCTACTGGGCATGCTCAATGAAGCTAAGAAAGGCTATCAAGCTAAAAACAATGCTAGTTGAACACCACCCTGCAGCCTCTACTATCTGTCATTGTTTATTAAGCTGATTATAGTTTGAAGAAAGTAAACTAGTATTGACAGGTTTATACCTCAAGAAAATTGGAAACTGAAAAGACAATTTCCACGAGCTCTTTACTAAAGTCTTAACCAAGTTTTTATAAGTTGTCATTCTGCTACTTTAAATGGAATTTCATGAAGCTATTTAATATTAAATTTCTGTGTTTTGTGTTTTTGTAGTGTAGACAGTTTAACTGTGACCCTGCGATGGACTGGCGACCTGTCCAGGGTGGACCCCTGCCTTTCACCCAGAGAGAGCTGGGATAGGCTCCAGCAG
>JBAMYA010000007.1:2078095-2111759 GCA_037176975.1 Arrhamphus sclerolepis | reverse complement strand
TACTTGTATAACATGCAAATAATCCATAATTTATAAAGACTGATACACACACACACACAAACACACACACACACACACACACACATATACATATATATGTATATATCTATATATAATGTACTCCGCACCTCGTTAAAGCTCAGATTCAGGATGGACAAAATAGATTCCATCCTGGCCTTGGAACAATGTACCAGCTCCTTATGTGCAATATTTTGAACTCCTAATTTATTTATTCATTATTTAATCATTTTTAATTTTCAATTTTAAATACTCAAAGTATTTTCTATTCATTAACTTTTTTATAGACTCCATGATAGCCCTGCACAAAACTTTCTTTGTACCTTAACTGTTTGGGTTCTAAGAAACCACAGCTGCGACCATTAGTCGACATAATTGATTATGTCATTCATAACAATTAACTGCTGTGTCATAAAAAAAAACAAAAAACAAAAACAAAAAACACAATAGTCACAAATCATTAAAGCTTAGCTGTAAATGTTCATTTGTAACTGAGATATACGGTAGAAAGTACTGGGGGTCCGTACAGCATACCCCCACAATAACTGCACGTAGCCCAATAAAGAAATGTGTATAAATGGTAGCAAAAGTATAAAGATAAAGAGGGCAAAAAATAAGTTGGTTTTTAAAAAAAAAAAAAAAAAAAAAAAAAAAAGAGTTAATCAATGTTCCTATATAATTATGTGGGAGTCTGATACAGTCCATGCAGGAACCAGCTACTTCAGCTGTTAAATCATGGGGGTGATTAGTATAGAAATATACATGTGCACACACACAAACACATGCACATCACAATTAGAGACGCAGTGTAGAGAATGAGGTGCTCCTGTTGGTTGGGGGTAGCATACACAAACTGAGGCTTGGCTAAATTGAGGTTGGCCTTTCCACTGGCTGCTCAGTAGAGGATTTGCATTTGAATCCAATTGTGAGCGGCTGGATTTATGCCTCTGTGACTGGTGCCCAACGGTGCTTTTTCTTTCTGACTTGCTCCCTATTCGCTTTTCTCTTTCTCATCTTCCCCAACTGTGTTGTGCTCCTTATTGGTGCCCTACTCTCCCCACCTTCGTCCCACACTGTTTCTCCACTCTTTAGCACCTATTTGCATGGGCTGGTTCATCATTTCATATGAAAAACTCAAGAGAAAAGTTATTTTTTTCTTTAATTCTTGGTAATATTTCTTTAACTGCTATGCATTAGAAAAAAAAGCATGTGGCTCTACTGCAGGAGGATATGAGGAACGAAACTAAACAAAAATTCTGGATATGTCAAAAGAAAAGGTGTTGACCAATAACAAGAAGCAAAAACAAAAAAAAGCATGCATTCCCTGTAAATTAATTTGTAATGCAGTAATCTCCTAGTTTACTGAAGCAAACCTTTCTGGGTTTTCTTTTACTGTGTCACCTGGGCATTTTGTTGCAGGTCTATTTTAAGTCTCTGCACTCAAGCAAGGTTTATGGTCTGTCTGATGTCTGAATGTGACACTATGTTGATGTTAGATATAAGGCATGGGAAGTAACATTCCCAGAAAAAAACAATCCAGCATTCACTTTCTTGTGCTTTTCAAATCTCTCAGAAAGCATTTGGAAAAAGTTTGACGGGCTCTATGCTTGTTATGGCTACCAAGGAACTCCTCAAGGACTGAAGTCTTCATTGTTTTTTTTTCCTCTGGTTGCATTCCCTCCACAGATAGGAACGCTGAGGTGAGGTATTAACTGGCAGGATACTGGACCAGAGAAAAAAAACATCAAAATTCCTCCACTGGACTGATTAGTGGCTCCATTCTTATGTGTTTCTTTGAGACATTTAACCTTTTAAGTTTTTAACTTTTTTTTTGATGCACACTTAAAAAAAATGTGATTGTTTAAATATGTTTATATCTTTATTTTTATGGTTGATTCTGGTGTGAATGTCTACAAGAAGTGGTTGAAGGGAGGGTATTGTACCCTTCAAGTACAATATATTGTTTTTGTTAAGCAAAATAATCAATAATCAATAATTATAATTTGAATAATCGAACACTAAATGAATAATAATGTTTGCAGCCGAGTGTGAAGTGGCTGAGATGAGAATCAGCACCTCCAAATCCGAAACCATGTTTCTATGTCGGAAAAGGATAGAATGCCCTCTCCTGGTTGGGGATGAGGTTCTGCCTCAAGTGGAGGAGTTCAGTTATCTTGGGGTCTTGTTTATGAGTGAGAGGAGAATGGAGCAGGGGATTGACAGGCGGATCAGTGCAACATCTGCAGTAATGAGGGCCCTGTACCGGTCTGTTGTGGTGAAGAGGGAGTTGAGCCAAAAGGCAAGACTCTTTTTTACTGGTCAATCTCCGTTCCCACCCTCACCTATGGTCATGAACTGTGGGTCATGACTGAAGGAATGAGACCACAGATACAAGTGGCTGAAATGGGTTTCCTCCGTAGGGTGGCTGGACTCTCCCTTTGAGATAAGGTGAGAAGTTCAGTCTTCCAGGAGTGTCGGGCCGTTGCTCCTCCACATTGAGAGGAGCCAGTTGAGGTGGTACGGCCATGTGGGGAGGATGCCCCCTGGAATCCTCCCTCAAGAGGTGTTCCAGGCATGTCCGACCGGAAGGAGGCCCTGGGGTAGACCCAGGACATGCTGGAGATAGTATGTCTCTCGGCTGGCCTGGGAACGCCTCGGTATTCCCCCGGAAAGCTGGAGGAGGTGGCTGGGGATCAGGATGTCTGGACTTTCCTGTTCAAGCTGCTGCCCCCGCGACCCAACACGGGATAAGTGGGAGATGATGGATGGATGGATGGATAAATGAATAAATGTAGATTCATCATTTTCAAAAAATTGCAGTAAAAAGTTGACATAACTCCCTTTCCTGCACAATGAATTATTTCCTAAAATGAATTACTGCATTCGTCCAAAAGAAAGCATAGTTCAAAAGTGCATGCCAGCATCTTAGACTTAAATCAAACTAAACTAAGAGCCTCTTAGCTTCTATGTTATAACGAAACACGTAGCCTACATACAGTATAGAACCGACATCATTGTTAATATTTATGCTTGTCTGTGGACGCTCGTGTTGCTATGTAGTTACACTACCACAACCCTAGGTGGCGGAGCAGGGTCTGTTCTGCACCGCTGTAGTTTGCGGAGCTGAGCTTTCTTTTGTTTACTTCACCTCAGATATTGAAATGGAAGAAAATAAAGCATATTTTATATAAGCTGGAGCTGATAATGCTAAGTAAAAGGAAATGTCACAGACTTTTCAGCGTTCTATCTTTCTATCTGGCTTGAAAGCAACAGAGAAAAAGTGGTAGCAGGAAATGTGACGATAAAGAAGGACAATGCTACCAAGTGAACCAGTCACATGATGTGTAGCATCTCTGCTTGAGAGGTGCATGGCCTGGTATGGCATATGGTGTGTTTATACTAGTGGAGCTTCCAGGGAGAAACTAGTAGGCTGTTATTTTAACAGGGTTGACCTCCTCAGTCCTTTCATTCGTCATGTCTCCAGTTACAGTGACAGGGCCAAAAAAGAAAAGAAGTAGACATCTGTAAAAACGAAGAAATAAAAGAAAAAACAAATTAAAATGGTGTAAAAATATTGGAGGAGTTAAAGATGATTGTAGAGTTTCTGTCATTCTGTCATTTGGCAATATAATAATAAGTGGACATTAGGCAACTGAATGATGTCATCGCCTGCCTACAGTTCTTCAAGTCAGAGGAGGCACCACCAGCCCCCATCCAGAAGTTTATCAGGGCTGCTCTGAATATCTGTCCTACCACAGGAATGTTTTTAGCAGCTCGTTCCTGGAAATGGAGACAAAGGTCAATGATCAGGCCCTGAAAAACTACCCTGAACCCCTGCTGGTGGAAATGAACCTATAGCTTACACTGTAGGGTTCAGTAGGTTTGACATTAAAGCCTTAGCGCACAACGTTAATATGGTCAGAACTTGAGCTAATCATGTTCAGTTGGACAGAAATTGGCCAACGCTTTCTGCATGTGCCCCACAGTTCCCACTTTCACTTTCAACTGGAAATACTGAAAGAAAATCACTGATCGCTGCTGTTCCAATTGTCCAACAAGCTAAACTAAAGATGTGCCTCATGTTTTGGTGCGTGGTGTAATAGCTCAAAAGTCCAATGCTGTAGCCACCCATCATGGCGGAGTGTGACACACATTTGTCTCAATATACTTGCATGCGATGGGATACAATGTACTGTCCAAAGAAAGGAATCCAATTAAACACCGTAGTTGAGCTATGACCACTCGGAGTGAGACTGCTTTACTTCAGGTGCTTTTCAGGGAGAAAAGTATGAGAATGCAATGGGACTGAATGACTGTTGTGCCTTTAAGCAAAAACTGAGGTCATTGTAGACCAGAATCTCCATCTGTGACCTGTTATCAATGCCAAGTGAGTCCTTCAGGACACATCAGCAGCTGTTTACAGCTGTTTACTTTCTCTGCACTGCATCCTGTTGCATCCAGCTGTTGCTTGATTGTGTCTTATGCAAGTGATGAGTCTGCTGCTCAGCTCTGAGCCAATCATTTTGCATAACAACGGTGATTCTTCTTTGGAATTCTAGTCAAACACAGTTATGGTTTCATTGTGGACATCAAGTAATAACAGTGCTCAATACCACCATCAGTAAAGGGGACATGAATGAGAAAGGTTCATGTTTAATAAAGATAGCCAAGAACATCTTACTGTAGACAAAAGCAAAAGGAAAAAAAACAACAACAACAAAATGTTTTAACAGAATGGCCTTAACCTGAATGGGCACGTTTTCTTTTCCAAGCCATAACGACCCATTGGAGACATAAATTGCCCCCCTTAGTGCCCCTTTGACTGATTGACAGGGAACTCTTTGCATGAATATTCATAACCACAGTCCCACCAAGCTTTCTCACAAGCAGAAGAAAAGTAAACTTCGCCAGCAGAGAAAAGATCGCTGCTGGCTGCTCACTTCATGTGGAAATGTGGGGCTTCTATTCAGCTCCCTGCAGACATTTGCAAAAGAGAATAAGGCAGGGGAGGGCAGCGGGCCGTGGGTGGTAGATGGGTGGTGGTGCCTTGAGTGAAAGTGGACAAGATTTAGGGATTTGCTTAGCTCAAGCTTTTGTGTCCATGCACATCTTTTATTTGTGAAAATTAGCAATCATAACACCAAAGACAGAAAAGAAAAAAAGAAAAGAGAAAGTTGAGCATATCTGGACCACAGAACATAAAACATATAATTACAAGCTCATGATGGTAAAATAGGAAAACAAATGCTGGAAAAAAAATGCTGAGATTGATGCGTTGAGGCCATAGGAGACAGCTGAAACCCTGGGAATGGGTAGCGTTGAGGCGTTGGTGGGTGAGGAGGTGGCGGAGGGGAGGGGGGTTGGGTGATGAGGAGTTGACAGAGGCCTCTTAGCAGTAAAAGACCACTGTGTGTAATCGGTTTTAATTGGAATGTATGGAAGACAGGGCTTTCCAAGGGGATCAGTTGGCCTTAAACCAGCTTAATTATATGGGATCATGTTAGATGGTTGGGTTTGGGTCGAAAATACTGCCGCGAGGGTGAACCGATGCAAGAGCACAAAGGGGGGTGGGGGTGGGGGGCGTGCTGGCACGACATGTTCCCTATTAAGGAAAGTCATTTGAATGTTCCCATTGGTGTTTAGAGTCTCTATAAAGTAGGATTACAGACTCGATGCAGGAGTCTTTCTTTCATTTTTAGTGTAAATGCTATTCCCAGCATATTCCCATCAGTAATCCTGAGAGTATTTTCCCTATTTTCTCAGGTGTTGAGTGTCTCTCTAGTGCAGTCAACTTCTTTGTGACAAAACAGTACTTCATAGCCAGTTCTTCGCTGTCACTGCAGCATTCCTGCAACATTACGGCAGCATGTCTTCCATCAGTGTTTCAGGCCTATGTAGTGCTGACTTTATGGTGACCTTATAATTTATCTTCAGGTTTACCGCCCATGGCTCTGCTCTAATATCTCTACAGGGATCTCAAGTGTGTTTCATTGTTGAGTTTGCAGTGATTTTAATCTTCCTCAAGTGACTTTGACTCATTTGTAGTTGCTGATTGCAACTATTACAGCGCAATAAAATAGGTTGTAAGATTATTACAGTCCTCACGGGAGCCATTAAAACAGTTTACAGCTTGTAGATTACACTCTTGTTGTCCAAATAATAGTTTTAAACCTTCTGCAAGTTTCTTTGAAACATATTTTTGGTAATGAATAAAGAATTTGGAATAGTTAACATTATTCCCAGAAATGGATGTCCAACAAGATTAGACCTTGCAATATTCAGCAAAATGCAAATAAAAACAAACCCCAAGACCTACACTCAGAGCCTACAGGCCTCACCGTGTATGTTAAACGTTTATGACATCACAATTAGAACATGACTTGTGGAACAATGTCCTATCGACAGATGAAACAAAGATGAAGTTGTTACCCCTTAATGGCCAAAAAAAAAACACCAACAACAACAAAAAATACGGCTTGTAAGCAGAAAAATCTCATACTCACTGTCAAGCACAGGAGTGGACAGGTGATGATTTGAGGTTTTCTTGCAGCCTCAAGACCTGGACACCTTGTAGTCACTGTGTTGACTGTAAACTCCTCTGTATAGCAGAATAGTCTAGAGGTAAATGAAAGGACATGATTTCATTTGTTTTTGGCTGATTGTATGATGATGATTGTAAGAGGGGCCACCAACTCCTGGACATGACCATACGTAATCAACATCTGCAGGATACATGCTTTTCATTTTCCTACCTTGCTCATGGACGTTAATAATGTTAAACCATTTGAAACAATAACCGACTTTTGATATCAGCATTTACATCTTTGAATCATTATCTTAAGAAAGTGTAGGTACATGACAACATGCTCTACCCCAGCAAGCAGGCCCCAGCTGCATGACATTTATAGAAGAAATTATTATTTTGTTGGTTAAACGTGTTCAAACATGATCTCAAACCCCTAAACACATGCTAATCCATTGTTGCATCTCATACAAAACAAACATACTCTTGCTTACATAATGTGATTTGTCACAGTCATGTGTCTGTAAGAGAGAAAAAGCTTTCGCAGTGTGTTAAATGATCATACATGCTCACGTTCAGGCACTTCCAAACACGCACACAGCAGGGAACCATATCTGTGGACTCTGTCAATAATATGCTAAGTGGTGGTTAGATTAAAGGAATGTAGTGAAATACAAGCTTGTCCTCTACTCTCCGTGTCTCTTGTTCCCCTTCCGCTGCTCTTTCCCTCCCAGTTCTTCATTACTTTGCACCATGAAGTGAGCCACTCTTCGGTTCCTCCCACCTCCTTCCCTACAGCAGGATGAGCTCTGTGGTATGAGCCCCTTTGCTCTCAACCCCTCTTTGCCTTGGTGCCGGTGGTTTCTTGTCTGCCTCAAGGTTGCTCAATGTTGTTGATGCTTGGTCGATATGGCGACGAGGTCAGAGCTGATGTTGGTGGAGCCCAGCGACTGCGGCTAGAGTCATTTTCCAGAGGGCAGGCATCCTTGGTCAGCGGACGTTGGGTTTTAGAGGGGAACAGGACCACGGGGTGCTATGGGGTGAAGTGGATTATGGGATCTGGCATCTCTTCTCATTCTCTCCTCTGCCCCCACCCCATAATGATCCTCTGCGGCAGGGTGACCCGGTTCTGAAATCCAGAGCCTCAGGACCG
This sequence comes from Arrhamphus sclerolepis, assembly GCA_037176975.1. NCBI lineage: Eukaryota > Metazoa > Chordata > Actinopteri > Beloniformes > Hemiramphidae > Arrhamphus > Arrhamphus sclerolepis. The sequence continues at coordinate 2,104,065 of JBAMYA010000007.1, read as the reverse complement.
ACGCCGGGCCACAGCGAGACACACCAACCACTTTCCCACGGATCCAGAGCTTCCAGGCCCATCATTACCATTTAATATCCTATAATATAAAGTCCCCCTCGCCTACCACTCATCTCCAAACAGCCTCCACGAGGGGGGACTGACGGAGGAGTGGGCTGCCCACAGTGCAAAAAAGCCAGGATACCCAATATCCTCCTCTTCTTTGTGGATCTAACCAGTGCATAGCTGCAGAACAGCCCCCATCATTACACACAGGCCACTAAGTAGAGGCTACTGCAAACTGGATAAATAAGCATCAGTCGGGACCAAGCAAACGGATCAGGAAATCAAAACCCATGTCAGATTCATTCAGTTTTGTGAAATAAGGTTCAGAGATGTTGTTTTCCTTGATGAATCAATATTATGATATGGTGGTCGGAGGTATGACTATGTACCGGGCTTGACTGGAATGAAGGTGCTCACATTTCACTTGAAGAAGGCTACTGCTCTTTTACTAAAGACTCACGTCGGAATTGAATCACAAGCAAGTGTGTAAACTCAAGGGGAGGTTCTGAAAATATAAGTAAGCGTCTTTGTCAATGATTTAAATGGCTGTGGCGAAATATCACAATACCAGCCATCTGAGACAGCACACAGAAAAAAATCATGATGGTCCTGTTTGGACCTCTTTTGTACATGTTGCAGAAATACAACAACTCATAATAACTCAAGCTGAGGTTTGATGCAAATCAATGTTTATGCTTCACTGTCCATCCATCAACTTCCTTTGTATGTCTACTTTTGACAGACAATTGCACATGGCCATAGGGGGAAAAAGAAAAGAAAAAAACAACCTCACAAAATGAAATATTTAATCCAGTGAAATTGAACTGGGTTAAGCATATACACTCACCAACCACTTTATTAGGTACACCTGTTCAATGCATTTAGGCATGTCAGAGTGGTCAAGACAACCTGCTAAAGTTCAAACTAGTATCAGAGTGGGGAAGAAAGGGGATTTAAGTGACTTTGAATGTGGCATGGTTGTTGGTGCCAGATGGGCTGGTCTGAGTATTTCAGAAACTGCTGATCTACTGGGATTTTCATGCACAACCACCTCTAGAGTTTACAGAGAATGATCCCAAAAAGAGAAAATGTTCAGTATCCTTGTTGATGTATGAGAGGTCAGAGGAGAATGGACATCAACGATTCAGGCTGGTGGTGCTGGTGTAATGGTGTGGAGGATATTTTCTTGGCACTCTTTGGGCGAACGAATTGATCATCATTTAAACGTTGCAGCCTACCTAAGTATTGTGCTGACCATGTCCGTCCTTTTATGACCAGTGTTCCCATCTTCTGATGGCTGCTTCCAGTGGGATAATGCACCATGTCACATAGCTCATATCATCTCTTAACTGGTTTCTTGAACATGACAATGAGTTCACTGTACTCCAGTGGCCTCCACAGTTACCAGATCTCAATCCAGCAGAGCACCTTTGGGATGTGGTGGAATGGAAGCTTTGCATCATAGATGTGTAGCCAACAAATGCACAGCAACTGCGTGATGCTATCATGTCAATATGGACCAAAATCTCTGAGGAATGTTTCCAACACCTTGTTGAAAGAATGCCACAAAGAATTAAGACAGTTCTGAAACCTTTTGCTTGCAAGGTGTACCTAACAAAGTGGCTGGTGAGTGTAGATTGTGATATTCAGTCAAACATGAAAGGAAAGCTAGGCAGAATGTTGTACAACCAATTAACCTCAACAGCATTGTGGTGGTGGGATGTGGTTCAGATCAGCTGCAGGAAGAAATGTGACATGGTGGCTCAGGAGACACCATCAGTGAGGGACAAAAGGAAACATCTGTGCTGCATAATTTATCTTTGTCCCTCTATTTTATAGAGTAATATGCTAGCTCCATGGCTTGAGAGGGACCTGTGCAGAATCTGACACATCCGTATAATCTGACACATAAAAGTTTTTGCATTTCTCTGTGCAACTGCTGTCTTATCTGACTAAACCTGTGTAGCATGTACTTGCTACAAGCTTGACTTTGGGGTAGGAGGAAACTGGAGTACCTGAGGTGAATCTGCGCAGACACAGGACCTGTAAACTGAACCTTCTGTCTGTGAAGTGTCAGTGCTAACCGGTGAACTACTGTACTGTACTCATAGTGGGACCCAACATCACCATAGTGGGACCCAAAATCACCATGGTAGGACCTAAAGGAGAGAGACTATGGAAGACAGACAATGTTAATGCTATTTAAATGATGCAAGACAATCTGAAACTGAGAGATACAGTGAACATAATCAGTGCACTATAGGAGTCCCCCCAGCAGCCTTACCTATAGCACCATAACTGGGAGGTGGTCTAAGAGAGTTACAGGCTTATTTTAAATAGCTAAAGGAGCTGTCACCCTAGTCTAGATCTACAGAATCTTGGAAAAGCAAGTAAACCTGCATTTAGGGAGTATAATGTTCTACCAGGACAGTATGGAATTATGAGGTTTTCCAGATATGATGGAGCTTTATCATTCAAGGTTTTGTATCCAAAAAGCAATATTTTAAAGTTCAATTTGAGATTTAACAAGGAGCCAATGTAATGAAGTGAGAACTGGTTATTCCCAGTTCTAGTTCGTACTGGTGCAGCAGCATTTTGGACCAATTACATATCAAGAGAAACAACACACGTAAACGCCAACAATGGCATCGGTTCTACGGAGGCTGCTTGCGTAATGACAGCATGATTTGTGGAAGAGCTGTGATTGGTCAGATGTTGATCATCAATCACATCAGTACTTCATGTGATACTGTAGATAACAAAACCTCCTTTCTCTCATTTTCTTTTCTTCATATCTGATTTAACTTTGGATCTGTGAGTGTCATGATCAATGCCTTGAGGGCCTCCTTACTGCTTGCACCAGTAATACTGCCGTGCACATCAGCGGCCCCTATCACATCAACAAAAAGGCAACAAAAGTCAACAAAACGTTGGTACAAACATCAGTCTCATGGGTGTCCCAAAGTTTCATATCATCTATGTATATAGTATCACAAACCTCCTATAGAAACAAAGAAAGTTGTGCATTTGTAACTGACACCACAGTTTCCTCGAGTCACTGCAGAGATTCAAACTATGAATATTCTTTGGGACTTTTATGGTGGTCAGAAAGAATAAGCTATGTGTGGTCTTTTTAATTCCAGGCTTCATTTAAAAAAAGAATTTCAATTAATAGTCACAGGTATTTTTAGCTGCAAAACCTCTGCAAGCACCGATGATTATTTCCACGTCCTTTTCTAACATTCATAGTGGATATAATGCCTATATGTGTGTACGTGTGTGTGCACACGCAGTGGGGATTCAGAGATAGCTTTGGAGGCGTATTGGGTATCGAAGGGCGAGGAGCTCCTCTGAAGAGCTTCATTCACAGAGGCAGGATACTGATAAGAAACAGAGTAGAGCCGCCATGAATCCAGCCTCTGTTCAGGCTCCCTCGCTCCGCTCTCCTCACCCCGCTCTGTCTGTCCCCCTCTGGACTCTCCTCCACAGCCCTTTATGCTTCCTGTGAGAAAGTTGTGGAGATGGGGAGGGGTGGTGAGCCCTGCAGGCTCTCCGAGTTTAATTAGCAGGATCAGAACTGAAAAGAGAGACAGAGAGAGAAAGAGTGGTAGACTCAGACAAACATGTCCTTGGTATCCCCTCTCGCTGTCTTAAATACTTATTTCTCACAGAGAACTTTGTTAGCAATAAAGTGAAACTAAATAACTTAATGCAGATGCATATAATCATGCTTTTGTTCCCAGCAGATTTACAGTGGCTTAAAGACGACAGGAGCATGACTCAGTAGACACTGAACTGTGATCACTGTGGCAATAAAAGGCCATACATTTTATGTGCATGAGTTTGATCTGTCTAAGGAAGACCAAAGTGGACTCTGAATGAGCTGAGCTATGCAGAACAACCCTGACCTCCAACCTTTTATGCGGGATAAACGACAGACAGACTCGTCTCCAGACAGACAGATCAGTTAGTTTGTGTTTCCAAGTATTTCTACATGAAACAAAAAATGGTTCCACTCCTTCGCATGCTTTTATTCTTTCAAACAATGTCTCATCATAAGTTACACATAAACGCATTTGCTTTTAAATCATGGCCTGTAAAGGACAGCAGTCAGTCATCTGTTAAATATCTCCAGGGCTTCACATCCATCTACACAAAGGAGCGATATCTGATTCATGTCTTTTTACGAGAATAATAATGCTGGGTGTGCTAAAAGTGATTTGTAAATTTTTTCTAGTTCCAACCAAGTGAGATTACAATCATAACTTTTACTGGAAATTAAGAGAAAGGGATTGAATCAGAAAAGTCATGAGACTCAGATTAATGGAAAGGACTGAATGTCTGAAAGGGGATTTTAACTCTCAGGAAAATTTAAGGAGATGCATTATTTATTATTATATGCTTTTGTTGCTATTTGACACAATTTCCTGGAGTCTTTATGAGATTTCTGGTGTACTTTGGTGATAATTCTACAAATAAAGTGGAGTGAGACACTCAACTTAACTCCAGTGTTCAAATAGTGCCTGATTTGAGACTTATCCTGCAGCTTAAAGCCATGAAAATGCACATTTTGACACAAATTACACTCAATAACCTTTTAAGCACATTGTTACCATGTGAGAACATATTGTACTTAACCGGAGAAGTCAAACTAGCTCATGTTCATGCCAAATCCTTAAATTTACATTTACAATTTACTGTAGCATAAACTGCTTTATATATGGGTACACATAAAACAACCAAAGCCCAAACCTGTGTATAATGTAGTGAAAGAGAACTGAATGGCAGCTTCAAAGGTTCTCTGTACAAATCTATGGGTCACATGATTCGATAGTTCATCCAGTATTTACAGTCAATAGGTTGACCAAAGATTACCATTGATGGACATCACTTCAAGTTCAATTCCTAGGACCTAGCCTAGCTTACTTACAGTATTTACTTCATTCAGTAAACTTTCAGAACAGAACTGTTTTTAGATTAAAATCATGTGGCTGATATTTGAAAGTAAAATGATCCCATTCAGAAACCTGAAGACAGTGACAGGTAAGATCACCATGACAACCACAGATTAACACCACTCATTTCTCCTGAAACTATAGATGATAGTGATTCTAGATCCAATTGAATATGTAGGTTGAGGCTAAATGAGGAAATAGTTTGAGTGGGAATTTAAAAACATTTGACATGCTCAGATAGTGAGATGAACTTCTACAAAACATTTTTGTAACCATAATGTGTGGAGCTGATCAAACAGCCACATTCTTTACCTAGTGGTTGTAAGCCTCCAGAGACTTAGTGCACCTCAGTTCCTCTGAAGATTAGGCACTTTTGTCATGAAAAATATAATTGTATATGCTGGGGTACAACAAGTGCCTCAGATCATGTTCCCAATCCTTTTTATCCATCTGTACTGGTTGATTCCACTGATAGCTGCCAGTTTTTCAGCATAAGGAGATTTAAATGGTGCATCCCATGTTTCTACGTATTTCAGATGTTTTTTCTTTTGTCCTCTGATGCCGTTTGGGCATCATTTACTGGGGATTTTTATCCATTTCTTATTGCAAATATTAGTAACTTGTGAACACAGAACTGTAACAGAATGAATGAATAACTGAAGCTTGACTCACAAGACGGCAACGCTGGATGAAAGTTCCTGGGTGTGTGACGTGACAGTGAATACTATCAATTTCATGTGACATTTCAGTTCTTCCAACTGCAGGAAAACTCAGTTGGTCTTTCAGAACTTTTCCTTGAAACTTTTCTCCACTTATAGTCAGTAAAACATTAGCATAACTTCTCTCCAGTCCTTTTTCAGTGACAACGTTTCTACTACATCTGCCCTTTTCAGCAGCTGGAAGAACTCGCTTCTCAGTGTCTGTGCTTCAGAGAAAAAACATAAAAGTTTGTGCTGCGGAGTAATAGACATGTTTTGTGTTATATATTTTTTCACTCTTTTTTTTTTTTAGGTATAATTGTTCTAGAAGGATTAAAGAAAAAAACTGCATTATGAGTTTCACTACTACATTTCTTTGGTTGTGAAACATCTGTTGAAACACTTTGTCATAAATACTTCTCTGACAATATTTAGTCATCTGAAGTATCCATAGCAACAGTGGAATCTTCATCCCAGCCCTTAAGTCATGGGAATAGTTGGGGCCAAGTCATGGTTAGGCTTGAAAAGGGTCCAGAGTGACTGTGTTGTCTCTGGTTTTGGAGCTGTTAGAGATCTACAGTGTGTGAATGTTAAAAAGTGATTATGTGGTGACCATTATATCTTTCTAACCTGCACCTGCGTCAGAGACGTCCTCTAACCTCGACAGGGCCACACAGTCCACAGGAGGTGCACATATAGCTCTACCCAGTCCTTTGTACAAATTTGAACAGACAAAACATCAATATGCACGTGAAACGTATCTTCGGTCCACTCGCTGTGTGATATTTAAGAAGCTGGAAACCCCCGTGGGCTGCAAAGATAAAGTCAAGGAGTCACGTAGAAGGTCACAGCTGCTAAAACACACAGTAAACAAAGTCAGTCTTGTTTGTTTTTGAGGGAAGCCTATATTACCCAAAGTCAAATAAACTTCACTCAATCCTCTCAGCCCCCCTAGACGCTCAATCAGCCTGCAGCCTTGGTCAGCACATTTCTGCCCCATGCTGAGGCAGTCTCTGGCCTGGGCTGTGTGCGTTCTGCTTGGCCAAACTCTTGTCTTACATAAGCCTGAAGCTAACCATAACACCCCCGTACTCCCCCTGCCCTTCATCTTCCTCATTGTTTTAATCAACATATGCATGGCTAAATCTGTCCAAATCAGAGTGATCGAATGATAGCATTTTTTCTGTCCTGTTGACTTTTTTTTTTTTTTGCTAACAAGGCTTAGCTAGATGCCTATTATTTCTTCAACTAACCTGGCAGCTAAATGAAAACCCAGCCGGCTCCTTTCTAGTTTTCTGATTAGCTTACATGCTGGCTAACAGTCAACAGGTTAGCTTGTTTATTGACAGAAGGGTGAAGGACCGTTTATCAGCATTCGTACTAACATCATCCGTCTCAGAAAAAGTTCTACTCTAGTCTGCATCTGTAGAAATATTATTGAAATACTCAAATGTGTTCTTGCGTTGTCCATTTTATTTCGCATGCACCCAGTGGAGACTTATGTAGACTTGAGAAGGCAAAATATCCCAGAATGCATTTTATCAACGTGTACAATTAATGGTGGAGAAGAAAGGAATAAAAGAGAAAATTACAACTTTTAGTTCTTCCAATTGCAAATTTGTTGTCAATTGATCCAGATAGAGCCTGTTTAAAGAAAAATCTTTTTCTTTGCCTCCACCAAACTTTATTTATAACATGGTTGGAATATGAAATTGTTAAAACCATTTCACAAGCCCAGCACATAGTCTAATTCAAATCTAAGATAATTGTGGGCAGTTATTTTAGGGTTAATTCAGTTGTAGATGATTTTGAATACACCTTCACTGGCAAACTTAGATATGATGCTGTTCCAATTGCATATTAATAAAAAGTACCAAAAAACTTAGGATACTGTGTAAAACTCAAATAAATAAAAAGAGTACAAATCACATATTGTTTTCCCAATAGAACACAAAACTCAAAATGAGCTAATTTATTTAACTTTTATTTCACCAGGAAAATCCCATTCAGATAAAAAATCTCTTTTGCAAGAGAATCCTGGCCAAGACGGGCAGCGGCGCACTAACATTGTCCATGAAATGGTAAAACGTCAGTTTTAATGTCTGCATCCTGTTTTCATTTACCCTTTACGTAGCATCCCAACATTTTGAGAATTGGGGTTGTACAATCCTGACACATTCCTTTATCACGATTGTACGTTCATGGCTAGATGCAGGCTATTTCTTCAACTAAGCAAAGAAAAAAAAGAAAAAAACAACAACTGGTGACTTGTGTTTAAGTTTGGCCAAATGTGTACCTTATTAGGAGTATATGCAGCTAAATTTAAATCTTGGCTTGGTTAGTTGGTTACTAAGTGGTGCCCCGGCCTTTTAGCTTTCTTGTTTGTTAACCAGTTAGCTTGTCTCTGTGTAAGGCGTAGAAAGTGGTTTGGCTATCTGATTTTCAAAACGTGTGGTTAAAATGGTGTACATCTACTAAACCAATATCGAAACCAACTGCTTGACTGATTGTTTGACAGCCTGTGACCTCCTCACAGAGCCTCATTTAGTCTCATTAGTGCCGAGCCTCTGACTCCCAGACTGGGACAGCACTGCAGCTCCCGGGGAAAAGTGTGTGTTTAAGTGTGTGTGTGTCCTGTGTGAACATGTGTGTATGAGTCTGAGGCCTCTGGAACACAGTGTGTCTTGTCTGTCATTGAAGAACAGATGTCCATTGGATTACATCACAGTGACCGCACCCTGATCTCCCTCTCGTCTCTTATCGTCTACCATTCACCCCCCTCTCCTGCTGGCTTGTTCTGCATTTCCATTTTTATTTTTTATTTCATTCACTCAATAATAAGTATGAATAGTTCATGTAACAACTAACAGAAATCATGAATGAAAAGGAGCAGAAAGACGTATAAACTTATAAAATCTTTCCCCTATCCTATTATGAACTCTTACTACCCAGTCACAACCCTTTTGCACACTCTTCTCTGACATAGACAATGAGTTCTGATTTATGACTCCCACTGATGCTTTCCCATCACCTCTTCTCCCCATTAATCCCTCTTCCATCACCCCTCACTCACCTCATCTTCATTAGGCTGTGGCCAGTGATGTACTGGAATGTGTGTTGGTATACCTAAGCTGGGTAGAGACAGAAGTCCCGAACTCAAAACATACAAGGCTCAGACCTACCAACTAGCTCCTAGCATGCTTAGCAAATGTTGCTGCAGTCACCTTGTAAACAGTTGCAGTAGCATTGCAAACACATTGCACATGACAGACAGGTAACTTGTGCAACCCACACAAGAATTTGGAACAAGCCATAGCTTCTGCTAACGTTTCAGTTGAAAGTGTGGACAAGGGTAGAGGAAGAACGAGCCAGCAACTTGATGTTGATTAGGACTTTGGAGCAAGTTGGAAAACATGATGCAACCAAAGATCATCTGGTCTAATGTCTGGAAAACAGACATCTGCCACATCAGGTTTTTGCTTCGTGGTGTTTATGATGCTCTACATATTCCTGCATCACTGTACTTTGGAAAGAGTGCATAGATGAGGCCAATGGAACATGAAGCAAAGTACCAGTAGCTTATAATGGAGTCTAGGGAACATGGGTGCTGGACTTGCTGTGAGCCTTTGAATGTGGGCTGCAGAGGATTTGCAGGCTGACCACTCTGCAAAGTGCTTACAGTTCTGAGCTTTGTCTAGAAAGCAAAGTGGAAGGTCATCTGAACTGCGACTGAAGGTGCAGCAAAATCCACTTGTGGTCTTTGAGTCAAGAAGGCAGATCCATGACTGAATGCTGCTGGGACACAGGCTTCATTTAGACTGGACCCAGAAACAAGCTATGGCAGCAGGTAAAAGGTAAGTGGTGTATTTACAATTATAGGGACTTTTGTACAAAGGGATTCAGGTCCTTGAGTCCAGAAACCTGAGTCCGTCCAAAAAAACAATGTAAACGAGGAACACAACTGTTACAGTACTTTAATCCTAAGGACTTCTCTGGTGGGTTCTGTATGTCAGTGGTGGCGGCAGTCACAGCAGGGCTTTCTGAAGAAAAACAGACAAATAAACTTAAGATTCTTTGAACAAGCATAGAGTACTTCAGTTGAACTAGAATTTGGCCGGCCGTCAAGTCAGCAATCAGCAACCACCACCATGCCTAACAAGAATCCCAGGCCCTACAGCATGAAAAGAAAGAAAATTATCAAAATAAAAGCATAAAAAAACCACAAACCCTGACACTGGCCAGCTCTAGTTTGTTCATCTGGGTGAGGGTGTCTGTACGATGCACCTTTCAGCTTACTATTTAGCTGTATTCAGTATCAGAGCATTTATTTCTTTGAGAAACACATCTTTGCCATCATAGATGACATGTTATACATGTATCATTACATGCACATACATATGTGTAATATATCAGTGGCTATCATATGTAATACTGTGACAATCCTGCCCTTTAATTGTTTATCAAATCATTTCACAGCCAGAATGTCAATCTGTTTGGCTCTAGTCACGAATGCATCACCCCGGCTATGAGCTTATCCTTCCTCATTCTTACATCTGTGCTTAAGAGGTCCTGGGAGACCCAAGGGAAAGGATGAGTGTCCTGGAGGAGCTGGCTGAAGAAGAGCAGACAGAGGCCAAGAGTCTTGCTGATGGTCCCTAAACTAGATGGTCATCCAGAACATCCTGCTCTGTTTATTGTTATGTAGTGAAGTGAAGTCATGATTGAATGTTGGGGAGCTGAAATGAATCCTTTAAAAAACCTTGGGATTTCTCTCGAGGGTTTCGAAAAATGATGGTGAAGTCAGAGATCTTACAGTTAAAGCCAAAAGGTTTCTTGTCCCTGCTGTGTGCAGCTCAAATCGCTGATGAAAGTATACATGCACAGGGTTAATCATGTGTATCCTGGAAGGATTTCAGCAAGCAGAACAAATAAATCCTATTGGTAAGCAGGCAGAGCCACTAAAGCTTGTTGCTGTTGGACAGAGCTGTCTTGTTGCAGCTATCTGCAGCTTTCATCCCAACAACAGCAGTCATTGTACTGTAATCTTCTTTCCACAAAGTCCAAAAACTGTTCTGGAAATGGCATTTCGAAGGGAGCAGATATGAACTAATTAAATCACGCAGCTAACTCTAAGAAAGTAAGAAAAAGTAGAAAGTAGAAAACAGAAATCACACACACATATAGGCAAAAGTAGAGAGGACAACAAAAAGTCTCCTGAAAGGGTCGCTAACATGTGATAAATGGATGTTCATCTAAAAAATAAAACCTTTTTCCATGACTCATGATGTTAAATATGCTTCGACTCACAGTGGGTGGGTAATTGGTGTCAAACCAGCGTGGAGTCCTTTTGACATGTTGTATCAATTGCTTGAACGATCAGAATATCCCACAGAACCGTCTAAAGTCGGTCCAATGTTCTCCCTGTGTATCTGTGCTCCCATGTTGACCTCCGGTCACTCTGCCCTTCAGTCTCCTCTTCTTCTGAGCCTCACATTTGAACACAATACGGTCATGTCCAGGCAATGAATCGATGGCTCTGTCTGGGCCATGAATGGACGGCAGAGACAGAGAATGAATAGATCATAGAGGAGGAAAATAGCAGTTTATGTGCAAAGATTTGTAGCAGCATTGGAATAAATGGACATAGTGGACTTGTGCAGATGGAATATGGTGGGGGTTAGGGGGAGTCCGGCAGAAAGATGAATATAATAACTGCACTGCACCCCTCAGGCGCTTCTGCAAGAGGGTCGGAGGTTGCCATGCTTGGGTGACATTCATATCCGAACCCTGTTGGCCCTTAAACTCTGAATCCTGGTACTGGTCTTTATTGCTCCAGTCGTCTTCTCTCAGAGCCCCTTGCATTTCCTCTTTGTTTTTGTTTCTTTTTTCTTTTAATTTTCATCCCTTGTACAAAGCTTTCCCCCTCTCCTCAGTGTTTTATACTAATGCTTACATCTTTATTTAACCAAGTGAAGTTATATAACAAGATTTAATCAGTTTGTGGCATACCTGTGTGCAGTCGGTTTATGTCTTTTTATTTTTTCCCCCTGCAAGTATGTGAGTGCTCTGTTATATCTCCCCATCTGCAGCAGGTTTATATTGCCGGTGCAACCAGAGCCTGTCAGACACAGGGCCCATGTCTACAGCACGCCAGTCAGGCGGAACAGGGAAGTAAACTGGAAGCGCTGGGTGGAGGGACGGGGTGCCTCGTTGTGGGGACAGGCTATATAACCAGCACACAGGGGGTCTTTTGAATTACAGCCTGACTTTTTGGCAAAGGTCTGCATTGCGTTAAGCGTCCGTTAGCAGTCTGGTGTGGAAAGGACCATAAATGTGAGAATGGTAATCTAAACAGCCTGAATTTCTCTTTCAAGAATGGGAAATTACTTAAAGCCTGAGTTTCAAGAAGATTAAATGAAGTGTTTATAATTTTAGACAGAAAACTGAACCGAGCCGTGGACGTTGTAAACACAGAGGAAGATGATGATAAATAAAAGGAAAATTGTGGTAGTGACATGGTCATCAATAATAGGATGAGATCATAGCAAAAGTATAAAACATCCTTATTTTGGTTGCTACGTGAAATCAGAAAATATTGAAAACTGGCTATGATGAGAATGACTATCTTAGGTACATTAATGACTGATATGCAATAGCTTCCTGAAACTACTAATATCTTCAAGAATAACAAAAACTGTTCATATGTTTAACTAGTTTGTAAAAGCTTGTAAAAACATGGCCATATGACTGATAATAATATTGAATTTTGACCAATAGATGATTTCCTCTGCAGCGAATGTGAGGGTTTACTTCCAGCTGAGTAGTAATACAGTGACAAAAAAAACAATTAAAGCAATTATTAGTTTGACTGAAATAATGGTTTTATAATGCATATAAAAAAATCAACTGTAACTGAACTATTGCAAACGTCTGATAGTTGAAATAACACACCTACATGAAGTCTATGTAAACCAAGAGGCAGCATTCCAGCTTCCAATTAAAGTTAATGTGTCTGCAGTTCCTCGACTGACCACTAGAAGCTGGCTCCAAAACAACAAATCTCCAGAGTTAAACATATTTACAGCCTGGTTAAAAAACAAACAAACAAAACATTTGCCAGGAGCTTCACAGCTCCTGCAATGATTCTGCTAAAGGAACCTGGAGCCACGATGAATCATTTCAGGATTCTTCTACATGGACCCGCAGTCAGGCAGCCCCCCAACTGAGCTCTGCTGGTTTCAGCTTTGGCAGTCTCCCACTTCAGATGTTGCTTCAGTAATTACACTTGAAATGAGGATGATTGGACAGATTTAATTAGAACCAAAGTGTATTAATTAGCATCATAGGTTAGCATAAGATTAGCCAAAGCAAAGATTTATCTTTTGTTTTGTTGTGTGGTGTAATAGGTCAAATGTAAAAGTCCAAAGCTAACATGAAGAGAGCGGACGCTATCACCACATATCGCTGCAGTCTGACATACATTTTATTTGAGTGCATGAATTTTAGGTCAGATAAAGAATCAAATTAAATGTCATAGGCAAGTTGTAGCTGTAGCTTTCGCTAAACATACTGACTGTATTTCAATTGCTGTTGCTGTCTTTTATATACTTTTTTCTTTTAATCTCTTATCCTTTAATAAAAAATGCATATGTATACATGGGACAGGTTTCTCATCAATGACCTATAGACTAGATCATGGGTGTCAAACTCTTTCATCCTGGGGCAACATCATCACCATGGTTACCGTTAAAGGACCGGTAATGCTCTATTTAAAAAAAAAAAAACAGGTATATTGTCAGATTTACTGCTAGTTCCTGGACTCCTGAATCTCAAATGTAAAAAAAAAAAAAAAAAAAAAAAAGATTTATCAAAAGATTTTTCAGAAAAAAGCCAGTTATTATGTAAAATGGTGAATTTCACAATATAGAATCTTTTATTTTGTAAAAAAAAAAAAAAAAAAGTGGGATTTTACAAAAATCATTACCTTCATTATAAAATTGAAAACGTTTGTATTAAAATTGCACTTATTTCTTGTAAAAGTATGAATTAAACACTTTAAGACTTACAGTGTACAGTCACACGTGACAAGTGTTACTTTTTAACTTAAAATCTTTAAACATAATCATAGTTTTAAAACTTCTGCATAAAATGACTAATTTTGTATTATTTCAACTTCGTCCTACAATCACACATTTTTTAAAAATAGTTGTAAAATGTTAATTTTACAAAAGTCACAGGTTCTGACATAACCCAGCTGCTCTCCACCTCAGTTATTCCACTTTTTGATGTCAGAACTGAATCAAATGGACAAACGTCCTCAGAGATGTTTTAGTTATAAGAAGATGATGATGATGATGATTTGCATGCTCTTGTTGGCCAAATGAAATTACGTTGTGGGCCGGATTTGGCCCGCAGGCCGTGAGTTTCTTACCAGTGGACTAGATCATAGTCTATAAAGACTAAAGCCAGTCTTGGGTGAATGCTTACATGCCTTCCTCAGCAGCATGAATTTGTGTTAGAAGTTCTTGTCAGCTGTATTGACTTTATTTTCAGTTCAAATCAATACCATAAACGTTTGGTTATCAATGCCTCACATTTCAAAAGAACTGTAGATTTCAAGATCATCAGTGTGCACATTTGTATTGAAGTATAGACTCTGAGAGGTAAATGCTCTTCTTTTTTTATGCAGGAGAATTCACCACAACTCTCTGTACTTTACATAAAAATGTTGAACTGCAGTAACAGAGAGTCGGTTCACTCAAAAACAAGATCTGCCGTCTGCCTGCTGGGAGGTTTAGGATGTGAGGTCGAGAAGACTAAACTTGTCATCCTTGGCTGAGAGGAAATCGTCTCGGATTGGCGCAGGTCTTGCATGAAGCGAGAGCTGCCAGTGTCGCTGTCTAAGAACAAGAAGGTTTTGTACTGGAATGGAAAGAGAGGGAACTGAGACAGTCAAAAATCAACACTCTCAAGATAAAATTAAACGTGGAACATGACTAAAGAAAAAGCTTTGTCTATGGAAATGTGTATGGTTACTTGAGACAAAGATTATGTTGCATGGACCCAGGGTTAAGAGGTGTGTTTGGAAGATGAAATGTATTACTTGTTGCATGGTGGTGCTGGATTCAGCCTTTGTTTCTGTTTTGCAGTTTTTTGGTTGGATTAATGAAGAAACAAAACTAGGGAACTTGGAATTTTGCATATCCTCAAAACTGTCGCAGACAGTTGGAGACATTTGAGACAACTCAGTGATCCAGCAGATCCCAAATTATATCGAATACAAACAAAGCTCTCCCACGACCCAAGTACTTACATGTATCATTCCAAACTGAGTAAGAGTAACAAGTTAAAAATATATCCCAGCGAGAGGAGCCGGCTGGAGTTAAAGGCCACAGAGAACCCTTGAGCTCCATGACCCAGACATGGACCTTAGGGTATTGGTGAGATGTATCAGTAGTGGCGGTGTTTAGCTGTAACTGAGCCATATTGACAGCTGCTGTCCTCCAGCTTGCACTTTGTCATCAACTCTGAATAAGGACCTTCCCCGTTTGCCTACTGAACAGCAACTGCCGATCTGCAAAGCAGGACTTTTGCAAAGAAACACTTCCACCACAAGTCGCGCAAACACTGGAATTCACTGATATGATTATTTCAAGTAACATTTGCTTTCCACCTGGCATCTCTCAAAAACATCCTATCACAATGTACAATGGTGCCAAATGTGTGTTTGTGTGTGTTAGAAGACCCCACAAGGACACAGTCCCACATAGTAGCATTAACATGTCTATAATCACCAGTCGTGTGTTGCACATGCCCAGTCTATATTTAAACATGGGCATTATGGTGGGGCAAAGGTCAGCTGATGGAAGACCTACAGTATACTTGTGGTCCCAAACCTCATGATTGTAATCAGACGGTAGAACTGGGGTCCAAAACAGAAGATCATTTGAAACTGAAGACTGGGTGCCTTTATGAGGAACACTTCTGTCACAAGTTTGATCGTCACAAATCTTAATGAGCAGCTTTTCTTTCTAACTTTTCTTTAGCCAATTATAGTTTTATGACTGAGCTTGTCATTTATGGTGATATTGTACTAGGCTCATTTGTTTTAAAACATTTTTTTTTTCCTTATGGAACCTTACCCAGGTTTTATGGAGGGGTAGAACATTACTAATGACCCAGTACAACACAGGTCAGCACCACTGCAAGCAGCAACCTCTGTAATCACCAAGTAGCAGCATTAACATCCTTCCGGTAGTAGACATTTAAACACTACAAGTACCATAATCACAGCAGAAATGGCCAAGCGGTTGGATTCAATAACTTGAATTTTATTTCAGCGGCGTTAACAATAATTGTCCACTGAATGACAAATAATTTCACAAAAAACTGTTGTTTATTGTAGCTGGAGTTCATGGAGTCAGTCATGTAAAAGAGCCTTTACTGTGGGTATGCAGTATTACATTCTAATGGGGGGGGACTGAGGAAAAACAGTTTTACATGTAGTCTGTAGTCAACAACAATGCGCTTATCTAACTCCTTTCTAGTCCAGGGACCACTCAAGCCATTTTTTAATCACGTAAGGAGCTTTTTCTCACTGATGCACACTTAAACTTCCAAGTTATTTGTATATTTACGCCGATAAATCAAATTATAGTGAATGTAAATGATGCTTCCTACCTACTACGCTACGGCGTATCCCGTTCTCCTTTGTTTAGCCTCCAGCCGTTATGATGTCAAGGACATGACGTCGGGCATTGAAGGGTCTACAACAATAAAATAACACCTCTCCAACACCATCGATGTGCTTGGAAATCACCAGTGGATAAGAAGTTGTGAGGTCAGGGGCTTTGGGATTTTGGGGGTATCTGTTTCCACATACAAACCACTCAGTCTGGTCTAATCCCCATGTCGCCTCTCCCCTTCACAACAACTCCATCCTTGTCCTCTGGTTAGGGTGCAGGGAAGACCTTGGCGGGTCAGGGGTCAGGGGGTCGGGGCAGCTCCTCAAGCTGGACAATAGCCAAAGTGCCACCTGGAGTAAATCACTGGCCAACGCAGCCAATCGGCCGTGACAACCATAATTCCTGAAGCCGAATAAACAAGAGAGTACTGAAAAGAAATTGTGCGTAAATCTTAGGGGAGATCCATGCACATGTTTACACACAGGTTTACTAGCGCTCCTTCTCTGGTGACTGTCCAGAGGGCCACAACTCACCGCTGCCCCAGTGTCACCCCCAAGCAACCCTCCAGCTCCACAGCCCCCACGCATGTGATTAAAGGTTGGAAGTGGAGAAGGTGAAGGGTCTAGTGAGAACGAGTGTGTCGTGTGGAGTTACGAGTGAGGTGTGCACGCATGTGTGTTTGCTCAGGTCGGGGGATTTCAGTGAAGGGGGAGCTTTGTTTTTGGACTCACATTTCACTGAGCAGACCTCTTGTTTGTTGCTTCAAATCAACTCCATGTGGTGATGCGATGGAGATGGAGGCTCGGCTGCAAACAACCAAAAGTATGGATGTTATTTTAACTTCCATCCATCCGTCCGTCCATCCGTCCATCCCCAGTTTCATTTGTGCAATATTCTGCTGTGGAGTTTTATGTTCATCTTCTGTGGGATATATCCAAATATTTTGGTCCCGCCACATCTTTTTCATCTTCTTTTATTGTCTCACTGTTAAAAACAGAGCATTTAAAGTGACATCAAATGTTGTGTTAAATTTTCAGTTTCAATTTAATTTGAGGGGATATTTGATTATTTTTTAGAAACGCATCTTCTAGACGTCAAAGGTAACACAATATTCAAAAGCAGCCATGTCAGACATTTAAGTAACTGGTATGTCTTCTCTGTTTGAGAAAGAAACAAAGAAATCAAACCAAGAATTTCTAGTTTAAACATCTAGTAAGACTTGTCATTCAATAATTCTACTTAAGTGTAATGTGGGCAGGGTCCCTACAAATGAGCATTTTAGACCATTTTAACTTTGTGAGTGTACACATTTAAAAAAAAAAAAGAAAAAAAAAAGGTTTCTTATAGGATATTGACACTAACTCAGCTCCATACCAATCAGCTGCCAAAGCTCGGTTAATCTTCGTTGAAAAGATTCAACTGAAGAGGAGCGTTCATGGCTTCTATCAGCCATCTTTACTATGGGACCAGCTAGCAGTTCGGGTTAAGGAGGCTGGCAGACTGCAACCTTTATAACCAAACTTAAAACAATTCTATTTAGTAAATTGTATAGTGAGTTTAAACAATAGCGTGTTAGGGCGAATAGTCACAGCTGCAGTTACAGGAAAGCCCAGACTAAGCATGCTGGTTAAACATAGCCTCGTCGTAGCTTTGCTGCTACAGGTCTATGCTACCATCATCATCCCTGACTGGTGCACCCACCATTCTTCTCTCCCCTTCTTTCCTTTTCTTCTCTCAATTCAATCCATAGTTGTTAATTACTAGCACCTCATGACCATAATTCTGCTCCATTGTTCTTCCACCAGTACCATCCTCTGACCATCCCAGCATACACCTGTCTACTAGATTTCGTCATAAGACACCAACCAACATGGCTGCCGCTACAACCTCAGTGACTTCTGCCTACACACGTTTATGTTTTTTTTAGTTCTTGCCTCTTTTGGGCTTAAAGGTTCATCACCCACTGGGAGTCTTATGCTCACCATTGTTTCTTTAGGTCTGACTAACTTTAGAGTCTCTGTAAAATGCCCAGAGACAACTTGTATTATAATAGATATATGAATAATACTGAATTGAATTTGAACTCTCCCCCAAACTGGCACAGTGGTGAAGAAAACAAGAGGGACAAAAAAAAAACCCTAATGTACCCGTTTTTGCACATATAGTATATAGTATTACCATGTACTCATTGACCTAAGTCTGATTTAACTCCATTTCGTTTGACTGAAGTGAGGAACATGAATCCCATTCGTCAGCTTGTTTATAGATCTCCACGTACATGCTGACATGTTTGGGAATATGTGTAGTCGTGCATCCGTATGTCAGCACTTCTTCATGCTCTCTGTCTGCGTATCTGTGTTTATCTGTGGCTTTTGTGTGTCCGTACCACAGTTTTATTTGTCTCTTGCGGCCGGAGATCCAGAGAGTTCTGAACACATGATAAGGGGGTGGTGGGTAATAGTGGGGGATCTGCTGAAGCTGTTTGGTGGATGATGGTCAGAGGTTTCAGCAGCCCACCTCCCCCTCTCCTTCCCAGCCCTCAGCCACCCTGTCATTAGGGTGACAGTCAGGTCCTGTTTAGCCCCAATTGGCCATGCTAATAACAGTTTTAATAACCCGGACTCATGTAATATTTCTTTGCTGTTTGGATCACCATGTCACGCTAAGAACCCCGAGATGGAAAAACAGCTTCACCGCTGCTGGAATGAGCCTCCGAGCATGTGGTGAATCTGTGTTTTTGTATGACAGACGGACCATGATGTAAATTCAACTCTGTGTTTCAGTTTAGATTTGTTTGTTCGGGTGCGATCCTTTCATATGTGTGCACGGGTAAACCATTGAACAGCCATGTTTGCTTCAGCCTGACTCAGTCTTCTAACCAGACCGCTGTGCTCGTTTATGTGCTTACATGTTTTTTGAGAAACAGATGAACTGAGCGACTACATGCTAACCTTTTACGGTTGGTGATGTGTTGCTAAAGGCTTGGTCTGTTTAGACAGCAGGGCAGGGAGCCATCTAAACAGCTGCTGGACCCGTCCAAACAGGAGCGTGTGCACTTCAGTTGCGTGTTCAGACGCGTTCATTGCTGTCATGCGTTTGCGTCAGAGAAAGGTCAGACTTATACATCAACTGCTGCAGCAGCTCCGTCTAACTAACTTCTGACAGCCCTGTCTAAATAGATGTGGAAAACAATCATCACATTTTCACATTAAAAATATCTTTTCATACTTTTTCCCCACTCTTCCTCCACACAAATGGAACTTCACTTAGATGGCTAGTCAGTGTGAGTTAGTGTTTTCATTGCTTCTGAAACCTAGAAATTAAAAACTAGCATGCTGAATTACATGCTTCCATAAGTTATGACTTTTCCATGCATTCTGCATCCAGATGTTGCCAAACTGTGACCTTTTATGGGGTTGAACTGAGCTGAATTGAACTAAATTGAATATTGATTGTTTAATCTTCCTTCTGCAACACTTTATTCCTGCCGTACTTCCTCAATGTCAACCGTTCAAACTGTCTGAATTTCAGCGTTACTTGTGCTTTCAAGCAACATGGGTAAGGTTGTGCTCTGTAGCACCCTCTACTGGTTGAGAAGCACAATTCTCTGTTAGTGTTGTCGTAAATGCTCTTAATGTGTGAGCCTCCGTAGAAACAAGCAACACGTGCATTTGTTGACCAGCTGACAAGGTGAGAACCAGTGAAGAACCACTGGCTCTGCCATAACGTTCCAGTGATACTGTATGATAGATACTGTAGCTTCATCTTGTAGTTAGCGTCTGGCGAACTACAACTAGCAAACACTTTGGTGAGTCATGAAACGAGTTGTACGCTTTGATTGGTGGCTGGGAATCGTGTCCTCCTAAATGAGATGCAGACACGTTCAGGCTTTGGCAGACGTGATTTGTCTTGTTATAAGTTGAGCTATCACAGAAATATTTTTAGAAACTTTTCTTGGTTGGGGTGTCATGTTCCGTTGTGTTGTTTTAAAAGTTCAGTCAGCTGCGGCAACAAATATAAACAACTCTCCTGTTGTCATGGTAACTCAACATGAACGTTACTGAAAGATCCCTGTTTGTATCATTCAGACATCTCAAAGAAGACCTTATGTTCGTCTTCATGCTTAGCAACATCAAGGACATTTTTATGATGATCCAGAGCACTGGTGAAGATCTGCTGCATGACACTGGTCCAGCACATCAGCACCAACTGGGACTCGGCCTGTAGTACTGGTCACCTCACAAATCGATTTGATTACGATTCAGGGGGCTACGATTTGATTATCAATCGATGCATTTAGAATCGATGCATCTTTCTAAACCTTTTACTAACATTTTTTACACTCACCTGGACCACTGATAGATTTTACTTTAAAAATGCTGCATTTGTAACAAGAAACAATTGATGAATTTACTTTCATTATCTTTTATTAAAGTAAACAAAAGGATGTGATATGAGCAATAGCTTATTTGGAGAAATATTTTACTGTACCAAAATAATATATTTATGATATCTAATTTTTTGTTTTGTTTTGTTTTTAGATTTCAGTAAATGTTCTGTGGCGATAGATGTAGCTGCTGTCCTACCTGCTTTCACCACAGATGCTGTGACTTCTGTTTGGTTGCAGAGTGTCAGGATGGTCGTGTTGGTGAAATATTGAAGAGGAGGGATGCAGAATCTTGGTTCTAATGGATGCAGCAGAGATCGAAACCACTCATTCTCCACCACTAAATACGCCAGAAATATTGCAACAGACTTTGTGATTTGTTTAGCCTTTTCTGAGGAGGGTGGAAGTTTCAAAAATGACTTGTTCAACAGTTCTCTGGTCAGTAGAACCGCTCGCAGCAGCAACACCTGCCAGCTGTTTTCCTTCCTGCTCTGAATGGAGGCGTACGATGTGGTTCCTCATGTTTGTTGTGTTACCAACGTATTTTATCTTGGTGTGACACAACTTAATAAACAACTTAATAAACTGTCGGGGTGATGGGTGGCGCACTGCACAATTAAGCTCCGACTTTCTTTCCCTCGATGTTACATCCCACCACATATTCGTTTACGTACACGACAGCACACCACACCCATCTGAAAAGAAATCCTTTAACCAGCACATAATCCAAACAAACAAAACAGCGTTTTAATAGAAGAAAAACCATCTGAAAATCTCAAGATTTTGCAAAGAAAGACACGTGACCAAATAATAAATGAATAGTACAATAAGTAACAACATGACCTCACTAAAGATGACTCATGCTGTCCACCTTTCACAGTTTATTAAGTGTATTAAGAATATGCAACTCAGTTCAGAAAAACAAATGTGGATCTTTCAAACTTAACATTTTCAAATCTAAATGTTAACTTCTGACAGATTTAGACTGCTGAGGCACCTCATATTAGTTTGTCTAAACACTGGAGTGGATCGTGTTGATGAAAGTATCTTCTATTTCTCATAATGGAGTGTTTCTTTTTCATTTCATTGCCATCATGGGACCGTATCTCTTTCAACAGTTCATTGAGGTTTTTGGGCATTTGCTTAAGCACAGCTTTCTCAAATTCCCACTGCAGCATTTCAGTCAGATTGAGGTCTGGACTTCGTTTTATTTTCAGCCATTCTGATGAAGATTTGATGGTTGGCTTCGGATCATTGTCCTGTTGTGACCCAGTTTTGACCAATATTTTCTGAACGTCAGTCCTGCTGCCATCTTCTTCTGAGAGAAGATGCTTTCTCCTGGTGCCATTCCCAAGAAAACTATTGTCATGAACTTACGTTTAACATAAGTTAGGACTCAGGGTTTTTTCTTTTCTTTGTTTCCCTCTTTTCTTTCTTGCATTTATTTATGTCTGAGAGCGTTGGGGTAACTTTGGTGCAAAGCTTGACTGCTCTTTGGAATCCTTCCCACTTCTGAAAAATCTTTCACACGTTGATATTGATTGGAAATGGCTTCCCAGATTATTGCGTGCAGTATTAACTTTTATTCTTGATCGGCTGCCTGGTCCCAGACCAGATCTCTGCAGGGACAAACACACACATGGTGCTGCAATATGGAAGTCTCATTTATTCTATGTTTGCACAGAATATATATAGAAAACAGTTTCACAGGAAAGAAGTTTCACCACCTCAGCACACCTGTGGGCGGCCATAAGAGTTGGCTCACAATCTAAACTGCAGCTGAAGTTCATCAGTTTACACATTTATGAAATTGTATTCTTGAGTGTGAGCAGTAATATACGAGTACAAACATCCAGTAACAGAATTTATGTTTGACAGCAGCTTATCTGAATCCAACTTCCCCCTGCAGGATGCTGAGCTAAAAATGTACTTTTTTGTGAGAAAAACTGAAGAAAAATGTGCAACTCAAATAATAATGATTGTATTTATTTTCCTTTTAAAGCACACCAACATCACTACAAGTTTAGAGTCATCAGCAGCAACCTGCTAATGACACGATGACGCTGCATTTAGATCCTGAATTATTTCTGTCGTAGCCACGATTCAATCACAGAGTGTAAAATGCGGTAAATTAAATGTCTAAAGTTATATTTGCCTGAGAAAAAGATAAAATAAGCATAGGATTTTAAAGGCAGTAAAAGGCTTCGTACAACTCTATGAACTACATTTGAGTTTTATTAAAACTTAATGTAAATTTATGTCCTTTTTTTAGAGTTGAGAAAGTGTTTTGCAAGTGTGCTGTTTTAAATCTGAGTGGAAGCTGCAGAGATGGAGAATCAACTGTCTCCTATCTACTACACACAGACACACTCCTTCCACCCTCAGCCAAAGCTCGGGGGTGGGGGGACTCTGGATAGCCATCATCTGCTTTCATTGGGCAGCCCACATCACTGAGGGGGACCGTGAGCAGGTCTTAGGCCACCAGAGAGAGCTGGAGACGGAGGCCCGCGGAGAGCGGCGGCTCTACAGCGGCTGGGGACCGTTGAGGAGGAACCAGAGCTCTTTCATTTGATGCCAGTCAAGATTGTTTCCAGCTGGACCTGCAGACAAGAGAGAAGTTCAGGAAGGAAAAAAGAGGGACCAGCAAAGCTGGGCACTCAGAGGAACTTGACAACGACATATAAAGCATCATTGATCTAAAGATGACTGTTCTAACAGAAACCAAACGTGCTAAAAAGTAAAGCGGGTCAGGAAGCTGCTAAAGTGCCTGAGACCTGAAAAACATGAAGTAGCACCACGGACACATTGATGGGGGATGCACAAGTCTGTTGTTATGTCATTTATTACTGTGACATCACAGAACAATCCAGCTCCTTGTTTTTATCTGCACCCAGTAACACATCCTGCTGCATCGCTGCAGCTCAAAAGCTCTAAAACTCATCTCAAGAAAAACGCACAGAAGAGAGGAGTGAAGGGAAACTGAGATGCTGACTCCATCCACCAGGACCAGCAGTAAAAACAGCATCTCTATGATCATTCAACTAAAACATACCACAGATATTTAATTAAGACCTCAGCAAATGTTGGGCCAGTTTTTTTTTTTTTTTTCTGATGTCTCCTTTATCACATTTTTGTGCATATTTAATGATTGTGGTAGTGCGAACTCTTGTCTCCACTACTTCAGTTACAGGAACATGCTTATGCAACACAGCATCAGTGGCCAAGTATCCCCCATCAACACGTCTGCAGCCGCTGTTCTCCAGCTCCGTTCTCAACGTGCGGCAGACTTTAGATCCTCCCTCTGGTATGTGCAGTCTTTCCACTCTCCATGTGCTGTAGATTAGCCTCTTTGTTCTCCGCAGTGCTGCCATAACACACGCTCATTAATCACAGTCTCACAGTAGTCTTCCACTCTTTCTCTTCAACTGTCACCCCTCCTTTCATAGATGCCGGCAACTGCCAGGGTGTGAAGCCTCCGCTGCTGCTGAACCGCAGTTTCATCCAGGCAGCTGATGGGAGAGGAAGGTCGGTCAACAGAAACCACACTGTAACCATCTGAAAGTATGCAGGACCACCTTGTATCCTGACGACTGTTTGGGTTCCTGTTAGGACTTACTGCCTCAGTTATCATCATTAGAAAAAAAAAAGTTACAGCCATGAGAGATCCCTGCGCCTTTATTTATTTAACAAAAACGAAGCCACGAGGGATAGATCATGTGGGAAATACTGAGAATGCTCTGAATCTTTCCACGGGATCTAAAAGTGTAAGCTGCTGCCAGATGCTGCTAATCATCATCATCAGTTATCATAGACTGGTCATCAGCAGGTGTGCAGTTCTCTGGTCTGGATTCAGGTCTGTGTTAACACAATGCCAACAGGGAAGGACATGAAGACACAGGTCTTTAAAAAAAAGCAGTTCATTTCAATTTTATTTATACAGCGTCTATTACAAGTTGTCTCTAGACACTTCTGGGAAACCCAGAGCATGACCCCCGAGCATGTGACAACTCCCTGTAGGTAAAAACGCTGGCATGGTTGGGAGTTGTTGCACATCCACCTGGAAAGTGTCCCACAGCACAGCAACATCTGACGCTGCACAAGTCCTGATGGCACATCAGCAGAATTAGAAGAATACAGGCTGAGAAAGCCTCTTGTGTCTAAAGGAACCAGGTTTGCAAAACTGCATCTGAGAAAACCACAAGAAGAGTTTTTTTGGCCTCGTTTTGCAAAAACCAAATAGATAATTTCATAAGAAATGGCTCAGTCCCACTGTCAAGCACGGGAGTGGAGGGGTGATGATTTGGGATCGTTTTCTAGACACAGGACCTGGGCATGTATGTGAGGCTGTTCTAGAGACAAATGTGAGGCCATCTGCCCTGTTGAAAAATGAAATAATCAAGGTTCTGCAGAGTTCAGACCTCAGTCAACCAAACGTATCAGGCCTTGAGACACCTGAGGACCTTTGTCCATGAAAACCTCATTGAAATGAAGCAACGTTTTAAAGACAAGTGGTCCTCCTCAATCATGCAAAAGCCATAAAACTACAGTAATTCAGTCATGGGGAGTACCGAGTATTGCCCACAAATCTCTTTTTCTATTTTTGGCCTCATATTTGTGAAACAAACAAACAAAATAAACGTAGTAAAAGAACAGCTGTATGTTGTTTATCTGAGACTGACAATCAGATTTTTTAAAACTTTTTTTACAGAGGAAACACTGGATCACAGAGGGGCCCAGACCTTTACACATCTGCATCCATGTCCCTGCTGCGTCCTCTTCAGGGCTTCCAAACTCAGCTTAAGGGTGCACACATCAGTTTCATCTTCGTCTTTTATAACCTCTTTTTGAACTTTTCAGAAAACTCATCTGGATGTCACATCTCTGGTGGTTCCGCTGGAGCTCATCGTCTGCCTCTCGTATTTCCAACTAATGAATTATGAAACACAATCTGCACACGTGCCAACTTCTGCATTATTTGAATATTTTTGGTCAACCAAACTAGATTCTCTCTCTCTCTCTTTGTCCTCTTTCCAGACCACAACAGAAGCCACTAGATTTTCATGATCATCATCGGGAAGAGAAAAAAAAAGGGACCACACAAAGTTCAGCATCAGAACTTTTCAAATTAATTCAATTCAATTCAATTCAATTTATTTATATAGCGCCTATTTACGACAAGTCATCTCTAGGCGCTTGAGAA
>JBAMYA010000007.1:2050317-2077995 GCA_037176975.1 Arrhamphus sclerolepis | reverse complement strand
TAGTGCACTCTTCTTTGCTGCAGTGTGCTGGGGAGGAAGCCTTACAGACAAAAACACCAAGCAACTGGACAAGCTGGGCAAAAAAGCTATCAATCTATTAATTGAGGTATAAATATCCTGTACTGACATTTTATTCTCTGAGCAGGCTTTGTCCTCAGAGGGTTGAGTTTGTTTATTTACTTTTTCTTTTTTGTACCTGGCTTTTTTTGTGTGTAAAGGCGTAGGCTTACACATGAAACACATTTCAAAAGTGTTCTCACAAATTCTTTATCTGCAGAATTTTTCTCTCTCCAGCTCCCTTTGACTTCAGCATTCAACACTGTTGCATTGTGGGTAAGATTGCCTGCCTTTAAACCCATTTCAATGCATCATCATCTAGTCTGCCCCATATATCTTTTCCATCTTCCACTTTGCCCATTCAGAGCCCTGCTTTCTGATGGACGTATAGAAACCATGTGAATGTGAGCGTGCACAAATGTGTGTGTAGGCATAACTGGAATTAACTGGGACTGCAGCAACCTGAGCTGGGCGTCCACACTGAGGAGGACATAAACAGCACTGAAACCAAACATGAGGCTCAGCAGTGAGTCCTCAGGAAGAACAGAAGGAAGCCCTTCAGAAGGTCATAAAGACATCTCAGAAAATCTTTCTGCAGGGAGAAGGTGTTCCTGCTGCTTCCAAAAAGCTCACAACACACAAGAGATCTGTGCAAATGTAGTAGTATGCTTTTATGCTTTTTTTTCCCTTTTTTTAACTTTTACATTTATGCATTTATTTTGAGATAGGTTCGATTTAATTGTATTAGTTTCTATTTTTTCACGGATCTCTACACTGGGGATAGCATTGCCTTTTCATTCTATGTCAAAAAATGAAAATACTAACATTCTGTTCTGTTCTGTTCTGTTCTATTGTGTTCAAGCTGAAAGCTTTCAAGCGATGGGCTCCCGGTGTGACTCTTCTGTCCTTGAACGAACACTCTCATTAGACTGTGTGACAGAGCTGCTTCCATCCCTGTATCTCTACTTAGAGTTTTGTGAGACAGTTTTTAATTTTAACTGAACTGGATTTACAGGACAAACCCACCTGTCTACCACCATTCCATTAATCACTATTGTTTGTTAGAAGTCACAAATAAATCTTGTGGTGACCTGAGCTACACTAACTGGTTTATCTGTGATTAATGTAGCACATTAATGTAACTTTTTTTTTTTAATCCTTTCAGGCTAAACCTAAATTAAATTCAATAATGTCTGCATTCACTGCAGAAGTTTAATTTCACCGTATTCTCAAGATGACCTACTTGAGACATGTAACTTGAGACAGTCCAGGCGTCTTTTCTTCAGGAAGGTAGATTCTATAAATCTACCTCGCTGCAGCACATCGCACAGAGCGCTTTGACGTTCACCAGTGCACCAAGAGCAATTAAAGGGATAATTTATGACAGTTACAGCACCGTGGCTACTGCAGCATCTTGTCTTGGATAGAGACAATTACTCGCCTGCAGGTCCTCTCCTCAATCACAGAGCTGTCCCAGCACATGATGAAGCACTGTTTGAATTGCAGAGCCAACAGAGGGCAGCAGAGCTCTTCAGCATCCTTTCAGTGTTTTAAATCCCAGAATCTTCACCTGATCACCAGCTTCTGGCTAGCAGGCTGGCTGGCAGAGGGAGATTTATTGCTTCTTTACACAACTTTGAACAAGTGTCATCTCTGGAAGGGAAGCTCTTTAAGTGTCAGCTGTTTCTGCTGCAGCTGCTGAACAGAAAAGAAAAATCGTACTATATTTTAGTGGTTCTAAGGGGGGAAAAAAAACAACCCATTACGCCGCTGGAACAACAAGTCCCCCATTTATCTATCCATATTTGGTGTGAGTGTAATTGGACCATTCAGGCATTCAGTCTCTCCAAATCCAAAGAGCTGCCCTCGCCACAAAAGACTCAAAAAGTGACGAGGTCCTGTTACTCTGAGCATCCAGCTGTGTCAAATACACATTTCAAATCACTCAGTGTGAAAGGCTAGCTTGAAAGACATGGCATGCCAACATTTGTTGTATCCCTGTGAAAGAAAGAAAGAAAGAAAGAAAGAAAGAAAGAAAGAAAGAAAGAAAGAAAGAAAGAAAGAAAGAAAAGGAAGGCAAACGTTGAAACCACCAATTTTTCTCTCAGATACCAAACCGCAACGCAGTTGTCCTTTTTCAGGGCAAACTGACCAGCACCTTTCAGTGACTTTCACTCTGGAACACATTTAAATGTCACGAATTGATCAAGCTGTAATTTTCACCATTACCAGAGACAAGTCAGTTCATGTTCTTTGAGTTTGCCTACGATTGAATAACCCTGAAGGTGATTTAATTATATATTTCACGAGTGGCGTCTCTTGAATTCTAAAAAGCCATTTATCTATCTAAATAAAAGGTATTTCATTTAGATTTCCCAGAAAATGAAAGGTATTTCTTCTATTTCTTAGGATTTAAAGGTTTTTGAGTTTAAATCTTTCAAGCAAAATGATGCCAACCAAAAATGTAGTAGTCCCAGCAACATATTTATATCATATTAAACACTTTATTTATGCTTTATTATTTATTTTGACATAAGTAGAGGGGATTCCGTGGCGTACCGGCTAGAGAACTGGGCCGGCAACTTGAAGGTCACCAATTCAATACCGGGTTGGTACCAATGATGTGTTCAGGGGGAGTGCCTGAACAAGTGCTTCCCCACGTCCACATCCATAGATGAGATGCCCCTGAGCAAGGCACCTGAAGCCCCCACCTGCTCCCCGGGCGCCGCACCATGGCAGCCCACCACTCTGGGTCCAGCAGCCCAGATGGGTCAAATGTGAAGAATGAATTTGCCCACGGGGATCAAAAATAGTATATCAAAAAATATATATATATCAAAAAAAAAAGTATTGTTCTGTAGTGTGACTTTACACTTTTTAAAAAAATAATAATTTTTATATATTATTTTTAGCTCCTGTTTCCTTCCACCTTTCCTTATCTAGTCCAAAATGCATGAAACTAACCAGAAAAAATAGGTCAGGGCATTATAAATCTGTGGTTAGGTTGCCAACAAATGTCCCAGATTGAAAATAAATACAAGACATGGATCAAGTAAGATTTTTAGCGTGACATAAAGTTGAGACCCTTCTGCTCAGGCATTTAAAACAAACAAACAAAAAAACTTTTATTGGTTTGTACATTTATATATTTATTGTTCTGGATGACTTTTTCACTTGTGGTGAGCAGAATTATGTACAGCTCAAGTTGATAAAGACCAACTGGTTGTAGTTCTGAGAAGGACCAAGGTGCCGGTGACCCTGCTTCTATATGAGGGGTCATTGCAGACATTGTGGAGGACTACAGATATCCAGGTGTCCACCCTGACAACAAACTGGAATGGAGGAAGAACTCTGACGTCCTCTACAGGATCAGCCAGAGCCGTCTATTTTCTGATGTAGCAGAGGTACTGAGGTACCGTCCTTTTTTCTTGTGGTGTGTTGTGGTTAGCGGGCTGGAGGTTGCCAGTGTCAGCAGATGGAACAGACTTATCTGCCAGTGACTTTGTAGGAATGAAGCTGGACTCTCTTGTGATGGTGTCGGAGCGGAGACTGCTGTCCAAGCTTCAGGTCATCCTGACAAGGTGGACCACCCATTGTCAGACACAGTAGAACATTCAGTACCAGACTGACACTACCACAGTGCACCACAGAGCGCTACAGGAAATCATTCCTGCCTGCAACTATCAAGCTATAAGACTCCTCAAACTGACTGTTGGACAAAGAGTCAATACACTGACCCTGGTGTCCCTATGTGCATTCATTTCCATGCAGCAATAATCAATATTACTACATTTTCATAATTTATTATATATAAATATATACATATATTGCACATTAATCTGTTGTGCTTACACTTAAATTAGTAGTCATAGTACTCATTTGTCTGCACATTTTTGTAGGAGCAGCTGTAGTGACAAGAAATTTCCCCTCAGGGATCAATAAAGTAATACTGATTCTGATATTTCATCAAACAGATTACATAAGAAGTTATATATATATATATATATATATATATATATATATATATAAAAGGTGTTTTAATAAAAAGAAAATACAAATATAAAATACGATTGTTCATATTTTAATAAATGATTTGATGCATTTTTAGTATTGTTTTAATGCATTTTATTCTATTTTATATATTTGTGTGCTTATGTCTGGTCTTGGCAGTTCAGGCCTCAGTTACAGGATTAGTGGATGACAGACAGAGAATAATGAACGACAGAAGAGGTCCCTCAGGCTGTAGCAGCATAATAAAGGATGTTTCATGACCACCAAGCCAATCGTAGCTATGAGTTTTCAAAAGTTTTAAGCCCACTCTTAAAAACACTATTTCTGCCTAATGAGCTGAAGGTTTTTCTTCAACTGCCCCCAAACCATTGGGACGTGGATGTAAAAGACTCACGCACGGTTTATTAAGCACAGATCTTAAAAGTAAAGAGCAAGCGATTCCACTGTCCTTAGCGTTTTGAGTAGATTCAACGTCACAGATGCTGCATCACCAGGCAACTCTGCCATGAGGCAGACAGGACGATCACTCAATGGAAGTGAGGAGGACCGGAGTGAGATGCATTGCTCAGCTGATGCAGGTGCACAAGATCTGAAGAGAAGGAGCCAATGTGGAACAGAGCACAGTCACACCTGCACTAGCAGGATGGATCCTGACACTAAAATCAATGCTAATACTTGAGGATCAAACTGTAGCTTCACTCTAACTCATCATTTGTCCCATTGTATCTTGTCAGCTCATGTGTGTGTGGAGTCCTGAGCTTCCTCCTTCAATTTATTTATTTATTTATTCCTTTTCAGACTGTCACTCCTCTACCTTTTTTTAACATAAGGATTTCTTTTTTAAAAGCTCCTCCTCCACCACACTGTCACATGGACCTATTGACATTCCTAAACCTTGATTTTAACGTTCAATGTTGTTGTTTTTTAAGAAGGAGTTGGTAACAATCATATAGCAAGATGAACACTGACTGTGGCTGGACAACAGAGTAAACGTTCACGTAAAAGCCACTTGTGGAAGCCGGCGTGTTTGACTTTTAGAAGCTGCTTTGATGTGGGACTGAGATTCAGAAGCAGATTTTAGTCTAATCTGATCTAATACACAGCACCACATGAATCTATCAGTAATTCTTCAGAAAATAAAATTTATAACTTCCTCCCAAGCAATGTGAGTTTGGAACAATTCTTTAATTCAACACATTAATTGAGAAATAAGTATGCAGCATATAAATGTGCAATTTCCTTTTAGTTAATAATTTTGACAGAAGGAACTGTTTGTCACGCAGGATCTGCAGCACTCACTGACCCTGGATTCTTGGATAAAACCCAACCTTGTTGTTGTGAATAAGAAGATTGTCCTTCCTGCAGAGAAATTGATATTTCTCCTTCTATAATTTATCATTCTCTACTGTGTATGTAATGTGGCTTCAAATCGTTTTTTTTTTTTTCCTTCCAAAAGTTTGCAAAGTTGGAATCAGCTATATTTGATTTCTATAAAGCCATAACTGGTTATTTTCCTTCAAGATTGACAGGGAGTCAGTCAAAGCACGTTTGATTTAGAAGTAGCTTTGCCCACCACCAGAAGTTCACTTGAAAAAAAACAAAACAACAACGACGGAGCAGCAGCAATCAATTCAAACAGAACAGGTGCAGCAAATTCGATGAAAGCTTGAACCAAGAAAAACAAATCCAGCTTGTGGCCAATTATTACCACACACTTTATAGCTCATTGTGTTCACCAGAGTGATTTTATATTTAACAACTAAGTTTCTGTCACTGTTGTCTTTTGTACTCAGCTGTGCTCACTTCCTGACTTACTGCATGTATATTTTGCTGAGTTTGTTGGACTCTTGTGCGCCACAGTTACCTCGTGTTCCAGCTTTCTTCCATTCCAGCCTCATGGCTCCACCTCTAGTTTGTAAATTAACTTTTGTACTTCCTAGCCGCCAGTCTCCATGTGTCTCCTGCATCTTAATCTATTTCTGAAAATGCTCACTTAACGTTCACTTAATTGTAATACTCTTGACTGGCATGGTCTGTTGCCACATAACAACATGGCTAATAAAACTTATTTGTTACTTCTGCTTGACCTTTCATGCTCTCTATAGCTCAGAGAAAAAGTTATCAAAACAAAAAAAGAAGCAAGAGATCTTGTGTCTCTGGTTACTTTTGTGAAAAAGGATATGCTGATAATTTACGAAAAAGACTCCTCCTTGAACCGTTACCTTATCATGCTGGAGGGGTTTGAGTATCTGAATGATCCTACGAGCTATGTCCGGGGCATAATGCCCCTGGTAGGGTCTCCCAAGGCAAACAGGTCCTAGGTGACGGAACAGACTAAGAGTGGTTCATGAACCCCTTATGAGAAAAATAACAGCGAAGTCGTGTCGTGTGTGTCGCCCAGATTGGCGTTACCGGTGCCCCACCCTGGAGTCTCTACTTCTCTGGAGTTGCCCGTGGTGAGAGGCTTCGGACTGCTGTGGGCTTGCTTTTAGCTCCCCAGCTCAGCCACCATGTGTTGGAGTTCTCCCCACGGAACGAGAGAATCGCATCCCTCCGTCTTCGGGTGAGAGGATAGGTCTTTTACTGTTGTCTCGGCTTACGGGCTGAATAACAGAAAGTACCCAGCCTTCTTAGAGCCCCTGGAAGGAGTACTGGAAGGTGCTCCAACCGGGGACTCCATAGTTCTGTTGAGGGACTTCAATGCTCACGTGGCTAATGACAGTGAGGCTTGGAGGGGTGTGGTCAGGAGGAAAGGCCTCCCCAATCTGAACCCGAGTGATGCTTTGTTACTGGACTTCTGTGCTAGTCACAGTTTGTCCATAGCGAACACCATGTTCAAGCATAAAGGTGTTCATCAGTGCACGTGGCACCAGGACACCCTAGGCCGGAGGTCAATGATTGACTTTGTGGTTGTGTCATCTGGCCTACAGCCGTATGTCTTGGACACTCGTGTGAAGAGAGGGGCTGAGCTGTCAGCCGATCACCACCTGGTGGTGAGTTGGATCTGCTGGTTGGGGAGGAAGCTGGACAGACTTGGTAGACCCAAGCGAATTGTAAGGGTCTGCTGGGAATGCCTGGCGGAATCCCCTGTCAGGGAGGTCTTCAGCTCCCACCTCTGGGAGAGCTTTGACCAGATCCCGAGGGAAGCTGGAGATATTGAGTCCGAATGGACCATGTTCTCCACTTCTACTGTTCAAAGCTGTGCCCGCAAGGTCTTTGGTGCAGGTCGCGGCGGAAATCCACGAACCCGGTGATGGATGCTGGAAATAAGGGATGTTGTTAAGCTGAAGAAGGAGTCCTATCGAGCCTGCTTGGTTGGGGGACTCCTGAGGCAGCTGACGGGTACCGGCAGGCCAAGCGGATGGCAGCTCGAGCAGTCGCAGAATCAAAAACTCGGGTCTGGGAGAGGAGACCATGGAGGCGGACTACCGGTTGACCTCGAAGAAATTCTGGCAAACCGTCCGGCACCTCAGGATGGGGAAGCAGTGCCCCTCCAACACTGTTTAAAGTGGAGTTGGGGAGCTGTTGACCTCAACTGGGGAAATTGTCGGGCGGTGGAAGGAATACTTCGTGGATCTCCTCAATCCCACTGACACGCCTTCCCTAGAGGAAGCAGAGGCTGAGGAATCAGGCGTCAGCTCATTAATCACCCAAGCTGAAGTCACGGAGGTAGTTCGGAAGCTGCCCAGTGGCAAGGCTCCGGGGGTGGATGACACGTGGTTTGGGCATCTGTATTGGATGGCCCCTGGACGCCTCCCTCGGGATGTGTTCCAGGCATGTCCCACCAGGAGGAGACCTAGAGGAAGACCCGGGATGCCCTGGAGCGACTATGTTGCTCGGCTGGCCTGGGATCACCTAGGGATTTTCCTGGAAAAGCTAAAGGAAGTGTCCAGGGAAAGGGAAGTCTGGGCATCCCTGCTCAGGCTGCGGCCCCCGCGACCCGGTATTGGATGAAGCGGAAGAAGATGGATGGATGGTATAAAGACTAATGAATGTGTGTTATAATAGTACTTCAGCATACTACAATGCTCTTGTGCATATTCAAAAAGAGATGACAGTATTTTCCAAACTTAATGTATTTCAATACTGCACTTCAAGTGCATTTGTATGTGCTTTCTTAATAGCATATTGAAAATAAATGCATTTTGAGCGTTGCCTTGCCACGTTCATGTGGAATACACTTTCATGAGAGTACTCAAAAAGTGTTTATTTAAAAAACGAAAAAAAGAAAAAGAAAACCTCCTTCAGATCCACTAAGTAATGCATTTAGTGGTGTAAGCAGGTATTCACTTTATGCTGGAAGAGAGTCCATTAGGAGCAGTCATTGCAGCAATTAAATTCCCTTCGGGGATTAACAAAGTTGAACCCATTTAGACAATTTTGAGCCCAAGACATGTTTTTACTTCTTTTTGTCACTGTTACAGACTCTGTCATCTTGCTGTTCCCTGGGTCGACTCCATCAGAGAGCTGTCCTCTGCAGTAAATGCAATCGAAAAAGTTTCCCTAGAGGAAGTCAAATTCATGACTAACTTTGGGTTATTTGTTGGCACAGTGAAAGAAGCCTTGTTCAACAGCTTCTAAATGTTAAAGCAGAATAAAGAGATTGTTCCTCTTTTTCTTCGTCACTTGTATTGAGTGTGTGTGTGTGGTTGTGTGTGTGTGTGTGTACACATACATACATGTTCATCTTTACCCCAAAATGTGATTTATTTATTTTCCAATTAAGTGTTTAGTAAATAATCACTTACTTGGTATGTAGTTCTACTGAAGTCTCTCAGTTTATCACAGTAAATGAACATTTTGGTAAATTTAAGTTGTATTATTGCTTTGGGATGCATCAAAAAGGGTACATTTAGAGATGAAAGCTTTTTGGAAAACATTTAAATGTTTTTAAGTTCAACTCAGGTGTCTGATGTTGGTTTACTAAATTAATGCTTTGGTGTATTTAAGGAGTATTAAAATTAAATTAGATTTTTAATGTACGGTTAAAAATCTTTTATTGTGCTGAATTAGTACCGTTTGCAAAGCTTTTAATTCTCTTTTAGTTCAGCTAAAGTGTCTCCATTTGGCATAATAAGTGGTATTTATTTGTGTTTATTTTAAATACATATATTAATTTTGAAAATTATAAAAGGTTATTTAATATTGAACTATAAGTGTGCTGAATTTGTATGTTTTTGAAAACCTACTTCAGCGTATTTTATTTCAGCTCATGTGTCTCATTTGATAGTTTAGTGTTAAAGTAACACTTAGTGTATAAGTTGTAATAAAACTATCAAAATTCAATTTTAATAGATCTAAGATCAATTAAGTTGCTCTGAAATAATACAGTTAAGTACACACTAAAATCTGTACTAAAGCATGGATGTTATAATTACACTTAAAAAAGAAAAAGGAAAAGTACAATAGTTAGTAATTATGACTCTGATTCGGATCTAACCCTGTGTCTGGCTGAATTGAAGGTTGAGAAAGATATTTTGTGCACTTTAACTTTAGGGAGTGATGAAATATAGCTCAGTTGCCAGCTTTAATTATCTACCACATAGTTATTAAATATGGATAAATGGCTACACCCTCAGAAATAGTATCTCAGCAGAATACTCCTCTTCTGTTTGATCTCTCTTCTTAAAAAAAGAAAAAGGCATCAAAAACCAAAATCTGTGTTTACATTCAGTCTGGCCATCAATATAAGCTGACCTTTATGAACTAATCCACATAAATCTTACTTAAACCCACTCTCTATTATTTTGGCATCCCACCTCAGTCCCTGCTTCAGTTGAAAATGTGTCGTGGATGTTTGCTCAGATGTGGTTTTCTTCGTTCATCAAGGATCCTGATGGCAGTAACAACTTTAAGTCAATAAAAACAAGAAAACCAATAAAAAATAGTTTTGGTCAACTTGTGACATCATTAAGATCTTTTTTTTTAAGGTTTTATACAACACAGATATACATTTCATTTTCAGAGATCTTGCAGAACTGATGACATTCCAGTGAATCTCAGTTATTTCTTCTGTATGGTGCTTAATTACAATTCTTTACATAATTAGCCATAAAACTTACATGATGATGAAAACATCTTGCTTAGCCTTGTCTCATCCTGTAGCCTGCTTTCTTTTGTCGTTTCTGCAGCTGTTTCATTGATGGCTGGGTGGGAATGATATCTGAAATGAATTCATAGACCTAATTTCCTTTCATTTATTAAACTAGTAAAATTAACATTACCTACCTCACATCACCTTCTTGACGCTTTGTCCAAACTCCCGAGAATGTATGTAATTAGATTTTGACTGGTAAAAATTGAGTTAGAGGAAAAGTAATTGAAGAGATATTTTAGTCTTTCTTTTTGAGGGGATCGAGTCTTGCACATAATGGTCTTTACAAAGTTTTAAATTAGTTTTGAATCACTAGAAGGTGGATGTTGTTGCCATTGGCTGGAAGGCCAATTATCGTGTGGTGAGACAGGCAGCAGTGATGCAGTCACATCAGACCCTGAACTTCATTATTTTCAAATGGGAAAATCAGTACATAAATAAATAAGTAAAACCTTTTTTTTTTTAAAGGCTTTTATTGTGAAAAGGCAGCATGTAGTGCTGGGATAGAGTAGTGTTGTTATCCAACTATTGGCCTTAGTATCTTGTGTCGCCATTTTAATTTCTGTCATTTTTGTCACTTTTTGTCAGTATTGGCTCAGGGTCAGTCATTTGGATTTGAAGACTGTCTATTGCGTGACCAGTCTACATCTGTGCTCTTTTTGCAGTTTTGAGTAATGAGCTTCTGCTATTGTCTTTTTGTTTTTATATGAATTAATCAATAATCAATAATTAATCAATAATATCTTATTTATGATAAAAGGGGTGTGGTTCTGCTCAGCTGTAGGAGGAGATGTGATGCAGCGGCTCAGGAAGCAGCACCCAGTGAGGGACTGATTGCAGCACTTGTGCTACATGTGCCGATCAGTATCCCTCTATTTAAGCAGCACAGCTCTGGACTACAGTGTTTGAAATAAACTACAAGAAACTGATGTAGTGTATGGAGTTTTCTGTACTGACTTGCTTTTTTAAAATTTTTATATATATATATAAAGCAAAATTAAGATATGTTAAGGATTATCTGATAATGCTGGTACTTCAGTATGAAGCCAGTCTATTATTCTCTTCAGCTGTCCAGTAGATAGATCAGACACAGAAACTTCCAAAGCCTACAATGAGTAGAGAATTAACAGCTTTGCAGAATGCAGACACAGCCTTTTAAAAGAACAATTATGTATTGGAAAAAAAAAAGCCTACCAATATGTTACTGTACTTGGGGAAATGCTTTGAAGTAACTGTATTGGTCCTTCTTCAATAATCTGTAATTCCACGACAGTGACTCTCTTGAAAAAAGAAATATAATTGGCTAGGACTCCATGAGGATTTTTCATTGCTAATGGTATTATATTTCTATAGAGGCAACAAAAACGTAACTATTTCACAGTGTTTTAAGTCTTGTACATCTACTGATGCACCATGAAACATATTTTAGGTTAATTCCGCATCACTTATGATGATGATAATGTAAATTATTGTGCATTGCTGCAACCACAGCTGATCTTTCGTCTCCATCGAACCCTGTCCTCTGCATCCTCTTCTCTTGCGCCAACTAACTTCATGTCGTCTTTCACTACATCCATAAATCTCCTCTTTGGTCTTCCTCCAGGCTTCCTGCTTGGAGGTTTCAACCTCATCATTCCTCTGCTGATATATTCACTATCTCTTCTCTGTACATGTCCAAACCAAATCAGTCTGGCCTCTCTGACTTTCTCTCCAAAAAATCTAGCACGTACTGTCCCTCTGTTGTCCTGTAGTATCTGTCCTAGTCAGCATCTTGACAGCCACCTCTCTTTGACTCGTTCATACCTCCACAGGTATATCATCAGGACCGACTACCTTTACACGCTTCATCTTCTTCAACGGCCTCCTCACTTCAGCCTTACTAATCTTTGCTACCTCCTGGTCCACAGCGTTCACGTCTTCTACTCTTAGTTCTCTTTCCTTTTCCTCATTCATCAGCTCTTCAAAGTATTCCTTGCACTGTCTCACCACTTTTATGGCACCCGTCAACACATTTATCTGTCTTTAATCACCCCAGCCTGCTGCACATCTATCCCATCTCCATCTCTCTGCTTTGTCAACCTGTATAAATCATTCTCTCCTTCCTTGCTGTCCAACTCGACAAATAAATAAATAAAATGTCCTTTGTTTGTACTTTGCTACCTGTATCTTAATCTTTTGTTGCATCTCCCTGTACTCCTGTCTACCCTCCTCCAGTCCTCCCAGTGTTTCACTTCTCCTTTACTAACCTCTTTCTCTCTCCTGCACTTTCTTATTCCACCACCAAGTCTCCTCGTCTCCTTTCCTACCAGATGCAGCAAGTACTTTCTTACCCGTCTCCCTGATCACATTAGCTGTAGTTGTCCATTCATCTGGAAACACCTCCTGACCACCCAGATCCCGTCTCAACTCCTCTCTAAAAACGACATAACGCTCTTCGTTTCTCAGCTTTGACCACTTCGTCCTCTGCTCTGCCGTTTTTACTGCCATGATTTCAGTTCATGTGTTTTGTT
This sequence comes from Arrhamphus sclerolepis, assembly GCA_037176975.1. Classification (NCBI taxonomy): domain Eukaryota; kingdom Metazoa; phylum Chordata; class Actinopteri; order Beloniformes; family Hemiramphidae; genus Arrhamphus; species Arrhamphus sclerolepis. The sequence goes on along the minus strand of JBAMYA010000007.1, from coordinate 2,065,323 downwards.
TTGTATTACACATATTTCTTGTGTCATTAGGACATTTATTTAAAAATGTCTTGGTGGGAATTAATGTGCAAGATGTTGGTTTTGCTTGTGCACCTAAAAAGGTGATGCACCCCAAGTTAAGTTACTGATAAGCTGTGTCCCAATCCAGCGGCCGCATCCTTTGAAGGACCCGCCCTACGTAGTCTACGTAGTCTGAGTCCTCCGAAGGCCGGGTAGACCAGAAGTCAGTGGCTGTGAATTGGGACGGTCTAGCCTTCAGATTTACCCCTGCCCTTACCTCGGTGTACGTCCTGTTGTCTAGCAACCGTGACAGCGCTGAACCGAAGAGAGAATGGAGATCGAAATTTTGTTAAGTTTTGTTAACTTTTTTTTTTTAATTACTGTTCTATAACTGCTCTGTTTTCTCAGCTTCATGAAAGCTAATGAAAGCTTAATAAAAGTGGCAATAGTTGAAGAACTATGGGACCCGCTGTATGAGCTCATTTGCTGTCTTGATGATTTCTGACAAAATAAAATACAAAAAATGTCTATACAAATGACAAAAGACTATCACCATAACCTCTTTAGGCTTTTAATTTTTGCATATACAGCTCCGTCCCGGCTACTACAGAATTTTCCGGTATACTCGCAATGCATCTCGGGATAGGGCGGGCCGAGAAGGATACACCGGACCCGTCCTTCAAATCGGGGAAAAGAAGGCCACATTTGTAGGCCGCATTTGAAGGACCCTTTGAATTGGGACAGCCTTCGGCGCGTCGCTGTGATGTAATCGGCCTTCAAATGCGGCTTTTGAAGGATGCGGCCGCTGGATTGGGACACAGCTTCTTTCTCCCCCTTGAGAATCCCAGTCTGTAATTGGATGCTGCTTTGGCGTCGCTGCTGCTCATTTGCATAAAGTTGAGATTCTCTCAACTTCAGATTGACACTCAGGTCGCTGGCATCGCGCCGCTTGCTGCTGCTGACACGCCCGACGCCCCGTGTAGCAAACGATCATTGAAAATGAATGGCTGCCGGCTGCTTATGACGCTCGTGACGCTTTTGGTGTGAATGCAGGGTAAAACATGCCAAGACACTGCTTTTCATAAAGCATCATACTGAGAAGTACTTTTAAAAAAAAATAAATACTGCTAAAATATGGTTGGCAACGTCTGTGTGCTGAGCCTTCTCCTCTTCTTCATCTAGACTCATGACTGTCCAGCCCAAAATAATATCATGAAATTTGCAGATGATGCCGCCCTGGTGGGCCTCATAACGCAAGGAGACAAGATGGTGTACAGCGGTGTACATGCAAGGGACGACGTGCAGCGGTCCACAGAGTGGAGCCCGAGGAACAAGCTGAGGTCATCACAGACTCCACTTCCTGAGTCCTCAGGAAAAACAAAGTGCTGCCCCGTAGAGTTTGTGGCCATGCTCAGTCTCTGAGTAGTACGGCAGCTGCTCATCCACAAACAAACACAGGCTGCAGAGGGTGGTGAGGACAGCTGAGACAATCATTGGTCTCCCTCTCCCCTCCCTTGAGGACATCGCCAGCTCCCGATGCCTCTGCAGAGCCAGGATGATCGTCCAAGACCACTCCCATCCTGGCCACCACCTCAGACTGTGAGCTGCATAAACCAACAGACAGAAAAACAGTCTGTTGGACTTTTTAAGTTATCATTCTAATCATTATTACTCTGTGATTGCAGTGTTTACTACATTTGCAGTAATTTCAGTCTCATTGTTTACTACAATGATAAGCTGATCTGATCTTTTTTTTTAAAAAAAGACAAACAAAACATGACTGTACAGAGAGGAGCGTCTCCTGGGAGTTAAAAACAAACAGTTTCTTCATGCATCAACATTATTACACCCATGTGTTGAAGGAAAAATGATACTGAAACACATCCTCTCTTCCCCTTCATCATTATCTTCCTTTTTTCATGAAGTGGAGCATTGTTTTGCTTTCCCCAAGGCCGTGCATTTACATCCTGTTAAAATTCTTGGTTGGCCACCCCGACCGAGACTATTGGGTGCACATTTGTCCATCTGAGGCTCTTTTTTACCTCAAATTAAATCCTGATAAGGACCACATGATTATTTTTTTCTCATGTAAAAAGGAGCAGGTGCACTTTTTTTTCCCACATGATCTTATAGTGTGTCAAAATGAGATGGAGCTTTTTCAATTTTGGGATTTTATTTATTTATTTATTTCATCTGAACAGCTGTTTGACTTGGAGGAGTGTATGAACCCAACAAACCTTCTTTTTTTCTTTTTCTTTTTTTTTGTAATTTCTTTTCCCCCTTCCTGGGGACTGACAAGTTTTATTACCTCTGCAGACCTGTAGGGGGAGCTACAATAAGAATATTTACATTTTAGCTAAAATCTAAATGGCACTCGTCACCTGGAACTGAAGTTCATCTGACCTGCGAGAGAGTGCAAAGAAGGTGACATACTTACAACTACAACATATCTGAGGAATTTCAATGCGACTGTGTTTGATTCAGGACTGGCAACAAAAAGTGGAAAAACTGAGGTGAGCAGCCGCTGGTTTATGTCAAAACTCATAATTTTTGTAAAAATTTAAAACAAAAAAATCATGATTTTAGGACAAAAAGCTGGTTTATGTCAAAAAGTCATGATTTAGCAATAGATTTTACAGCAAAAAGTTTAAATTTTTGTCAAATTGTCTAAAATTTTTCAAATTAGATTTTTCAATATTAACTTTTGTGTCATTTTAAGCCAAAATATAAAATATGCAACATTTGCAATTTTACTACAGTTGTGTTTTTATGTTAAAATGCATCAAACGTTCTTTATTATTGTACGATAATTCCAAAATTTGCAAAATTTGCAATTTTTATAACAAACTTAGCTTTTTTTACAAATTATTTTTAATTAGTGACTTTATAAGAAAAAAATGATTGTAGTAAAAGTCCTGATTTTAAGATAAAGAGGATTTTGTGAAATTTTAAATTTTACCAGAAGATTTCATTTTTTTTTAATGAAAAAGGATAAAAATATAAATCCACCATATTTTTACAAAATTTTTCACAAAAATTCAATTTCTTTTTAAATATGCAATTTACAAGAAATAACTGTATTTCAGAACAAAAGCACCAATAAAGTTCTGGAATGTTGTGAAATTTGAGTTTTTGTCAAAAAACTGCCACCCAGCATGATCCCAGCAGGAGGTGCAGAGGGGAGACGCTCCCATCGGACATGTTAACTGGAAAATACGGAACTTTTTACAGGAAATCAGAGAGAAAAATGTGGAGATTGTTTTCCACACACACACAGTAAAACTCGATTTCATCACCATGGTTACCGTGGAATGGTTATTCTTCATTTTCTCAGTTAGCTATGTTGTCAGATGTCCCGCTAGGTCCTTTACTCATAAAATAAAAAAGAAAATTTAAAAGAAAAAACAGTTAACTTCTGTCATAAACTCTCAATTTAAAACAAAAAAATTGAAATTTAAAAACCTGACTTTTGTGACGAAGCAGATTTTGTTGTAAAATAACGAATTTCTCAATGTCACATCTTTTTTCCTCAAAAAAGTCATAAAATCTCACATTTCACAACCTTTGCAGGATTTTATTTTAAATTGAAAATTCTGTATTAAAATCACTTTTTTCTTGAAAAAGTTGACTTTTTTTGTTAAAAAAGGTGAATTTTGTTGTAGAATTGCACATTTTGAAGGGTCAACAAAAACAAACAAACCACTTTTTGCTGTAAAATCAAAATTTTCTCTAATTTGTGACTTTTAAACTTAAAATGACTTTTTTTGTTTGTTTTTGTTGTAAAATATTAATTTTTTGTAACATTTAACATAACATAAGATTGCAATAGGGAAAATTTTGTGCAATTAAAACTTTGAATGCTTGTCCTAAAATCACTAAAATGTACAAAAGGTGTTTTGTACAACCCAAGACCTATCACAAGCCCCGCCCCCAAACTGGCCCCAGACTGGCCAATCACAGCGTAACACAGAACAGGGCTTCCGACAACTTCAGGAAAAATCCCTGTGACTTGAAACACAGTGTACTTACTTCATTTTGAGCTGGTTTGGACGTTGTTTTTTCTAATTATAGTATTTTCTAATTATGGTTAAATGTTGTACCTGGGGGACTTGTGACACTGACCCGCGTTACTCTGAGAGGCTGGAATCAAGTGTTATTTTTTTTCCCTTCCCAAAACTGAAATCAAACCCTGAAAAGCGAAGACTGTGGATTAAACTTAGTTTAAACTCATTTACTTATTACTTCTCACTTATTAAAACTCAGTTAAACTCCTCAAACATCAACAAGCACAGCTTTGTCTCCAAGGTAAGTAAGTATGTTTGTGTTATACTGCCAACAGACACCAGCTACTGAACCCAAAGTGAAAAAACTCAAACAAAAAACTAAAACTAGCCAACCTGCTCCATGTTACATTATATAGACCGACTGCTTTGTTATAGTGCATAGAAACCTACCCAGCTTTAAAGGAACAGTGTTGCTCCTTTATTTTGTGGTCCTCGGCCTCAGTCACCAGGTGATGCGGTGGTTCACTCTCGCTCTGTGATCTGTAGCTTTAGCTTCTATTTTTATCCATATTTTAATCAAGTGAGCAAGACATCTTGAGTATATCTTTCAAATGCGTACTGCAAGCCCTTCTGTCTGCTCCTACCTGAAAAACTCACCTTATTTCTCCTGGGAGAGCAGTGAGTTGCCATGCAAATCCGGTTGGCTTGTTCGGACCTAGCAACAGTAACCACAGGGGGCGGGGCTTGTGATAGGTCAATTGACTGTCAAATCTTTTTCATCAAATGTTTGTTAAATCATGACTTCTCCGCACCTCCTCACCTTACTTTTATTTAACAAATCAAACGGGCAGTCACGATAAAATTTCCTCAGAAATATTCGATTTACAATCGTTTCTGCACGCTCTTGCGGGCCAGATAAAATGAAGCAGAGGGCCGGATTTGGCCCACGGGCCTCGGGTTTGACACATGCAGTGTAGGAGCTTTGGTGAAAAAAAAACGTCACCATTCACTGATTTGTTACAAAGTGAATGAAACTTCACCACTCAACATAACTGTGGTCTGAGGAATATAATTAAGTAAATATACGGCGCAGTGATGTCGAAAACATCCATCTGGAAGTCATAACTGAACCACATGAGCATAAATCTCAATCCATGCAGCATCTTCAGCAACAAACCCATTTTCCCCCTGAACAGACTCGGTCTCGGACCACCCTGAATCCTGATAAACAAGAGAACAAGGCCTGACAAGAGCACCCCCCCTCCCCTCACCCCCCTTTTTTGTCTCCCTGGAGTGAGTGTAAACACTCAAACAATCAATGGGAACCCCGGCAGGGAAAGGGTGCTTTGATGAAGTCTCAGGCTGGCTTTTTTTTCTTTTCTTTTTTATCTGCTGTGGACATTCCTCAGAGTGGTGCCTGGGAAAACGCACACAAGCTGTTGTGATGACGTAAAGCGAAACTTTTGGTGAGAAGTCAGTTTTACGACTCCTCGCTGATTTAAACTGGGTGTGAATTGTTTGGCTGCAACACAAAAAAGCACACGAGGCACTTAAACGCAGAAAAGAATGGGGAGAGACTTAGAACAATAAGCAGGGAGAAATGCTGCGCTTTCACTTCGGGAAAGGAAAACATACAATGAATTAAAAAAAAAAGATAAATATTTGACTCAGCTTTTGACGGTCTGGGATGTCCGGGGTGTACCCTGCTCGGGGGGTAGATGTACTGCAGGTAATTATGCTGCACGCGTCACCATCCTTCAGCAACGATTCAAGTCGTTATGTTGAACACATAAACACGCGTAACCTTTCACATCTCAATCAAAATAAAAAAATAAAATACGTGCTGCTCACACATGCACATGTTTTAGTTAGAGCTGCAAATGCAGGTTTTATGTTAGTTTTTTTTTTTTTTTTAAAAGGGGAGGGTCACCATCTTCCACATACCACCACAATACCACCGCCGTGCTTTATAGTCACAGCTGTGGATTTACTGTGGTAAACCACTGGTCAAAAGTTTCAGGACAATTCTTCCAGTTTTTTATTCATTTTAAATCAGTTTAAGTCCAACGTATAGTTGAAAACAGTTTAAAGGTAACTAGTGAACTTCCAGGTCGGGTTACCCGAAACCAAAAAAAAACAGTTCTCAGGGAGGAAAGCAACGTCCAAGTGTCACATTTATGGGAAATTCCTGGAGAATATTTAATTTCCATCGCTGAAAGAAGTCCACGAGTGTGTTCGACTGTTTTAGTTACCGTTTTTGAGTAAAATGTTGGTTTATAAATTATTTCTTTTTTTTTACTTTGTTCATTTATTTATTCTATGGTTTTATTTCAGAGTACAATGAGACATTAAACTACATCATTTTCAACAAAAAAGTGGAAAAACTGGGCTCTGACTAGTGGTGCAGTTCTGGACCAAACATGCTGGATTCCATCTGTCAATCAAATCTGCTTTCATTTCTGTTCATCAAGAAAGTTTTTCTTTTTCTTCTTCTTTTGAATCTAAAACACTCCATAAAGGTTGAAATCATGCCGTACCATCACGGAAAGACACATCTCCATTAATAATCCAGTTATTGAACGTGGACCGGACCACCTCAGAGAAGACGCAGTCCTGACTGTGAAGCACGGCGGTGGTGTTATCATGATACGGGGCAAGACTGAAATCAGGAAACTGGACCAGGAAAACCTTAAATGCATGATGCAATAAATATTTGACACGTTGTGCACAAATTTCTTTTGTTTTGGGGACTTTTTGAATTCGGCCCCATTTAACATCGAGGACATCAAATTTGTATCAAATCAAATTTCTATCTTTAATATTATAATATATATGTACCATATATTATTCATATGTTTCTAATAAAAAAATTAAAAAAGAGAGACAGAAAAGAAAAAAATAGAATATTGCTATGAAGCATAGATATTTTTTTTGTTTTGATTTATTTAGGGTGGCACAAAGAAATGCAATTAAAAAAATGCAATTTGAAAAAATTCAAATAAAATTACAAAACTGTTACAAAAATTGTGAAAAGTTGAAAAATCATTAATTTTAAGTATCCTTATATCTGTTCTCAATTGTTACTGGAACAAATAATGTGCATTTATCAACAAAAAAAAGTAAATTAAAGTAAAAATAAATAAAATGAAATAAAAGTATGAAATGAAATAAGCAGTTTGATTGTTCAGCATTTGAACCATCAGTAGCCAGTATATCCAGTTAACGTCCCAGAGGCAGACGTTTAACAGTCATGCATAAAACTGGATGTGATTGACACGCTCATTGTGGCTGGCGGTGTTAAACTTGGCGAGAGGAAACTATGAACTCTGGGAGGAGCAGGTTCCCACACCCAGAAGAAGAGACGCAGATCGCTCTAACACAAACAGTCCGCCACTCAGGAAGGAAAGGGCTCTCTTTGGCCCTTTATCAGATCTGCAAGCTCCTCGGTGTGTCCGTTACCCAGCGCTGCCTGGGGGGTGCAGCCCCGCCCTCCCTCCGTTGTCCTCTTCTCGTTTGACAGGAGCTCACACGGTGCACGTCTTCACTCGACCCAGAAAAGGAAAGCTGAAGCGATCTAATGACATTATTCACGGTTATGTCTGCTTGGGGAGGGGAGAGGCCCTACTGCTGAGACTCCAACACGCCAAACACACCATACAACTGATTTCTCAAGAAAATCAGCCTGGAAGTACAAAAAAGTGCAATTCTTTCACTAACCACTAGGGGCTGAGTCCAAAAGTAAGTTAACTTCCTTTGACCCCCGTGTGAAAATGACTAAATTCTCTGTTACAGCCATGATAATCAGGCTTCTGAAGAAACCTGCGGATGATATTATGTGTTTTATACCCTCTGGACACTAAAAGGTAAAAGGATGAACTTTTTTTGTGTGTGTAGATTAAAGACCTCATAACTATGGAGCTTTGTTTATTACACACATAATTTTCAATTCTATGTGGAAATGTCAAAAGAGAGAGAGAAAAATAATCATTACATTCATTCAGCCAATGTGATTAACAAGCAAAGGCACAACGGCTGGCAGTGTGGGGTTCAGCGTCGCTCTGCAGGACCTCCTGGACCACAGCTACCCCTGCAGGACTTATGAGACGGAGCCAAGCGCGGGGGTGGAAGAGCCCTGCAGGAGCTTCCCTCAGCTGTCTCCTGGTCACGTAACGACACCTCCTCGCTGACCGCATGCAACAGCTCGCTGAGGCTGCGAACACAAAAGAGACGGAGGGTCGCGTTCCAAGCCAGCTCAGAGTCAAGAACAAGACTTTATTTCTTTTTAAAAGAATCAAAACTGATGGAACCAGAGCTGAGTGTCAAATAGAACAGCTTAAGGATGATGTTGCTGTAACTACACAGTTGTTGGAGCATCAATCTAAGGTCCATGGGCCACATCCGGCCCGCCACTTAATTTTATCTGGCCTGCAAAAGTGTGCAAAGACAATCATATACTTATATTATAATTTTTTTCTGGGGAAACATCAATGCAACCGTCTGATTCAGTCAAACAGGCAGCAAAAAGTGGAATAACTGAGGTGGAGATCAGCTGGTTTATGTCAGCAAGTCAGGATTTATCAAATGTTTGCAAAAGATTTTGCAAGAAAAAGTTGTAAATTTTTATCAAAACCCATGATGTTTTTTGTTTTGTTTTTAAGTTAAATTTGCTTTTAACAAGAATTTGTGTTTTTAGGACAAAGGATTTAAATTAAAGAAAAGTTGCAGTTTTACGACTGTTGTAACTTTATGTCAAAAAGTTAATATTATTCAACAAAAGAAATTACAATTTCAAGTTAAAAAGTCACAAGACATTTATGATTGTATATTTAAAAAGTTGTTGAAAAAGAGTCAATTTTAAATCAAAATGAGCTTTTTAACAAAAAAAGACTTTTTTTTTCAAATTTGTGATATTAAAAAAAAATGAAGAAAATTGCGATCTTTAGTACAAATGTCTTAATTTTATGATACATTTCATGAGTTTTGTGAAATTTGAGACTTTTCAGCCAACTTTCTTTTTCTTCCAGGAACTAGCAGAAAATCTGACAACACAGAATAACCGTCCCTTTAACAGTAACCATGGTGACGATGTGGCCCAGGGTCATATAATGCGTACTGGTTAGCAGCCCTGCGATGGACTGGAGACCTGTCCAGGGTGGACACCTGCCTTTTGCCCGAAGTGAGCTGGGATACGCTCCAGCAGACCCCTGTGACCCTGAACAGGAAATAGCGGGTATAGATGATGGATGGATGAATGGATGGTTAGCAGCCTTATGGATCTGGGTTTTTCCTTTTACACGTATGCGCAAAAATATGATTAATTAGTGTGTCCTCTTAAAATAAGAGCACACAAAGCTCGTTAATTTAATTTGCCTATATATGGGGTTCCGTGGCGTACTGGCCAGAGATCTGGACTGGCAACTGGAGGGTCGCCTGTTCTGAACAAGCGCTTCCCCACATCCATGGATGAGATGCCCCTGAGCAAGGCACCTGAAACCCCCACCCAGTCCCTGGCTACCACAGCAGCCCACCGCTCTTGGTCCAGCAGCCCAGATGGGTCAAATGCAGAGGCAGAATTTTAATAAGAGTAAAACATTTCACCTATTCCACACCTCTCACCTGGGAGACAAGTCCACTACGTCATCCCGTCAAAGGCAACCCACTTCGATTATATTCCTATTCAGTCCCACTCTTTGTAGAATAGAGTCCGGCTCAATACCAATTCAGTAAAAGAAAGAAAAAGAAAAGCAGCTGATGAACTCGGTCCCCCATCCTGAGCAAACCCGAGGCAACAATGAGGAGGGGGGAAAAAAGGATAAAAGAAACCCCAATTAAAAGAGCTGGAAGCCTCCAGCAGAGCCAGACTCAGGAAGAGCCACAATTAGCATCCACCAGTTGGGGTCTGAGATAACGAGAAAGGGAGAGCAACAAGCTCAGAGAATTCAGTCCAAACATATAAAACACAAGGGAGAACGATGTTAATGGCAGTGATGATGAAATTTAATAAGAACGGAGTGAAGAAAGAGACGAGTGCATCATGGGAAATCCCACATTTAAAGCCTGAAAGTGCTCTGCTGGAATATGAAGCTGAGTTCTTTAAGTCAGAAGGAGCTCGGACATCAACATCAGCATCTGCAGGGATCCTTCACGCAGCAACACTTTGGAAAGAAAAAGAAGAAGAAAGAAAGTTTAGAATTGTACTTTAAGTACATAACTAGTAAATTTCGGGAGAAATTCCGAAGGGTTTTCAATGCAACGACTTTTCTGTAACGACAGCTGAGTAGAAAGAAGGAAAAGTTATAATTTTATGATGAAAAGTAGCAACATCTCGTCAAAATGTAGAGATTTTGTGAAATTACCTAAACACACAAAGTTTTTTCAGTTTTACAACAAAAAACATGTAGTTAAGTTAAAATCAGCTTTTTTAATTCTATGACATTTGCAGTTCTGCAACATAAATTCAAAAATGTGTCTGTTTCAGCATTTACCAAAAAAACCATCAATTTAATGTTTTATCGGCAATTTTACAACTTTTAGTCATAATTTTAAGTCTGTATTTCATGACAAAAGATTTATTTTACATGAAAAAGTTACAATTTTGCAAAATTAGTTATTTAATGTGAAAAAGTGACAATTTTACAACAAAAAGCCTCATTTCAGTGAAAAAACAGTTAAAAAATAAAATCCTTCTTCCTTTACAAGAAAAAAAGTCATTTTAGGACAAAATGTCACAGGTATACAAAAGTTGCAATTTTACAACAAAAACTGTTTTTTACGTTTAAATAAAGTTTCTTTGAAAATGAGACGACTGAAAGCATTTTTTGTTGGATTTTTCTCAAAATCGCAATAAAAATCTGCCATTAAGTGATAAAAATTTTGTCAGGAAAAAGGAAAAAACGAAGAAGAAGCAAGAAATCTGAGGAATATTGATGTGGTTCATTCAACTGGCACCTTTAATAATCTTTAATAATCTGTCCACGTTCTTGGATGAGGGGCCTTGAGTTTCACACGTCAGACTTCCAGTTAGCCGTTATTTCAACCAGTATACTTCCTATTTAATGGTCACCATTCTTGCTTCTTTCGTGCGTGACGTAAAGTGACACAAAAAATTACCTGCCAAGTCTCTAATGGATCAACGCAGACAAAATGTCTTTTTAGTTTATTTTTCCTTCCGATCGTTAGTAATCGTGTTCTCGGTCCAAATCCATTTTTTAAAACTCTTTTCTGAAGTCGGTTTGACATTGGAAAGAGTGGAACTTCAGCGGGTCAGTCAGCAGGGTTCCATGTGGACTTAAACAATCATGTTGCTTTTGTCATTCATTTACTTCATTACCCAAACTTTACTCCGCAGATGTAAATCTGATTTTCTGATGAAACCAATCCAAAGTAAAACAAGCAGCCTTCAGTGTTGCATCTCTTTGTCTGAGTCACTCGTTGGCCTTTAACTGCACGTTTATTAGATGTAAACTGTTTGATGTGAGAGCTCTCAGAAAGCAGATGTTTTCTCTGTCGTACGGCCGTCAGAACCTGCTGCGATTGCTGCCCCTTATTTGTTTCTGGGATGGACGACGGCTGAGGTCAGAACGGGACGACCCCCCTGCAGCGAGACCCTGAGCGAGACGACTAAACAGCACGTTGCAGGGAGAATATAAATGCCCTGACAAACTCCTAACATCCTGGCCTCGCAGACGCACACAGCTGAGGAGTAACGCCGAGTTTCTCAACACAATCCCTTCCCATTGCTCCCCGCTGTCTGACGGCCCTCCAGGTCCCGCAGGGGCCGCCGGACACACTGGCACCAGGTCCCGGCGCTGGGGAAGATCGGTCTCAGAGATAGGAGCAGGAGAAACTCCACCCAGGAGGCCCGGTGTACACACAGACAAACCCATCACATCCTCCCAGCTAATCATTCACCGACACCGAAACAACACTAACATCCCTCAGGGCAGAAAAAAACAAAAAAAAAAAGCGCTCTTCCTCTGATTCGCTGCTGTTTTTAGAGCCCTAAATCCTTTTATTTTTTAACTTGTCTTTGCTGTTGCAAAAAAGATTCTGGATTCTTTGGCTTTCATTTGTTTATTAATTACCATTAACATCATATAAAACAAAGAAAGTTGGGATTAGATGGAATATGCAAATAAGAAAACAAGTTATTCTGACTTTGATGTGAATTTTATTTGTTGTTAAGCAGCATAAAGTCAATAATTGCCATGTTTCTTCCTTAGTAAATGAATATCCATTATAAAAGCATTTCACATTCTTGACCTGAAACACATCCAGGAAGTACGTTCTGTTGCAGTTCCTCTGCTGACCACTAGGTGCTGAAAGAGCAAATCCCCATTGACCTCCATGTTAAAAATACCAACTTTTCAGCAGAATTAAAGGTATTTGCAGCCTGGTACAAAAATGTTTTTTTTAGTTTTTACATCCATGGCAACTGTACAGACAGTGACGTTTTTTTTGTACCTCATCAGGTAACTTTACATTCAGCAATAAAACTGTCATTTGACGAGCTTGACTGACAGCTAGCTGGCTTTGACAGACACATCTATGGGTCATGTGACCGGACAGTTGGTCCAGCACTTTACAGTCAATGATCACAAATGAAGTTATATGCGTTCGTCATCACAAGCTGCATGAAGGTTCATGTGGATTTAGATTTGTTGAGCGTCCTGAAGCGTGAAGACGTGACTGCAAAGACAAACAACTTTGCTGTTTATAGAAGATGTGAGCTATTGTTCCTCAGCTGCCGTGCTTGATGCAGACAAAAGCATCCAAAATAAACTCCTGCGTGTTAAGATCTGTTTTGTTCACTTCAAACTATTTGGTCTTAAAACTGGCACGGTCCGAAACCTCTGGAAGTCTGGTTCTAAGTTGGAACCTGCTCCACCAACCATGTGTTCTGTGTCAGACTGCGAGTGATTTGAAATCAGTCCCAGTTAATCTTTACGGTATATTTCAGCTTTCGCATCGTCACATAGTGTGTCCTTGGAAGTCAAAGTAAATCCACATACAGAATCATTAATAAACGCTTTTCTTCTGCCGTGTCTTTTAGGCTTTAACAAAAAAAAAAGTCAAGAGGTGATTTGATGCATGTGTCATCGATGACGAATCAATGACACATTTTCAAATGGAAATAAAGACCCTTAAAGAGCAAGAAAGCTGACTTCTCTGTATGAAAAATGAGTGTGTGTGTGGAGGGGGGGGGGGGCTGAATATCTTACAAAAGTAACCCAACACCCAGATTTCTGTAATATGAAGCCTTCAAACACAAAAACTCTTCCTGAACACAGTATGACTTGCTATAAAAATATTCAGTGATGTGGAAATGACACAACCGAAGCTGAAGTCCACCCTGATTCCAGTACTTAGCGAGCGCTTTGACTTGTTCCAGATGCCAACTCCTGGACCAGGATCGTATGACGCACAGAGGTCATTGTCGTTCACAGACAGATGATCCCTCAGTTCCCATCCCGAGGAGCCAGAGGAACCCGAGCGGAGGCCAGGCGGGATCAGGGGGTCAAGCCTTTCGTCTCTGACATCAGCTTCCTGAACATATAGCGGCCTGAGCATCAACAGAGGAGTGAGGTCATCACGCTGTCTGCAGATGTGCATGTGTGCAGTTGCTGCTCGCCCACAGATCACACCACAAGGCCGGACGTATCATGACTGACGCAGTTCGCTGTGCAGCGGCCTGGAGCCGATTAGCAGCTGATTTCACGCACCCCGTTTATGCTGCTGCCATGTGGGCGCTGCTCTGCTGCAGCTGTTGGAGTGTTTGGATTTCATGAGAAAAGATGTAAACTACCAAGGGTATATTTTCCTGCAAAAAAGAAACAGAAAACACAAATAAAGCAGTACCTCACGCTGGCATGACATGAAAGGAAAGGTCGGTTGAGGAGCAGAGGAGCTTCCACTTTTATACTGTTTGTACTGGAAGCATTTTCTTATAAAGCTAAATTTCAATTCTTCCGTTCTGCTCTGTTCCAGTCTAACCAGTTCTTTACCTCCTTGGTTGCACTTTCAAGATCAGCAGCCGCTTTTTGTCAAAAAGTCACAATTTAGCAAACATTTGACAACAAAAAGTTTCTCATTTTTGTCTAAACTTGTGATTTTTGATTTTTGAAATATTAACTTTGTTTTATAGAAAAGGTTGGAATCATACAAAATGTGCCATTTTATGAATGTTGTAATTTTGTGCAAAAAGTTTGTATTTTCCTACAAAACTTTTTTATTATTTTAAGATAAGACGTTACACTTTTGTGATATTTGTGATTGTGTTGTAAAATAAACAAAAAAATAAATAAATCTTGATCTTTGATTTTGATCTTTTTCACAAAAAAGCCAATTTTTTGTATTTGTAATTTTACAAGAAAACAGTGAGTTTTTAATACAAAATCTATGATAAAGTCTTGGTTTATATGAAATTTAAGATATGACAAAAAATTTTTGTGAAAGAATATGCAATATTGCAGATGTCACCATTTTACTTCTTTTTAATTTACAAAAAGATTTGCTTTTTTAAATCTGCAACTACACGAGAAAAAAAAAGATTTTTGTGCAAAAGCTTCACTTTTATGATAAACATGAATTTTGTGAAACTGGAGCTTTTATGACCAAAATTCAACTTGCAGTTTGCAGTTGTTTGCGTACACGACCAGCTGCTTTATGAACGTTTGGAGGAGTACGTGTAATACCAGAGGTCTCCACTTGAGGGCAGAACACAGTCAAAAGTACAACCTCACAAATCATCTGTTTTGGAGCCAGCACCTAGTGGTCAGTCAAGGAACTGCAACAAAACACACTTCTTGTGAGTTCAAGAAAAATCTGATGTGCTGCATTCATGGTTTGTACGTGAAGGTAATATACTGTAGTTTATCACGTGCTACAGCATTCGTTACCACCACAATAGCACGCATTACCAATATCTGATAGATTTTTAAAACAAAGTTTATTACAAAAGAAATAATGATTTTAAGGACAATTGTGAAGTTATTGAGTCATA
>JBAMYA010000007.1:2031944-2043012 GCA_037176975.1 Arrhamphus sclerolepis | reverse complement strand
GGAAAAGGAAAAACAAAAAATATATATTTCTTCTTTTATTTTTAATTATGTCAGTTTTGGTCCTCCATATAACACCTCCTCGCTAAGTCTCCATGAAACTTCTAGTTATCGCGAAACTGTTCAAAAACATCATGACTGCTGCAAGTTCAGACGGAATTCCTAAACTGCATTTGAGTCCATTTTTCTTCAATGTTCTTTTTTGTGGTTAATAGTCGTTCCACCGCTTCTGTGGTTTGTATTTCCTCATTCTCAATTTTATGTATGATGTACCTCAAGTTGCTATCACTTTCTTTTGCTATCATTGGATATTGATATAATTATGTATTTCACCAGATGTCCATCTCCCCCAAACATTTTTATTTTCTGCCATTACAAATGTGCAGCTGTTCACAAATATATCTCTGACAGGACAAAAACATGTATTGCTGCATTAAAAACAAAACAAAAAATAACTAACAAAAGCACAAAATTTAAATGTTCCTCTAAATCAACAGTCATTTAGACACACAAAGCTGACATTTTATTGGCCCTATGAAGCATCAAATAGAAAATTTAAAAAGGCCGAACTGTCTTAGCTGTTCAGTTAAGTCAAATCCAAATCTTTCACAAAAGTTATGAAGGTCCTCCATATTTTTTAAAATAAATGCTGTTTTGCCTTCAATATATGCTATACTTTCTAAAGGGAGCTTGATAATATCCGTTTAACCCATTGAGTAGTGCTTGATTTTTGTCTTTTCTTTCATAACATTGCAATGCATCTTTTAGCATACACAAAGCTAAGGTCCATGAATGCTCTCTTAGTAATTAGGGTAGTTAGGGCACGATTCATAGACGAGGGGAGACTACGCTTTTGGAATGCCTCTACGAACATATCTAGCAATGGTGTCAACAATTTTTCTTTGAATTTCTTATACAAATCAGTGGGGAGACCATCTGGCCCTGGATTCTTCTCTGCTTTTGTACTATTAATAGCATATTCACTTTCTTCTTTTGTGATTTTTAGGTCCATCACTTCTCGATGTTCATTTGAAAGATGTGGCATGATCAGATGATCAAGAAACCTTTTTTGTTTTTGTGAATCAACGTCAACTTTTGCCTTCTTTTTAATAGTGTTTAAATATATCATTAATTTCTACAGGGTTTACGATGACTTGCTTATGTAATATAATATTTGTAATTGGTGTATTTTCTTCTTGTTGTTTGATCTGCCATGCTAAAAATTTATTACCTTCCTCATAAAATGATTGATTTAACCTTAAAAGGCCAGAGGCTGCTCTGATAGATGTCAGTTTGTCGTATTCAGCTCTTTAAGTTAATAGTTCAGTTTCCAGACTAGGGTTACCTTCCTTAAAGACTTTCTCCCGAAGGATATTTATTTTATATTCCAGTTGCACTCACTCTTGCTGTACCTTTTTCGATTTGGAACCTATGTTGCTAATCACGTGTCCTCTAATGAATGCCTTAAAGTGCTTCCCGTTTTATGCAGACAGATGTTTGTGTTGTGTTTATTTCAAAATACATGTCTATCAGACTTGCTATATATTCAGCAAAATCTTCATCTTTGCGTCATTTATGCTGAAATCGCCATCTGGATCGGTCTTTTGTTAGTTTGGTATCCTTATAAACTAGCAACGAACATGGTTTGAGATCACAATGTTATCATAGAAACAGTCGTGTATTTTTGCCCTTAATTCTGAGGCAATTAAAAAGAAATCAATTCTAGAGTACGTCTGGAAGGTACCGGAGTAACAAGAGAAAGCTTTGCCTTGTGGGTTCAGTTCCCTCCATATAGCTTGCAAATTTAGTTCTTTAATGAAATACTGAATAGCCTCTCTGCACTTTGTATGATTTGATAGATCCTGTGGATCCTGTGAATCTATCAAATAATCTATCATGGAGTTTATTTCCTTCAGCTTGTTCATAAACTGCTTAATTTTTTTGTAGTGGTAGTTAAATGTTTTTGTAAATTTGTTGTAGACTCCCACAGTTCCAAGAAACAAATTGAAGTTGTACTGAGTCTTACAACCTGTGCTAACAGGCTCTGTGATAGTAAGGAATAACAGTAGAGGAACAGCGTAAACTTGCACTTTAGAACAAAAGCCTTACATTCTGAACATGAACATCTCCGCTCAGCTCACATGGGGACCCCTCGAAAAAAGAAAATGGCTTGTAACCGTTCCACACGTGAGGATCAGTCAGGCTAAACTGCTTCTCATTAACATGACAAATGCTGCTGTTCTGAGACCTCCAGTCTTTTCGTGCTCTTCTGAAAGAGTAAATAATTTTTTATCCTGTAAACAGTCCCTTATTCACTTTACTCCATATTTATATTTTCCTCTCTTTACTGTGCTAAAGCCTTCTACATCTAACATTAAACATGCACTATAATTTATTTTAGCACAACATCCTTTGTATTGTCCTGTTGTGCACCTTTAATTTACAGAGCATCTTTCTGAACAGTATTTATGAATTCCTGGGCCTCCTTTGCAGATTTAAAGATGTGTGTGCATTCTCTCCAACAGTTTTGCTGGATGAATCACTCCATGTCATATCCCCAGGTTTCTCAGTTCCTGATGAACCAGATTGAACTGCTTTCTCAACTGGTGTATTCCCGTGGCGAAGTCCAGGTAGAACTTGACTTGCTGATCTTTGTGCCAGATATCTTTTTTGGACCGCATTTCAGAAATAACAGCCAGCTTATCTTTGTAACTAAGAAATTTCATTATTAGTGTCCTTGGTGGTGCTTTGGGGCCCCTCGCAGGTCCGACTCCATGTGTCCGTTCAACAACAACAGTGCAGGGTGAGGTAACATCCACCACCTGGGGTATCCATTTCCCCAAAAAGGAGCATGGATCCTGTCCTTCTGCTCCCCCCGGGCGACCCACAAGCCTGTGACACTCAATGTGTACATTAATTTACTTCTTTTCTCATGTCTGATATAGCCGTCATTACGCCATCAAATCTTGCAGAAAACTCGCTTTTTATAAAGTCTAGAACAGTCAGTATCGTATCTGCCCTCTCGCTTCCAAGTTCCCCTGCTCCACAAAGGTTCCCGCCACATCTCCACCCAGAGTCTCTGTGCAGGCCTGAAAGTCAGTTAACTTTGGCTGCTTCGACACTTCACTTTTTTCTTTGCACACTTTTGAAGATTTCAGCATCACAGTGACAACGTATTTAAAAGTGCTTTCAGGAGATACAGTAATAATCTGAGCAGAGCGCTGTGAAACGTGTCTTCTTTCATGGCCGCCATTCTTCACTATTATTTACTGCATAATTCATCAAATTTTCTTCAGTCTTTCTTAAGTTCTTTTTAATCGGGATAGTTTTGAATAGACTTTTTTTTTGCAGCATCAAGAGATTACCTAACCATTCAAATTTTGAGGTGGTAAATTTTTAAGCTGGTTCCAGATCTCCTTTCACTTTCTGTGCTCTATGTAAGTATCTATTTATAAAGCTTTTTCTTTGTATTTCCAAAACATATATATTCACCAACTCCTTGTCCTCTCAATCTGCTGTCTCCCCTAGATTTGGTCAATTTAAGATCCATATCATCTTCTAATATTCCGGCTTTGCTGCACACCATCTGGAACCAGTCACAAACCAGATCATTATAATGTGATGTTCAATACTGATGTTTCAACCCTGTGTCAAGCCTCCAACGTTCAGATGCTTCAAGACACATCTCTGAAATGTCATTCAAAACTCCAGTGTCACATGACCAAGGATGAGTGAGGGTTCTGAGTGTATCATCCCTATTTCAACAGATGATAAATCTGCTAGTTGTACAGATGTACCGAATTCCACATCTGTCCAATACATCCAACTTTGGTGGTTTTTGTGAGTGATTTATTTCCAACACATCCAACTTTGGCAGTTTTTGTGTGATTCTTTTCCAAGCCTGATTAGCTGTTAAATTGACTATTTAACAGCTTATGACTATAAATTTGTCTATAAATTGAATTTAAATGGGGAACAATTTTTCTTACAACCCCTTTATGTTGTCATTGACATTCTGATAATTAATTAATGTTCATTTCTCCAAAATTACAGTTATAATGTCAGCTGGTAGTCAAGCATAAACTAGGTGTAGGTCAGAATTTGATAATCATCTTTCTGTGTCATTTCACAAAACACATGAACAAAATGTCATCTTACACTAAATGTGCAGTAGCTGTCACTGTGGAGTAGGGTGTCAAATTGTTTCTAAGAATTTACAGCTCATTGGTTTGAACATTTCAGTGTGACAAAAAGCTCACTTCACCCACCAGAAAAAAGAAAGTAAAAGAAATGAGATGATGACGCATTGCTTGCAGACCAATTAGCTTGTAGAAACCGCATAAAATAACATGAATACAGATAAATATGCTAAGTTAAATTTTAGATGTTGATGTTTTAATGCAAAAGTAAAATTTTAATTTCTATATTTCTGTTTATTTTATTTTATTTTATTTTCTACAGAGTTTTTTCTTCCAGCTTGTCGTTTTATAAGTAGACCACAGATGGATATCCCAGGCCCAATTCAGATACATGGCACAAGGGCATCCTGAGCTACCCTGCAGACTTGGATGGCATTCTTTGTATGTTCCATTGCGGATCAGAAATGTTTCTTCACCAGAAAATCACTTTGGTCATCCCCTACTGTTCTGGGAGTAACAAAAGCCATGGTGAGTCAGGGTGACCTTTCCATAACCAGACTGTCAAAGAGACCTCCTGACTTCAACAGATCTGCATCAGCAGATCAGGCAGGTTTGTGAATTGTACAAGGAAAGTCATCAGCTGGTTCAAAGAAATCACCTACCAGCTCAGAATTGACTACAAGGTGCAGTTTCCTTGAACTGTCACATCAAAACTACCCTGTAATCTCAAGGAATCAGTTTGATGAGTCAGTGAGTTTTTGGAAATAGTAGTAACCAAATTTAGCACAAGCTACAGGGGAGTTATGTTGGGGTCCAGCAGCAGATCTCAACATTAATTGGCTTGGCAGTTGCAAATTAAGTGTCAGTGGTCTCATCTATGGGTCTCATCTATCCTGTACCATGGTTCTTGCCATGGTTCCTATTTGCAAACACCAGTGGCTAATGCAGGTTTATGTTGTTCTGCAAATGCTGGTTGAAATCTTGTCCACCATCACTTCCCAGTATGGTTATATTTTGCAAAAGGGATTCTACCAAAACAAACAAACAAACAACAACAAAAAAAACCCGCTTTGAAAAGCCATAGAGGACGCCACTTTATTATGGCCAGGCCACAAATGTTGTAAAATAATATGGACAATGAATAATGTCTGCTCAAAGCAAACCTTTCAGTCTTGTGCCATGGTTTGAAGTGATACAAAGTGGTTGTGGTACCTCCTGCTAAAGTTCTATACATCAACAAAGTGTTGTGACAACAATCAGATGCATGTCTTCTCCATAAGCATGTTCTCCCTCACAACTTCAGCCTCTGTACATTGCAGCGGTATGCTGCAGTGTGCATGACCTCCACTGCTTTTCTAAGAAGGACCAAAGAAATCTGACCAGCTTGGAGAACGCAAAGCATGAAGAGGTGGAAGCTAACTGCAAAAATGTATCTGACGCTGATGGAAACTGCTTCCACAGCATAAGAAAGGCCGTTCTGCATCGGAGGAAAGCCACCTATGGGACCAGTAAGACCCAGCTTCCACTTGAGAGTCTGATATAAGACTTTGATGGTCTGGAAGTCCCACTGATAAACTTAACTCGTATGAGTAAGAACCTAACCCCCCTGTGGCAACACATGGCCTGCATCCAGGATCTTCCTGGTGTTCACCTCTACATAAAGATGGGAGCTACCAAGAAAGGTCAGCACCTTAAGCTAACCTACTACTGTGCAAGAGGTTCCAGAGATATCTGGTAACTGCATTAATCTTATTTCTCAAAGCACTATGAAGCAACAACATTCTTGTGATCTTAGCCTGTGTTTTCCTGAATTTACCTTACAGGTATGCTGGCAAGTAACATTCCAGGCTTATCTTTTGGATGTATTGCCAAGGTGGAAATAAGAATGGACTGTGGCAGTTCTGTCTGTTCACTCTCTAACAAAAGAGGCTCTGAGCAAGAAGATCATCCCTCATGTTGGACAAAGAAAATAAGCTGTTAGATAACTCTTACATTAATTCTTTTTAACAATTTGATTCCAAGTTTACTACTTTACCAGAGCTGTTGAAAAGGGTAATATCCCTGGCTACCTTCTTATCAATTTTCCCTGTTTGTATTTTTTTAAAATGACGTTATTGGAGCGGGCCATCTGTACCAACAAACTGGTCAAATACTGTAGGAGTACAAAGTGGCTGTGCGAGAGTCAGAGTTCACTGATGTTTAAATATATTAAGGTTTCTGGACATGCCTGTGCCCACCTTTGAGAGGGAACAATAACTTGCTACCTCATAAGCAGGTATAACCATTACACTTTTTGCCCTTAAGAGCACACATTGTTTGGGTAGAGGGCACAGAAACAGGTGGCCTCTACCACTCCATTGTAATCAAGCCACTATGCAGGACTGAGAATCCCAAAGAAATATCATAAAATGACATTCAAATACATATAATTAAGGGAAGATTTTTCCTGAGTGTGATTTTTTTTTTCCCAGTTAAATTGTGCAGACACTCAATATCTTGTTTTTATGAATACACTTTTTGGTGCTCTCTACACCTGGAGCTCCTTAATTGTCCATGTATTAGGCTGGCTTGGTGACATTGTGGGTAAATGTTCTTCTTCTGAACAAACTATTCCAAATCTCTGACTGCGTTATTTTTTCTAGTCAAGTCAAAAACACTGGTCTCTGAAACCAACCAAGACCTCTTCCAGGTCCTGCACATCTGCATGCCACGCATTATTGTCAGGACCAAACAAACCCTTAAAGTAAAAAAAAAAGGCAGAAAGGGAAAAAGGAAAGAAAGTGCTGTTGAAAGCAGCAGTCCATGCCATTATTAGGCTACATTTTCCAGATTGTATTTCTCACAACTGGTGAAATCTTCTGAAGTATTTTTGAAGTATTATTTCTGCTGATAATTGGTTAACTGGGGTTGCATATACATATGTACAAGTGATGTGAGCATTTGTTTAATGATGTCTGTTTTGTGGTGAGGCTATCTCTGCATCATTATCATATACGCGTTAAATAGTTTTCGTTTTCATGGCCTCAACTTCCCCCACTTAGTCTTACATAATCTGCCAAGTGGGTCACAGTTTCAGCGTCAACCGAATGCTGGTTTTTCGGAAATCCTGATGAGGTTGCAAAGACTGCTAGCCTGATCTAGTCAAGAATACCACCAGAAATCTTGCTGAGAGCTGATTTCCAGCATCTCGGTTTGTTGTAATGCGATCGTCGGATCGTAATACAACCAAACATTGTGAACTGCTTACATCTAGATTATAATCTTGTGGTTTGGTTAACATTTGAGGCCTGTTGAGTCTCTGCTCGTGTTGAGCAGGTAAAGAAGGAAGGGACAGAGAACAGACACTTGTCCTCTTGTGTGAAAGGGTTAATTTTTTTTCTTTTTCAAATATCTGTCCATGGGTTCTTTCTCAGGCTCGTGCACACGCACACATGCAGCACGTCCTTGCTTTTAATTGTCTGTCCTGTCCAACCACATTAGTGGCCTGTTTGTTCCGCAGGCCTGATGTTTGTCGTGGGTCCACACAGGGACAAGCCCTGCCCAGGATGGCTGGGGGGTTGAGGATGTGGGAGCGGGACGACAAAGGAGGGTGTGTGGTGGTGGTGAAAGTGTACAGGCTATGTGTATGGGTGGGGGGGCTTGCCATGGTGCCTGGCCCCTAATGGGATCAGAGGCAGGCAGCGGCGTAAGGGGACAAGATCAAGCTGAGGTGCTGCCAACTCTGGTTAACCACGAGCGGACCCAATTCCAGAGGGACAGGTGCTCTCTCACGCCATCGCTCCCACTATCCCGTTACCCCACTTTCGCTCTCCACTCCCATTATGTCCAACTCATTCTCTTCTCATTTTATTCTCTTTCTCCTCCTCCCCTCCTTAAAACCTCCCGTTGTCTCCTGCCCGCGCCGCATGAAGCACCAATGATGAGGAGCGCTTTTCAGTTAATCTCAATTTGTTCAAACCAAAATAGAAACATCATAAAACTGAAGTGGTCGTTGTCTCACTGGTGAATGTGTTTCGTGGCAAATATTTGAGGAAAGTGAGGACATAAAAAGCCTCCTTGGCTCAACTGGTCTCCCTGAATCTGCATGAATTTCAGCTCTAACTATATTCCAAGTAATGACTGTGCAAACTGTGGATCAAATATCTGGTCTTGTTACCCCTAGATTCTAGAGTCTTTGAAGCCCATTTTTCCTTCTCCATTTTTGTAAAGAGGCGATACAAGATGTCAAAGCCAATGGCAGAGCTAATGGCTAGCTGTCAGTCAAACACATAAAATGATGTCTGGGCATCCAATTGGTCAACTTTATTACTTAATATAAATTTATCTGATGTGGAACAAAAAAACTTCAAGTTGTCATGGATGTAAAATGTAACCATGGAAGAACAAAGCAAACAAACTATTTTAGTACCAAGCTGTAAATATATTTAATTCTGCAAAGTTGGACCTTTTAACATGAAGGTCATTGGGGATTTGCTCTGTTTTGGAGCCAGCACCTAGTGGTCAGTGGAGGAACTGTAACAAAACGTACCTCGCGGGTGAGCTTCAACCCAGAAATGGGATGGTTGCTGATTTATCTAGTAAATCAGCAGAGGTTGCCAAAGTGGATCACCTTTGCTAGTAAACAGAAGTGTTGTTCTTATAAGTCACCTCCTCACCTCTGATTGACACATGTAGCTCTAATCTGATCTCTGACCTGATCTCTGATCTACAGTGCTGGAGCTTCATCTTCCACAAACCAGCGTACACAACCAGCAGTTGTGTTTTAGAGCACTTATGCTGGTACGTGCATCTGCAAGGAGGAGCAAAAAGCATGATACACCTGTTTATTTGCAAGATTAAATAGTATAATAAATTTTCCCATGTCAGGCAGCAAAGTGATGTGGGCTGTTGTGTAACAGGATTCCCTGCATCTCACTCTTTGTATGTGTTTGTTTTAAGGTGGTCAGGGGCGTGCATGCGTGCTGCAGTTGCAGTCAGCGTGTGTGTATGCATGCATATGCGTCTGTTGCTAACGCCAACAATCTCAGGTCTTTTTGAACAAAGTGATACGGGAAAGATTTGCAAGAGATTCAGAAAACAGGAGCCTCAGACAACACGTTCCAGGCTGCAGCGTTCTCAGCTGCACCAACGTGACATGAAAGAATTGAAAGAGAGGGACAAGTGAAGTACTTGTACGCTGAAGAGGAAGCCATGGTGGTGAAATAAACAGCTCTTATCTGTGGCTGCAAGCGTACTGCAGAGCAGGTTGAGAAACCACAGTGTACGTAAGACAGCAGTAGGTACACAAGCTCAGTGCTGATGTGAAGAAGATGAGAAGCTTTGATTAGCACACCAGCTGTCTTCTACACACAGTCACATTTAACCACACACATCTCACCTCCATATTAAAGCATAACCTGCAGGGTACATTACATGTCACTGAACAGTCACCTAATAAGAAATGTATGCTTATTATTCATTTATGTTACTTAAAATTAGTTTTATGTCTATAATCATATCACACAGATGTCACAATTTATTTTTGGGCAGAAACACAGTATGTAGTTACAATAATGTGCATCTGCTTCAGTTCATTGAAGTTTCTTGGCCATTTGCCTTTTAACAGTTGAGATGAGCTCCTGACTTTGACTCGATCATTTCAAAACCTCCTTTTCTTTTATTTTTCTTTCTTTCTCTCTCTTTTTTTTTGGAATTTTCAGCCATTCTGATGTAGATTTGCTGCTGAGCTTGGGATCATTGACCCAGTTTAGACCAAGCTTTAGCTGTCTGACAGATGGCTTTACATTTTCAAAGAATACTCTGAAATGCAGGAGAGTTTATGGTTGACTCAGTGATTAACAACCTGTGACCCCAAATCATCACACCCCCAAAACCATGTTTGATAATGGGTATGATGTGTTTCTGCTGGCATGGTCCTGTGTGTTAATTTAAAACAAAAGTTGCTTTGTTTTCATCTTTGCCTCTTGGCACTGCATTTATTTATCTTAATTT
This sequence comes from Arrhamphus sclerolepis, assembly GCA_037176975.1. Taxonomy (NCBI): domain Eukaryota; kingdom Metazoa; phylum Chordata; class Actinopteri; order Beloniformes; family Hemiramphidae; genus Arrhamphus; species Arrhamphus sclerolepis. The sequence continues at coordinate 2,032,885 of JBAMYA010000007.1, read as the reverse complement.
TTGCAGAGATCTGCACAGCTGTTGATGATCAGTCCATCAAGGACCAATGAATTGCAGCACCTGGCTGCGACTAACCCTCTTAAATCCTAAGGAAGCAGTAAGGGGTTACTTAGCTTAGTCCCTTAGCTTCATATTTCTTGAGTAAATCAGATCCACTATGATAGCTTATTTAAGGAAGACACAAGATTAAAAGAAGGGTGCTATATTTTGCACATGAGTGCAGAATTTGACCTTATTCCAGCTAAGTTTGTTGTTTTCACAGCAGTTTCTTGGTACAATTCCACTAGAGAGAGTTCCAGGTAAAACTGGAGTTTTAACAAGACTGACCTCCTCCTTCGTCCTTTCAGCTGCCGGGTTGCATGTAAACTACCATTCCAAACCACATGGTGGCGGTAGTGCACCACTTTCACTCTTTGTCAACCTCCAAGAAAGAAAAAAAAAAAGATGTCGGCAAACACCACGAAAGAAGAAAAACAAACCGAAATGTTGCGAAAATTATCTGAGGAGCCAAAGGTGATTGTAGCAATTCTGTTTGTTGCTTGTATAAAACATAACGGTGGTACATGAAGCGGGCATTATATGGCGGCATGACGTCCATTCATCCATCTTCTTCCGCTCATCCGGTCGCAGGGGCAGCAGCCTGAGCAGGGACATCCAGACTTCCCTCTCCCCAGACACCTCCTCCAGCTCTTCCGGTAGGATCCTAAGGCATTCTCAGGCCAGCCGAGCAACATAGTCACTCCAGCGTGTCCTGGGTCTTCCTCTGGGTCTCGTCCCGGTGGGACATGCCTGGAACACCTCCCAAGGGAGGCGTCCAGGAGGAATCCAATACAGATGCCTGAGCCACCTCAGCTGGCTCCTCTAGATGTGGAGGAGCAGCGGCTCAACTCTGAGCTCCTCCCGGGTGACAGAGCTCCTCCCCCTATCTCTAAGGGAGCGCC
>JBAMYA010000007.1:1966156-2001616 GCA_037176975.1 Arrhamphus sclerolepis | reverse complement strand
AACAAATCGTGACAACTTGAACAAAAAGGCACAAATATGTCTCTTTACAAAAAAACAACAACATAAAAATACTTTTTGGTTAATTTAAAAAAACAAAACAAAACAAAATCGACTCTGGTTCTTTGTCACTGATCTAGGTCAACAATAGGAAGTAAGGTTTGGACGGTCTGTACAACCTCTGTGTTTACATTCTACAGAAATATCTAAACATGGATTCTCCAAGAAAGAAACAAAAAAAAGGCCTTCTACAGCACTGACACAACCTCAAGAGCAAACAGCAATCACTCAAACTTTTGTTTTAATAAACGTAAACAAGGAAACAAATTAATGAAATAAATATCACATACGTTCTCTTAAATTAAGATTTTTTTTTTTACTCATTTACAATAAAAATAACCAAGTGAAGTTACAAAAAAGGAGCAAAAAAAAAAGAAAACAGAAAACAACCAACAAAAAACAATATATATATTACTGTGAAAAGAACATACACTCCACTTTATGCAGATTAATAATGGCGATCATAATTTAAACATAAAAGAATATAGATCTATTGCTTCATCATACTTGATAAATACAGTATGGACACAAAATTACCAATGTAGCCTATACTTTTTTCACAAGATAATAAATAAGTTAAATAGTCCATAGCCAGTTATGCACCGCTATGTAAATCACTCAAAAGAAAAAAAAAAAAAAAAAACTGCTAAAAAAATATATATATTCAACCATCAGCAGTGATTTCCCCAAACAAACCCAACTCCAGAGTGCTTTTTAACCAAGCAACAAACTAGTCTAACCAAACCGACCACTGGGTGGCGCTGGGAGAAGGCAGATGTGGAATGGAGGTTGAAGCTTTCTGAGAGGAAAGAAGAAGAAAAATGTTACTTTAAGTCAAGGCATATTCTTGGCAGGATGGAGGAAATCTGAAACCCTCAGTCCCTTCTGTCAAGTCATGTTACATCTAATCCCAGGAAAAGTGTGGCTTGCCTGATAGAGCAATAAGGGAGAGGGGGCTGCCGCGAGCCCTTGGGCAAGGCACTGATGGAATGCCTTCTGTTTGCTATCTAAGTTTTAATACAGCTATATTACATAAGAAAAAAAAAACTACACTAATGCCAGATCAAGGATACTTGAAACTGTATGAAGCTTAACTGATCCTCGTGGGTGAAACTCGTCTTTTGCCCCCCCACCAGGGGAGGTCTGAGCAGGGTCAGCACCCCTGAAGCTGGTCAGGATTCAAAGTCTTTGCTCAGAGGCACATCAGCAGGGGATGGGGTTGAGGGCCAGCGGGGGCCCCAGGGGGCCAAACTGGGGGTCCTCTGGTTGAAGGACAGTCTGAACTCACCGACACCCCCTCTTCACCCTAAACCCCTCCCGACCCGTCCGTAATCCATATGTCAAAGAGAGAAAGAGATCATTAGTCGTCTGAAATCGACAGCCTGCTGAAGATTGGCAAACGCCTCCCCGCGTCCAGACTCGGAGACTCGGAGCCGCTCAGACTCCCGGAAGAGCTGGGGGACCCGCTCGCATAGCTCTCCCGGTCAGAGAGCGAGTCCGGCGGGCTTGGAGGAGGCTCGAACACCGGCGACTCGCTGAGGCGGCGCAGCGCCTGCAGGTGGCTCATGTTGTAGGTCGGAGGGGAGGACGGGCACACGCCGCCCTGCGCGTTCCCGTAGTAGGCACCGGTGGAGTGGTTGTTGGCGTAGCCGCCGGGGGTGTGCACGGCCAGGGGGGCGAGTAAGGCTTTTAAGTCCTGGCCGGGGAAGGAGAAGGCACAGTTGATGCAGGACACGGAGTTGTGGGACAGGACCTCTTCGTAGAAGCTGGAGGCGGTGGAGCAGGAGGACGCCGTGGTCGGAGGGGGTGGGGTCCGGGACGTGGGGCTGTCGAGCAGCGGGGACTCGAGTCCGTGGTGGGTGGAGAAGCCGGAGAAGCTGAGGCTGTGGTGGAGCTTTGGTCTGTCCCTCTGGGTGTAGCCGAGCTGCTGCGGAGGAAGGACGTCCCTCTGGCCGTAGCTTCTGGGCTCCGCGGCCTGCACGTTGGCATTGGCCGGCGGAGCGGGGCGCCGCTCGTCCGCGTTGTGGATAAAGTGACAGCGGGGACCGTACGGGCAGAAGCCGATGGTGTGGAAGGTGCGACACGGCTCCGTCTTGTACTTGGGGTGGCGGGACAAGCTCCTCAACTCGTGGTAGCCGTGAGCGAACTGACACTTCTCCCCGTACTTGCACGAGCCGTTCTCCTCGAAGGGCCGGCACAGCTCGGTCTTATAGCGGGTGGAGTTGATCTGGGAGCCGGGCTTCTGCTGCAGGACGCCCCGCTCTCCGTTCTCGCTGTACGCGCGGTCGCGGAACTTGTTCTCCTTGTTCATGAGGGCCGTGGCGCTGCTGCCGCCGCTCGGCGTGTTCTCCTTCATGCTGCTGTAGGAGCCCAGCGAGTACTTGCTGCCGTTGCTCACCGCCTCCACGTTGCTGGTGGAGTTTCTGCGGAAAAATCCCGGCGTGAAGGAGCCGCCGGAGCCCGGAGCAGCCACCGGGGCGCCCACCGCCTTCTTATCCAGCATGTTGTTGATGTGGAGGGCGTTCATGTTCATGCCCTTCTCCTGCTGGAGGAAAGAAAAACACACTTTAATCACTTCTGTTAACTAGTCTTTTGTTGTTGTTGTTTTAAGTCCACGTTGCAACTTGTTGCAGCTTTCTCCCGACAAAAGTTTGCACACATTCAAGTTACAAAAGTAACAAACATTTACCTTATAGAACATGTCCATGTCGTAGAAAGCAGACAAGACGGTCGCTGACATCTCTTTTCCCCAAATTTGTTGCCGCACTCCCTCTTTCATGGAGGACCGAGCAGGATCCTTGAATGCAGCGAGCGGTAGTTTGTGCCACGACTGGTTTTGGTTGTGGGAAATACAAAAAAGAAGTTGCCTTGAAAGTTAAACGTGGTGTTTTTAAGTCCGTGGAAGAAGGGGAAAAGGGGGGACAGGTTTGTACTGAAGAGTTGTAGGTGGTTGTGTCTCCTCCCCTCTAGAAGCGCTGAACCAGAGTGCTTCACTGCGGCTCCCTGCGCCTCCGCCTGTATATAAACGGGCTGACTGTGGCCGGGGTGGAGCGAGCCAAAGTCGGTCCAAACTTTTGCCAGAAGCCGCCTCCTCCTCCCCTCCTCTCAGAGAAAAAAAAACTTCCATTCACCGGTTGGTCGCCTGTTCTTTAACACCACGCCTTGAAATCCAACCCCAGCCACCCCCAACACATCCCAGAAAACTTCCCCCCTCCTCTTTCTTTTAAATCACAAATTTGTGGAAGTGGGTTTTGCTTTTTTGGGTTGACACTCAAAGAGACAGAATGTAGTACTATTAAATGACACATGTTGTCATCTTCAAATCGGACTCTTTTTTTCTCTCTCTCTCTCTCTCTTTCTCTCTCTTTTTTTTTTTTTTAGATCTTAATGAAAGTAAAAAAGTATTCAATTTCCTTTTTCAGTTAAGTCTTTACAGCTGTTCATAGCAGCTGGATTAGAGTCTCAGCTTTGTCCTATCACTTCAGAGAAACATCAAATGCAGCAAAATGTGAAATTAAGTGGAGATAAAGTTGGGAAAGATGGATAGTTGTGTGTTCCATTTGTAGTAGGAAGTAGAAATTTTGGCGTTCTAAGTCAGTTTTTAACTGGAATACCCTCTGAGGAGTTGGAGAGACCTCATATACCCTAACTTTAGATGCCTAACATTACAGTTCAGTCTTATTTTAATCACTTTAAGTCAGATTTAGAGATAATGTTTGCCCTCTCATCTGAATTTATGACATCTGAGTGAGATCTTTTCAGATTAGCGACAGAATAATATTATCTTGGAGTTTTGGGATTTGGCACCTTCCTTCCAACCGCATATATGCTCTCAAGCAAAGAACATTTCATTCATGCGTTCACCTCGCTGATATTTTGTCCCCTTTAAGGGAAATTATGAATGCAAGTTGGCCTCCTTCACATTTCCACTCAGGTGGGGGCTGTATTTCCCTCCAAAGCTCCTTAGCTGATTTTAAATAGCAGAGAAAGAGTTTGCCCCCCCTCCCCAAATCCCATCCCAACCTCCTGCAAAGTCCTGGGACTTGAACCTTCCAGCAACACAGCCGTCCCTGCAGCCTCTGGAGCACCACACTTGGAAGCTGACACATGCATTTGTAATGGAAGGAAACTGTGCCTCTCCCTCCCTCCAGCTCCCTGTGGATGGGGTGAGACCACAAATATGAGCGGAGAGGAGACCAGGCAGAGTGCAGGACAATTTTTAGAATCTGCTGATTGCATAATCAGCTTCCACAATGCAACAACAGCCTATTCCAGTCCACCCATGTAAAACGGGCAGTTTAATGCCTGCTGTGTTCACATGACCTACTTTTGTCATGTGTCAGAACTAAACTTTAAACTGTTTATTCAGCTAGATTAGAAATTTTGTTGCTCCTGAAGTACAACATGCAATCACTCTTAATGCTGAATGGATTTGCTTTAGTTTAATCTTTTTTAGAGCACTCCACTAAGTTCCTCTCTTAATTTGTTTTTCCAACTTTCCAAGCCAAGACTGCAGGAATGTGGGCTTCACGGAGACCAGGAACAGCAGAGCAACACTGCCCTCTGGAGGACAAACCGGGAGGTGGCTGCAGACGGACTGAGGCGCCACCTGCTGAGCAGATCCAGAGCTGGATTTAAATAACACTCAGGTCATTTTGGCAGCTTTAGCAGTCTTGCACTGTTTTTCTTTTGTGGCTCGTTGCTTCACAGAAATGCTAAAGAGACTCTCCAGACATGCAAAATCATCCATTTTCAAGGATGCTCTTCTTGCCTTCTTCATAACAAAAAGCCACCCTGTGGCCACAAGTTCCTCTTTTTACAAAGTCAAAGAGTGCAAAAAAAAAAAAAAAGAAAGAAAGAAAGAAAAAGAAAACAAAAACTGCCCCTGTCTCAGCAGGATGTGACCTTACCAGGATGGCAGGATGTTCACATGAAAATGTCAAACTTCTCTCAGTCTACTCTTGGAGTTATGTCCAATTTTAAAAAACCTCAGTGGAAAGATTGCAGAGTTGGCAGCAGCAGATGGGACTCTATATCAGGGCTCTGGAAGGCAGATATTTTAGTCAGGGGGGAAAAATGCAGAGCAAAAACAGCAGAAACTGCAACATTGGTTGTTTTTTTTTATTATCATAATAACAGAGATCATGGGAGCCTGCTTTCTCGTGATTTAATACACTCTCCAGTGATGACTGGTTCTGTTAGAGATGGATGGAGGGTGGTTTAAAAAAAAGGAAAATAGCAACAAGGGAAAAACAAGTGACATAAGAGCTTGGAATCTACTACTACCAACCCTAAAATTAGGCTGAGGGCTGCCCCGGGACTATTTGTGCTTTGTGAAGTTGTGAAAAATAGTTTTAATGTGAAGGACAGGCACGGCGAGGCTCCTGAGAAATCCCTCGAACATGTCCTCAGCAGAAACCGCTCTCTCATCACACGGCTCTGTTTTTATTGAGGGGGGTGGGTGGGCGTGCTGTTGAGCTGCTCCAAAACATTACGTCAGGTTTACTGTAGCAGGGAAACATGGCTGCCAGGGAGAAGAGACGGGTCCAGCGGGACGAGAGGGCAGCGTGGGTTTACGCTCGCTCAGAGGACAGTAGTCCATTGTTCCTGCCTCCTAATTACATAACAGGAAAACTAGAGGGAAGCATTTAAAAGGAGAAAAAAACAGTCCAATGGGAAGAATCCTGCAGTAAATTAGACATCACAGGAAAATAACACCTCGTATAAACATACAGTAGAAGGCAAAGCTGTGGTGACGTGTCACTGCAAACGCTTCCACGAGCCCCACGTCTCGGCTGGGACGCTCGGCTCGTCGCTGACGATTTGAAGGTGGCGAGCTGTTTTGCTGCGACCTTGTAGATCAGGAGAAAGTTGTGCACACTGTGCGCGTTGGGCTGTTTTTGCTCAAACCCGGGCTGAAATAATGTCACGGCTTCACATGTGCAGGAAATGTCTGTAAAGTTTAAAAGACTTTTAACAGTTACAGAGGTAAACCGCTCAGTTTTATTTCCTTCATTAGAGGTAAAAAGAACAATAAAATCAGAATATACAGAAATAAAATCACTCATGGGGATCGATAAGTGAGAAAGTTGTAAAACACAGTCATCAGTTACAGTACAACGTTAAAAACAAAGCGTACAGTCATTCCCTTCAGCTGGTAATTAAACTTCGCCACAAGGCTGCTTGGTGTTTACCTGCGGTCCCTTCATCTGATTACGTTACTGAAATACTTGGACCTGACTAACTCCTGGACCTCAGCTGCTCCAGCACATCCACAGCCAGCCGGGCCCTGTGGAGCCGCAGCGACAGCCGGGTGTGCTCCGTGCTGCAGCAGAACTGAGGCAGGGCTGGGAGGCAGTCCAGGGCCTGCTGGGAAACCAGGGCCTTGGCTTGGGCCTGTCCCAGGATCTGGTGGACCCGGTCCTGGCTGGGCCCCGCAGGTTCTGTTTCTTGGATGAGGGAGCTGAGCCGTCTGTGGAGCAGCTTGACCCACTGGAGCGGCTCGGCCCACAGGTTCAGGTCCCCCTTCTCGAACAGGAAGTCCTCTTCATCCTGGTGATGGCAAACAGGAGTCGGTTACACTGGACTGTGAGTTCAAACTTTTTTTCTTTCCTTTTTTTGTCCTCTAAACATCTTTAAGAACGACATGTCCTGTTGTTGGTTGCTATCAGCGTTTGTTTGCCTTTCGGTGCTGAGCAGGTGGAATGTACTTTTATTTTCCTGCTAAAAACAGATGGAGCTGCTGAAAACAGTCAGATGGAACCCAAACAGCAAACGTGTGGGACAGAAAGTCCGAATGGGCTCACAAACACGACACAAAGGTCTAAACAAACTATAGTATCAGGCCATGACGGAGCTGCAGGATTTACAGAAGGAAAAGTTTATTAACCTCTAAAGCAAAATTAGTTTTTTGCTGAAAAACAATTCACCAAATTAAGATTAAAGTCACCGTTGTAAAGTCAGAGGATAGAATATCGTAGCTGGAATTTACATGGACGCTCTGGAGCAGAGGTGGCAGCCTCATCACCATGGTTACCGTTAAAGGGCCACATCATCACCATGGTACCGTTAAAGGGTCACATCATCACCATGGTACCGTTAAAGGGTCACATCATCACCATGGTTACCGTTAAAGGGCCACATCATCACCATGGTACCGTTAAAGGGCCACACCATCACTATGGTTACCGTTAAAGGACCAGTTTGTTCTTTACTCTCTCAACCAGCTATGCTGTCAGATTTCCTGCTACTTTCGTGTACTCAGTTGTTAAAAAAAATGTCAGAAAATTTCAAATTTGAAAAAAAATAATTTTAAAGTGAAATTGCAAATTTTGAAAAATCAAGACGTTTTCCACCAACAACCAAGACTTTTTATTGTACAATCACAAATGTCACAAAATTGACGATTTAACTTAGAATTATAATTATTTTTCTTGGAGAAGATCAGATTTTTGAAACATGTTGACATGAAAATGACAACAGTCATAAAATTGCAAATTTTGTATAATTTTGACTTTCTAAAAGTCACAAATGTTTGTTATAAAAACACGTATTTTACAATTGTATTTTATTTTACTATTTTTGACAAAAACTAAATATTTATACTAAATCCTGACTTTCTGCTCTCCACCTCAGTTACTCCATTTGTTGATGTCAGAACTGAATCAAACAAACTCAGAAAGTAAATTATTGTCTCTATGCGCTGTTGTGGGCCAGATTAAAATTAAGTGGCGGGCCGGATTTGGGCCACGGGCCTTGAGTTTGCTGTGTGGTCTGGGGTACCAGCCAGCAGTTGTCCAGGGGTCCATTTGAGAAAGCAGGTTGTGTAGAAACTCGGAGTAGGTCCAACCTGAACTTTTCCGTTTCCCAAAGCAAGGTTAGTTAACCCCGAGCCAGAGGGTTCAGATGAACTGGTTTCAGAAACCAAGGTAACTCATGCTCACACTCTTGTTACCATGGTAACTGAACGACACCTGGTCGGGAGGAGTTTTACTTCAAATTACCTGAATTTCTTTCTGTCTCCTCCCCTTCACGAAGCTCAAACGAGTTCAATTTAGTCAGAAAATCGATCATCTAACGATCATTTTGGAGACGTCAGTAAAGTATGCTGATGATCTGAATAGATAGTTTAATTCGGTCAAAACATTTTAAATTTTAAGTTTTATTTTGTCACTACATGATTTTATATTTTCATGCATCACATATATCACCTACAGGATGTCCACCCAAAACGTCTTGAGTTATAACTTTTTATTAAGTATTATTTATTTCCAAATGTCCCTGATAACCACAGGGATACTGAACATACCCTATTCTATTCATTAGAGAGTGAATGGTAGCAGAAACATCTTCAACTGTTTCAAAGTTGTTTTTCTTCATGTCAGCAGGATTTCATCTGCCACTAAATACTTAAATTACACATCAACTCTGTAATTTGTCCTCATCAACTGCCTTTCCTTCATCTGCAGAACTACAGAAAGCCACGTGAACGCAATAAAATCAATGAAGAAGAGCAGGAGGATTCCTTCTGTTTACTGGCGTTGCCATGGTGAATCACGGTATCAGAGCTCCATGGACGATGGATTTTTGAAGTCGCGGTAACTTGGAGTCAATGTGCTCTGAGGTGACTGAACCAACTCTGAACACCTGATCCGAAACCAGAAACTCAGAGTAAGTTGACTCTGAGTTTGTTTTTTTGAGTCAGAGTTTGTTGAAGCTCCTTTCTGAAACAGGCCCCAGGATGACATCATCATCTCCTTCTTCACTCTTACCGCTCTGTCTGCAGTCTCACCAAGAAGTGCTGATTTATGGATTCATGAGCTTAGATGATGTCTTTGTCACCATCGAAAAGCAACGATTTACAGGTATTTTGCTCAACGTTGTGGCCTCTCAGAATACACCAGTAACTAACCAGTCAGCTAAACTGTGGGTGGAGAGGAGGACCATCAGTGTTGTACAGCGCTGACGTCTTTGGACTCGTATGAGTAGATTACAACCAGAGGAATGAGGCACACCTCTGTAATTTCACGCTTTCAATGGTCATCATCATTATCAATGACTGTATAATAACTATGGACCAGTTATCTGGTCACGTGACCCATAGGTTTGTACAGAGAGCCTTTGAAGTCCATTTTTCCTCAGAGCCAATGGCTAGCTGTCAGTCAAGCACATCAAATGATGTCCGGGCACCTGACTGGTCAGCTTTATGATTAATGATGTGGTACAAAATAACTCACTCCCGTTCAGTTGTCATGGATGTGAAATCTAACTATAGAGACCAAAACTGATGTTTGTACCAGGATGGAAATGTGTTTAATTCTGCTGCAAAGTTTTCACTTTTAACATAGGAGTCAATAGATATTTGCTCTGTTTTGGACCCAGCACCTAGTGGTCAGTGAAGGAACCACAGCAAAACGTACTTCCTGGATGAGCTTCAACCCGGAAGTGGTATGGTTGTTGCTAGGAAAATATCAGTTTCAGCTAAAGGAATACTACACTGACCTGCACATAAAAGCACAACAGCCAACAGTTTCTTTTGAGGTCAAAAGGTCAAATTATTGGCCTGCAAACATGTTCTTAATGTTAAGTTTTTAAAGTGTACCTGCATGAACAGACACTTACCACACTTGATGCTTCATCTGCAACTTGGTCACTGTTGCCGTCGTCGTCCTCTCCCAGCAGCCAATGCGTGAGAGCGAGAGCGCCCGTCGCTGCGTGTCCCCACAGCTGCAACAGCCGACACAGGAGTTCCACGCCAGAGTCCAGGGCTGCAGGAGGGCACACGGGCACACCGGCCACATCTGAGGACGGAGACAACCGAAAACTGGATTAAAAACAGAAATCTGACAGCAGAATATAAAGCAACATAACGTATGATTGAACTCTTCAGCGCCCCTCTCTGGTTGAGAAGCGTAATTGTTTGTTATCACTGTGGTAAATATTGTTGCTGTGTTAGCCTCTCTAGGAGCAACGCAACGCATGTGCATTAGAACCGCTGGCTCTGCTGTGACGTTTGTAATGAAAATGTACGTCAGATAGCTTCATCTCATAGCTAGCATCTGGCTAACTCCATATAACAAACACTGTGCTGTACACTTCGATTGGCAGCTGTGAAAGCTTTGAAGAGAAACCATATGCAAACCATGAAACCATATGCACAATGAAGTTTTGTCACAGACATCTGACGTTATTAAAAATTATGTTTGTCATCAATGGATGAAATTAGAGAAAAGAACTCGCACCACCGTCGTTTGCACTGCTGTTTTCATTTCCGATGCTGGAGTATGGCAAATATCACAACAAATATCAAAACCTCCTAAACACCTAGCCATGTGTGTCGATATCAGTAACTTGGCTCATCACCGCCCCCTGGTGGATGTGTTGCTAAAAAACCACACAAGAACAAATATTGTATGGAGGTATGAGGAGAAGTAACGGAAATTAAGTTACTCCAAAAGTGGAGTATAAATTACACTTTATGTTCTGCAGTACCCGGGTAGCTGAGACCTCCAGGATGAATACGACCTTCAAGTGCACCAACTGAAACGTGGTGGGAAGTCGTGAAAGAAAGAATGAGTCAAATCTGCATTTGAAGTGTAACTTTTTAACGTATGTGAACCATGTAATTCCAGCCCACTGAAAGCTGCATGCAGCTTCTACAAGTCCGTCCTAAACGAGGCAGGTGGGATCGTATAGATGGAAGGTCTGACTCCTGCATCAGAACCTGTTGTCTACCTTTACCACATTTCCACCCATTTGCTTTGTTTCTTGTGGGCTGGTGAGTGTTGATGTTTGCAGAGTTGCCATATTTGAATGATTCAGAGCTGACACCATGATCCAAATTTAGTGTTGAGTGTGTGTGTGTGTGTGTGTGTCTTCTCTGGGCTTGGATTGCTTTCCGGGAAACAAAACTATAACTCATAAAACCAACAGTCATGAGGGTGTGTATGAGTGGATTCAAAAATATACTCCAACTTTCACCAGCGTGCGCACACATTTAAACCGTAAATTTTGATCTTAACTCTCTGTTTTGCATGTTGAACGTTTGGAGAGGGAGAGATGGGCGACGGATGCGTGATAAGTACGTGTATTTTAGCCATTTTAGTGGTCCCATACTGCTGTAATACATCTCCATTACACTTGAAATGGTGCAACTGCAGAGCTGCGAAAAGAAAACACGACTAATAAAGATATGTCAACAGTTTTTTTTTTTAATTTTTAAGGTATTTAAGCTTGCATCAGATGTTGTTTTTTTGATTTTGACAAAGGAAACCTGCAGTTGTAGATTTTTGACATCTACAGACAGATGTGAAAAAGAGAAGCCACATTTGTTTTTTTGCTGCTACATCAACGGCTCCCATGATGTAGAAGGTACAAGAAGATGAGTAACAGTGAATTCACACATTTTTGTGCAGACTTTTAGTAATTGTGGGTTGTGTGCCTTACGATGGGTTCGACGCTTGCATCAAATGTCGAGAAATTTTCAACTTTTGACGCATCAATGCTTGAGCTCAGCCAATGAAATCGGCTAGCCAATGAAATCGTACGTGAGGGCGAGCCCGAAGCATATCCATCTACGATCAGACGTCGCATTACAGGAAATAGAAGAGAATTGAGAAACAGCGCTGCTCAGTTGTCCTGTTGTCTGTGATCAGTTTGTGGTCACGCAGACACTCAAGTCTCAGAAATGACTTTTTGAAGGAAGAGCCAGAGATGGTGATGGATCTGGTTTGACTGCATTCATGTGTCGGTGGGAGGCTGTGATGTGTCGCTCACAAACGAGCCGACTCGAGACGATGCTTTTAAATGTACCCGACGCAGCGTCAAGATGATGTAGCGAATCAGAAGAACTCCTGTCCAGTGGCTTCGTTGTCTTCTTCTTTCATTCAGCTCCCTGGCTACTTTTCTATAGTTACTGGCAGTTAGCTGGTCAACACGACAAATATCACTCTTCCTGGACATTTCAGCAGCAGTTTGATTGTTTTTTCTGGTCGTGATGACTCAATCAACCTGATGCATCAGACACTTCCTCCGTTGTGCGTTGCTGCAACGCTTACGTGTGAATGCACCATTACTGCCTCGCATTACTCATCAAAAGATGTGCACGTCATCGTATCAAGCTTTCAGTCCACTGTTCCTTCATGAAATCATGGACATTGACCTGCCAGAAGTCCCTCAGAAGTGGTCTCCACGTATAAAGAGCCTCTGCAGACGTCACGTCTTTTTCAAGTACAAATAATGATGATTTACGGTCACAGAAAGAAAAATTAACCCTGCATAATTTAAAGAGGTTTTGGACATCCATTAGTATTATTCCTGGAGGAGAAAACTGGACTTTCACATAATATGGCTTCATGGAAACAGTCGTGCTTTATAAATGTTTTGTATCACAAATGAACTGGAAACACAGCGTGACACAGGGCTGTGTGTGTGTGTGTGTGTGTTGTTCTCCCGCTTCGACCATCCTCACCACAGCTGACACCCTGATAACACCGCAGACTTCAAAAGGCTTTAAGAGCCACTAGTCAAAACACTACCTCTGTGGGAAGAGATGAAGGGGAGAGGGAAGGTGGAGGTATACGGACCCCATCAGCACACATACGGTTAAAAACACACACACACAGGCAGCGTTAGAGCCCTGATTGCTTTTCATCTTCAGAGAGGAGGCGTAAAATCGGACGAGAGCCTTCAGTCTTAGCGAGGAGGGAAACTGGCTCTGTGAACACTAGAGCCTGTTGATTGTGGTGTATTAGAGGAGATTTAAGAGTTTAAGAGCTTGAGTGACAAATTCCTTTCTTTACCAAGAAGCCGCCTTTTTCTGGGACAGCCCAGCCTCTGAAGTCAAGCCTCGACAGTCTACACACCCCAACCCTCCCAAACATTAAGGAACATAATAGGAAATTTTAGCTGCATTCAATTTATCTACTTCTCTACGGAGGTTTCACACATCGCTTAACACAATTTCCCTCCCAGAGCCGCTGCTGCAAAGTGCCTCCTTTCTCAAGGGGATAGTCTTTCAGCTAGTGTGTGTTGGGTGTGAGTACGTGAGTGTGCTGGCATGAGTTTAGTCCTAATCGTGTATTGTTTTGTGTTGAAAGACTGTGAGACAATCTGCAATGACAATATCAGCTGGTGAATGAATGGTGTGTGTTTTTTTGTGAGTGTCGTGGAGTGGGCAACCGCTGGCACACACACACATTATCCGCTGGCACTCATGACGTGTGTTTGAGTTGGGCAGGGAAGTAGTGTCAGGGAAAAAATTAACGTCGTGCCACTTGTGGAAACAGTACAACAGTTGCACCATTCTGAGCATTTATTTTATTTATTTCTTTTTTAACTGCGCTGACGTCTTTGGTCGCTTTGTTGGAGACTGGTGCATCTGTGTTTTTAGAGAGAACCGCACGTATGACGCTGCTGGAACCAGGACAACCAGGAAAACGTATCATCAAGAGAGATCACAGCTTCCAACAAAGCTTCAGGGTGAATTCGAGCACATGTTTATCCGTTTTGACCGTCCGTCCACACGAAACCGACGTTTTCACAGCTCGAAACCGCATCTTTTTTGAGTCTGGTCCCATAAGAGCAAAAGACGCCGCCTGAGTGTCTTCGTGTGAACAACCATGGCGTCATAGCTGCACCTGCTTGTTTTGGCTTCTTCTGCTCCGGTTCAGATCGGCATGCTCTTTCAGTCCTGCACCAGCTAAGGGCTGAAATATGTACTGATGGTTTGATGCGGATTCAGTGGCTTCATCTGGACGCGAGCGTTCTTCACGTTGGCTCCGTGTTCACAGAAGACCTATCTTTCAATCCGATCTTTCTTTTTTGACGGATGCGGCCTGAGTACTCTCTACTTCTTGCGGTCAGCTGCAGAAACTGCCTGGTTTTTGAGTACTCCTAGACCATTTTCGCTATATTGGCATCTCCACAACACTCTCCTGTCTTCTCCTTTACAGCGCTCTGAATGCATGGTGATTGGTTGCAGCGCTAACCGACTGTGTGCAGAGGCAGTTGGAGAAGCAACAGTCTGCCCAGCCTCCAGGATGAGTCGTCTTCAAACCCTACATCTGTCCAGATGTGGCTCCATCAGGCTAAAGGAAATGAGCTTCTTAAATGCAGTTTCAGAGAGAACTCAAGCAATCATATCGTGCACTGCATATCAGTTCATTTCCTTCCTGCTGCAGGCAGCTAATCTTTCATAGTATACACATGCACGAAACACTGTGATGAAAAGTTCTACACATCACAGGAGGAGATGCCATGAAAAAAAATCTATCTTCTAGCGTGACTGAAAGTACTCAGTGGTGGGTTAGAAGTGACTGTGAAGCATTAATTAATAACAACTTGGTGGCTCTGCACAAACTACTGCAGCCACATTGTTTCGTATTAACAGTCGTGCCATTAAAGTCACCCAGCAGAATTAAAAGAGACCTTCGTTCTTCAGTAAATCCATGCTGAGCCTCTGCAGCTGGAGGGGGTGTCAGATGTCCCATTGAGGGGAGGACGAGGGGCGCTGGGGGTTTATCGGTGGGCTGTCAGGACAGTGAAATCAGAGAAATCCCAAACACTTCCCGCCCGGCTCTCTTCCACACACCGGTGTCATCGTGTTCACTGTAGTGGGAGCTCATTCCTGCACTTGTCCCCCCATGTCTGAGGGTTATAGGCTGGATACCCACTCAGCTGCCCCCTTCCTCTCTGAATAACAGCCCAAACTGGGGCCTGTAACCTTGCCTCCTGGCCTTGGAAGACCAAACGAGTCTCCAGCTACACCTGTCCAGTCCCACAGTCGGGCCTTTATTCTCCAGCACCGTTCCATTGGGGCCAGCAAGATCAAGATTTGCTCAAATTTAATCAGATAAGAGCTTCACCAGGTGCAAAAGTTCCTTGTCTGTCTGAACACAAGACTTGCAGTTGCAAAGAAAAAATGTTTCACCCAGCAATGTCAAAAAAACAAAACAAAACAAAAAAACAGCCAAGGTAAAAGTAAGAGTCTTTTCTTCTTCAAACAAGGTGTGTCTTTCACACTCACACACACGCATGCACAATGTGTGCTGCAGACGCTGCGTTGGAGCCGAGACTTCAGGAAGCATAGGTGTGAGATTTCAAGAGAGGTGTGAAATAAAAACACACACTTTACAGCCCCAACTTCCTCTGGTTGTTGACGAGAAGCAGGGCAGACCAAGGGAGACCAAGGGCAACAGCAACATCAGGAAACACGACAAACAAAAGCAACTGAGGCTGACGCAGTGGCGGGCATGCTCTCCACTGCTGCATTGTTCAGCGAGCCCAGTCTGTGGTTTGCTGAGTCACAGGATCAAACATAAGTCAAAGAGAGCCTCAGCAGGGGGCCGACAGAGACTCCTGGTCGTCTCCGTCGTGAAAAGCCCCGCTGTCGTCAGTCGTTTCACAGCTTATCAAAGAGGATTATCATATCATCAGTTTATTCTGTTGACAGTAGGATGCTTGGTTTCATCTTATCTGCAGAGTTCTGCAGCAAATGTAGCAACTAAGTTCATTTTTGCAACACAAATTGTAAAATAAATGGCTCATTTTTATACACTTCTGTGCGACATCATGTAATGTGAGGCCATGCACATCTAAGCAGCAAGCTCAGCTTTGAAAAGCTGGATCCTACGGTTCTCATAATGCATCTCAAAGACATATGTAATTAAGCACTCACAATGACATTAGGCTTTCTGAAACTTCAGAGAGCTCTCAGAGGAAATGACTGTCTTCACAGGCTGAGAAGTACGAGCTTCTCGCATAAAAGGGTCTCATTCTCAGACTTTTTTCTTTCAGGTAGTGCTGTTTGTTATGCAAATAAGACCTTCAGACTCTGTTCAGATATGACTGGACATTCACAGACGTGATTCTTGCATCATGTGTTTGGCAACATTTGGCCAGAGGAGTAAGTCACACGTTTGAAAAAGTTAAATTAGATATCTCAGTGACTAATGACACTTTTCTGTTCTTTTCAGATTGTGAAACAGTTGCTCCAGCTGCACGTTCACAATACGTTGCAACCGAGCTCCAGAACCCTGCAGTGGACGCTGCACACACACTGCAACCGAGCCTGCAGACACCAGTCATTACTTCAGACATGTGACTTCATTTCACACCCGCCGCCAAATAATTAAAATCTCATTCCCCATGCTGCTGTCTGAGTGAAAAACGGTGAGAGCAGCACAAACTCCATTTCTGTGCGCGTGTTTCCCCTGGAGGTTGAAATAACAGCTTATTTATTCCAAAAGTAAAGGCTGGAGCTGCAAATCAAATCTTGAGTAATTCTGCTCTTGTGTTTTACAGTTTCTGCTCAAGCGACGGACACAAACCTGGTTTTAACGGCTGGGTGAGCGTTGTGCTAAAATAAGACGGGCTCTGTTTAATGAGTGTCCCTTCGTCTTTTTCGGGTTATTCACATGCAGTCACCTGCATCATCCTGATGAATGAACAGCGGGGAAAGAACATATTAATGACATTTTTCTGCTGCTCTTTAAAGTCAACATGATCAGTTGGTCACGGTTCACTGAGAGTGGCTTATCAGCAGAAAGGGTGGGGCCATGGTAGGTACAACATCACAGCACTGGTGGCAGCACGACTTCTGCTGCCTTTATCTGTCACTCATGGAGCAGGAATTCCAGTAAAAAAAAAAACTGAGAGGAGAGACAATGAAAAATGGTCCAAAACGACAGAATTTCCACCGTTAGTAGGTTTTACTAAAGTGAGAAAAGGCAAAGATCATAAGACACAAAGCAACTCCTCCAAACATCTGAGACCTGCATTAAAATTCATCCAATCACAAGCTGCCAGCACTAATGCGAGGTCTGAACACAATCCAGGACGGATTCAGGACCGACCGGTCAGAATGCATTTGAAGGTCGTAGTTGGAACATGATAGTGGGGTTGGCCTGGATTCAGTTTTTGGTGCTCTGAGTTTCAGAGTGGGGACGCTCAGAACCAGTGCAGTCCGACAAAGCAAGGTCCACGTGTGTGTGACCCATAGGTTTGCACAGAGAGCCTTTGGAGCCCATTTTTCCTCAAACTGTGCAGCGCCATGTTGGAAAGAGGCAGGACAAAGCTGTCCAAGCCAACACCAGAGACAATGGCTAGCTGTCGGTCAAGAACGTCAAATAACGTCCAGACATCTGATTGGTCAGCTTTATCGCTTAATATGAATTTATCTGATGTGGTACAAAAAAAATGCCCCCATACAGTTGTCATGGATGTAAGATGTAGCCACGAATTTTCTACCAGGCTGTAAATATGTTCAGTTCTGCTGCAAAGTTGGACCTTTTAACATGGAGCTCAATAGAGATTTGCTGTTTTGGAGCCAGCACCTAGTGGTCAGTGGAGGAACTACAACAAAATGTACATCCTGGACGAGCTTCGTCCCAGAAGTGAGACGGTTGCCGCTTGGTGCGACCGAGTAAATGCACATGAGCGCTGCGTATTTGCCCGAGACTGAGGACGGTGAGCGACATATGAATGGGTGAGAGACCAAACACTGAGGTCATGCTCCCGTGCTTTAATGAAGCGTTATGGAGATGTTAGCGACCGTCTGCACCATTGGCTCAGTAACCCAATCCTTTTTTTTTTGTAACAGACCATCTATTACAATACAAACTGTCTCTAGGTGTTTTTTTGAGACCCAGATTAGAGGCTTTGCTAATAACTCATTCACTATCTTCTTTGTATTGTGGTGCTTCTGTTCTCGTAATGTGTACCAAAAAAATGTTCTTTGTCTTGTTGTTTCTGACTTCTTGACCTTGGTAAAAAATAACAATGCATTTGGGGTTTGGGTATCGAGTGGAAAAGTCAGATGTGATCTGGGTCCAGGTTTTAACACCAGGTGTGAACATCTGCTTGAAGCACTGACCACTTGTGATCAGATTTCTCAGGACGCATGTTAATGCGAAGTCTAAGACAATGAAACATTGGGAACATAAAACCCGAGTCTGCCGGTGATTGATAACTGATTCCAGACAGGGATCAGATCTCAGCTTTTTAAACATTTCTAAAATATTTAACTTTAAGTATACAGTTTGCATGTAAAACAACCACCATGTCCAGAAAGCTTCTTCTTTGTCACGTTTGATGATCAATACGAAGATGACTCAGTGAAAACAGCTGGAGGTTGAAGACTCCCAAGACAAATGGGAAAAGAGGTGATAAAGTGTGAACTCCTGTCCCATCAATAACATAAAACAGCTCTTACAGTATAAAACAAAAGTTAGAAAACCCACATCCAACATGATTTCAACCCTGAAATCTCAAATAATAACAAATTCACATCGCTCCTCTAAAACTATAATACTTCCAAGTCAAACAGTAACGATTTTTCTGAACAGTTTGAACTCAGAAAGTCAATACCTCTTTGATTTTCAATACGTTGTCTGTTTCGAATGATAGATTCAGACCTCATCAAGCAGAATACTTGTTCACATTCTTCAAACACAGACTAAGGTTGTATATTTCTCCATCTAAGCAGAAGGGGCCTAACCACAAAGCAAAAAACAAAACAAAAAAAACAATCAAACATGAAGCAATCTAAGCTAATTCACTTTGTTTCTTGATAGGACTGTTCAGCTCAGGGCTCCAACTGATATTACATCTAATATGTATCAATGCTAGCATACGTTATTGTTTATTATAATGTAGTCATGCTACAGGTAGAGCTGGATGAGGCCGTTTAATTTGATTCATTTCATTGTCCCACTAAAAAAGCCCACGGATGGAACTGATCAAAAAAGTATGTCACAATCAGCTGAAACAGATGGCAATTGTACCCGCTTCTAGCTAGTTAGCTTTGGGCTACTGCACCACACACCAAAATAATGGACAAATCTTTTGTTTAGCTAGCAGTATAAAGCATTGATAAAAGCAACAAGCTTGCTTCTATCACCTGGTTTGTCAAGAATTAGCTCAATGATGTAGCACCATAGATGAAGTTGTGATTGGTAACCGGACACAAAACGTCAGGGGGAAACAAAACTAGATGCAGACTAGAGTGAATTAACTGGATACAGATAGGTCTTTTGGATTTATTTAAATATGTTGTGCTCTTTTATGTTTCCAGACTTATCTAAAGCGTTGCAGCGACAAAGGCTTATCTTGGGCGCTGTAAGAAAAAGAAGGGGAAAAAAAGTTTATGTCAGATGGTCAGATCCCACCACAGACTAAAGAGGCAGCGAATGTTGAAGAGAAGGATGACTTCCAGCTGGCCACCAGAACAGATGTAGACACTGCATGCATGTTGTGTGGAGGCCATGACGTTTTATCTGCTTTAGCTTTACTGCTTTTACCATTTTCCAAAACAAGAGCCTCTGGCGTGTGATTTCAGTTGTTGCCATTCTTCTGTTTGATCAATCTTTATGGCTGGTTTTCTGAACCCGTCATCGTGGAAAACATCAATAATCTCTCCAAGTTCTGTTTACTGCAGCTTGGTTTGGAGCTCTGTGTTTCTAAGTTGTGTACATTCATGAGATCAGAGTCACAAAACACTTGAGACAACATCTCCTCATTTAAGGAAGGCTTGTTACTTGTGATACTTTTCTGTATAATTCTAAAACGATTATTTGTAATTATTTTCTTCAACGAGGAGGTGACCAACAGTTGTTTTTCAAACTGACTCTGCACCCAGCTGGTAAGAGCAACAACCAATCAGAGGAAAGTTTTCAGAGCGACAAAGCAAAAGGAATCCAATGATTGTGGCTGTTTGTTTTTTTTTACAAACTGAGTTTGAGAATAACTGTTGGCTCAAACACTCAACACAGCTGGCTAAAGCTAACGTTAGACAGGTAGCACATATGTCATGTTCAGATTTCTTCTTGAACAGCTTCCTTTATCGTTAGAGCAAGTGCACCATTTCTAAATGAGATGGACCTCATCCACCACAGAAACTGAGAGTTTGTAACCAAAGTTCAAGTCTTTAACTGTCGATGACACAATTCAAACGACTGTGGTTCCTCCCCTGCAGTCATCTTCATAGTTTACATCCAGACTACAACGTCTCACCTCAGTCATCATCCAATGAACCCTCTCAGAGACAAGCTGATCTGATTGGTTCCCCAAGAATTATGGGCATAATTAATGAGCTCCAACTAGAGTAGCTAGATGGACCTGCTGAGCAAATTCATATTTCCTAGTGGTACGTCTAGATTTCTAGGCTAAGAGTACACTTGATAAGACAAAGTGATGGAAATGATTTTCAATGTCCAGTTTAAAATGGGTAATGCTATTATTTGTCTTCCTTTTCTGACAGCTTATCCTCTGAAGACAGAAACACCCGAACATTTTACACCTACACATATTTATTTATTTATTTATTTATTTTAACATTTCTTTCCCCAAATATTGCCATTTCCATCAACACTTTCTAATGGGAAGCTTCAGATATGCATCACAATAAGCTGACAAGAGACTCAACAACTGTAAGGAGTATACATTCACTGTGGTATTTGTTTTTGGAAATATTACAGCTGTCAATGTCAACGTTATACAATTATAGAGACGCCATACAGTTTTGAGCCAGCTGACATCTAAATGAGGGTGTACTCACCTCTGTCTTATACAATATTACAAGGTACTTCTCAGCTGCAGCACTGTGGAGGAAAGACTGACCCAATGCCCTTGGGTTGGTCCTTAGTTTTAAACTGGGATTTTCCCCAGTTATATTAAGTCATTTTTGTGACTCACACCCAACGTGCCCAAACTCATTGGTTCAATATTGTCAAAAAGTGTCAACTTTCAGTAATAACTTTAATAGCTATATTTAGGCTTTTAATTCTACTTTAAATAATTTAAATTGCTCTCAATCAGAAGTGTAATCAAAGCCCTCAGTTCTCTAAAAATAAGTACTCCCTCTACTCATGCACTTAGTCTGTCGGGGCGTTGGAGGGCCAGCGAGGACGAGCGGAGTTTGATTTCAGACACAATTAGTCTGGAGGTATTTGAGTGGTGGTGGTGATGATGCTGGTGAGGGGCGCAGGGAAGGTGGGGGGGTTAAATTAGATTTACTTTTCCTGTCCAGAACAAAGGCCTCATTGTGGGAGAAACACTCAGAGGAGATGAGCTTCAGCTGATATGTCTTGACAAATGCCATCCGAGACAGGTTTACTTTTTTCTTCTGCTTGTCTAAGATACAGTTAATTTTATTGAAGATAGAAAAATCTATTTTTCTAGTGATGCAATCAAGACAAGGTTAGTCCGCCTTTCAGTAAATGACAGAAAAATCATTATCAAATGTGTCTTCTAGTGAAACAACAGATAAAAACTCCCTCTATACGCATTTCTAACCAACATGACTGCAGTTGAATTCAGCTCCTGCATTCATTCAGTGGGTGTTAAATCGGCCTCTGTTCCCACATTTCTGCCTGTCCTCCATATCAAAGGGACAAGAGTCGTCGCCTCCATCTAAGCAGCTAACACCTCAGATACTTGACTCTGCAATGACAGGTCATAAAACCCACAAACACAAACGCACACACATGCATACAAAGCTTGCTATGAAACCCTGACTGGTTGGCTGGCCTCACAGAAAGCACACAGAATAACCGCACTCGCTCACAGCGACCTGTGTACACAAAAAGACAACACAGCAGTGCTGTTTTTTCCACTGGCACAGCTTCGTACTGTATGGCTTTGCTCTGGATTTGAGTATGCTCAGTTCAGTTTCTATTTCACTGCTGATGTGACAGCAGGGGCTAAGATTACTGACCTGAGATATCACAGAGGTCACTGAAGCTTTCACTCTTCTACATTAGTCTGGAGTCAACTCAGAGCACAGATCAGTGGGCACTGTTAAACCACACTGGACCACTAGAGATATAAACTATGGTGCTGAAGGTGTATTTTATTCACATGTCAGCCATGCTGGACCCTTATGTTTGAACCTCGGGGGAAGCAGTTACCCCTCCATTGTGAAAAACTAACTTGTTAAAGGAAAGGAACTATTTCAAAAAATAAATTACAATAAAAATAAAAAGTTGGGGGTGGGGCAGGGGTTAAAAAGAGGATCAAATCTGATGTTGCTTTGCCCAGATGGAAATATCTCTTAGAAACTAAAGGAATGAAATAAAATCCAGAATTTGAAACTCTTCTAGATTTCTTTTAGATAGGTAAGCAGGCGCAAAACCCACTGTTGCTAACATACAGTGGGAAAAACAAGTACTGACCATGTCTCTAAAGGTGCTCTTGACATGCAACTTTCACCAGATGCTGGTAACAACCCATGCAGTCCATACACGCAAAGAAATCAACCCACAGATAATGTAAAAAACAAGGGAAATGAAAGTAATGCATGCATTCAAAAAGGCATGGAAAGCCAAGACACCCGCTGAAATCAGTCAATATTTAAAAAGCAATCCTGGCCCCCGTCAAAGCCACAGGGGCCAAGAAACTACAAGAAACATCTAATGATGGGTAAAAGCAACGAGCTCTCCCAAGACCTCTGCAACCTTACTGTTGCAAAACGTACTTATGAGATTGGTTACAGAAAGGTTTCTAAACTTCTGAATGTCCCAGTGAACACTGTTGGGGCCATAACCCCAAAGTGAAAGAACATCAATTCACCATAAACAGGCCACATCCAGGTGCTCAAAAGACCGGACCACTGAAAGGACCAGTTCTGGAGAGCTTCAGAAAGACCTGAATTTAGCTGGTACAATAGGAACAACCATAACAACAAAATAAAATGTATTAAGGCTGATTTATGCTTCAACTTCCAAGCTACAGTGTAGGCGTGAATCCTACAACGTAGCCTGACGTGTATCTTTTTCCAAAAGTAACTGCATGTCAATGTGTCACAGACCACCATAAATGTGACTGGTACATTTGGTCTTCTTAGTTTTCAAATTTCCCTCTGCTGTTTATTTCATTGATTTCAAGTCCGGTCGAACGCGTTTTCCGTAATGTCTGTAAAAACGACTGGTGTTCAATATTAGTAAAATATACTTTATTTGCTCTGTTGCTACGTCTGAGATGCACACAGGAAGTAAACTAAAGGAAACTTGGCAATGTGAGCTACAGTGCTGCAGAAATATAACCCACATTGCCACCTAGTGGTTGGTGGCAGAATTACAGCGTGATGCAAACAATAATGCCAGAAACGGCGTACCTCTACACCCCAGATCTATGCCGTCTGAGTTAATTTACCTGTGTTACCTGCTAATGCTGCATGTGATGTCATCAGCATAGCAGTTGCCAGGCGAGAAACACAATGATCTCCAGAGATTTTATCCTCCAGGTAAAGTAGACCAAATCACCACTCATCTGTTCCTTGTCGAACTGGTAGGATCATAGCCTGGAATTTCTTGTGAGGACAACAAGGTTTGTCCTTACCCTCATGCTAAATCAGAGCCTTCTGAATCAGTGAAGTTTTCATAACTGCTTTAAAAATCGGAAATTTACAAACCATGCAAACACCCCAAATGCAGCGATGGTATGAACCAGTGCTGCCACCCAGTGGATACCATTGTCATGGTAGATGGGTAAAGCACTTAACTGCTACACTCTGTACACACGCTCACCACACAGGACTCCATTGCAGAAGAAAAACCTTGTTTATAGTTTTCAGCACAACATTTAGACAAGCCTGTGACATAGTGGGAGTATACTGGGTGGTTATTGTCTTCACAAGAACTGTCCAATAAGATCCTGCCTCCATTTACTCTGGAGTGGTCAAATTTACACAGGGTGCCATAGAATACATGACACATCAGCGCTCTCCAAACTTTCTGCCGCCATGATTTCATCTACGATAATCAGCTGGAGCAGCAAGTTGTGATTTGCTGAGCATCAGAAACAAATGAACAAGAAAATAATGGATAAAAGCTGGACCACAGTCATTTGCTCTCCATTTAATTATTCCACCACAATTTTCTTCAGCATAATGCAGCATGTTTGTTAAGTTTCTAATGAATGTTTATGGCAAAATAATATGTTATAATGAGAAAGCTGTGACTCCAGCATGATTTCCACAGTTTCTGTGGTTTTGCTGTTTGTCAAGAGGCAAACGTTGGAGGAGGAGGAGATGTGAAGTACATTATAAGATCTGTAACAGATCAATACAAACTATACTGTTTCAATCAAACCTTTGGGAGTTTAATAAGCCTCAACATGTAGAAAAAATGATATTTTCTGCTGCATCTGTCTTCTGCAGACCTAATGGAGATTGTTGGCATAACCATAGGAGAGAGTGGACTTCCTGCTGGTACACATGAACACATGGGCACAGGGAAACAAGGTGCAGGCTTCGATGTGCATTGTTTCAGATTATCTTCTGAATCAAAGTATGGCATTGAAGTAAAGCTTGAAGAAAATCAGATCTTACTAATGACAAGTGAACCTGCAGGGAAGAGGTAGAGAACCTGAAACGCTGGAGATTACAACCTTATCCCGAACTCACCCCCCCCCCCCAAAAAAAAAAAAAAAACAAGACAGAAAAACATCAGGTTTTCAACCACTGACATCACAAGCTCCATCTGTGACGGGGAGACCAGCATATCTGTGTCCCCCCCAAATAGAAGCCTTATTTATTATTATTCACATTCACTAATACTCCATGGTGTCACATGTATGTAAAACTGCACACAGTCATGGTCAAAGATGATTCTCATGATAATTTCACAAAAGAGCACAGTTTCAGCTTTTCTTGTTTTTTAAAAAAGGATGACGTTTCCTTCCACAGAAAAGTTATGTTTGTTTTCTTTTTTAATGACCGAAGAAATGAGATTTCTGGATGTGATTTCTTTTGGTCTTTCTGTTCCTCATTTGCATGAAGAATTCCACTTTCCTTGCCAAGTCACGTAATCAGCCGGGACGAGAACGCAGATTTCCCATCGAAATTCTTTCCTTGATTTACTGTGAGCCGTCTACTCCAGGGCATGCTTCGTGATCATCTGAGCAGCAGTTCAGACTACGGTTCTGAATGACATGCATTGCAATTAAAAGCTCGTACAGAAGGAAGCAGACGAACGCGAAGTCCCTGCTTCCTCCCCAACATCCAGGAGGAAATGTAGGCATTTTTACGGCAAGTCCACAAATGAATCGGCAGTCTCCAAATGAGCTGTGAATATGAATGGCCAAGGGAGGATGTCCCACTCACTTTTCCAAACACACATACACACACACACACACAAGGACACCAACTCTGTAATTAAGCCTATTGTGTTCTCTTCCTGTTGGAGAGAAAGAAAAACCTTTCCATCTTAGTCATGCTGTTGACCTCCATTTCTATCTGACCTGGAGCTGACAGCTTATCTTGACCCTGTCTGGCCTTATGTACATAAACACACATATTACGCACAGACAAACACACCTCGTGCTGTAGGATAAATACTGGTACGGGAACACTTCCAGGAATTTTAACTGTATTTCCTGGATGCTAAGATCATTTAACAGGTTTGTCTGTTATATGGAAATAAAATTAGTTTCCCTCTTCAGTTGATTATATGGCTAATGTAGTAATATATGGATTGACTCTTTTGATTATATGCAGTGAAAACAACAAAAAAAACCCTCCCCCATGACTCTGCCCTCCAATTCACAAACACAGTGAGGTTTTTTTTCCCTGAAGATGTTTTTGCTATCTCGTGTTATGTTATGAGATAATATCATTGGCGAAAGACACAATAAGGGTAGTTCCAGCAGGAAAGCTGAAAAAGCACAGGAAGTGAGTGGTGAGGACAGGAAGTGGCAGAGGGCTGTTTCTGATGGGGGCACTTGAAAGCTAACGGCCCGTCAGCTCTGTTGTGACGATGAAACTGGCATTAATGCATCTGCCAGGAGAGACTGCCAGAATACGCTTCTACAGAACAACAGGCCTCAGACATTCCTCCAACAGTGACACATAACCGCACACATGCACACGTGCACACATGCACACATGCACACTCGCTGCTGTCAAGTCCAAAACTGCAACATGAGAGTTAATGCTCTTCATTCCCAGAAGGCTCCCCAATGCTTCTCTCGAAATGACATCATCAACTTTTTTTAAGACCACCATGTGTTTGTGTGTGTGTTTGCACAAATGGCTGTGATCATACTTGTGTTTGCCTTCCTCAGCTTGATGGGCGGCAATTATCTTCACAAAAGGAGAGCTGGAGCTGAATATGCTCTGTGCTCCTAAACCCCAACAAATGACCAGACACATTCAGCACCTGCCAGATCTGACAGAAACGCTTGGAAGCACCATTATTTCAACGAGTATCTTGTAAAAGTCTTGAAAAAAATATGACATTCAAAGCTGGAGTATATTTGTCATTTTTATACACTGGCAACTAAAAGTAAGTGAACCCTTGGAGTTGGCAAGTGGCCACTTCAAGGCAAGTTCATTTGTCTATCACATGTCAGCAACAAGGCAACTGAAAGTACTTTTACATCATAAGAGAGAATAAAACAAAGACATACAGTAAATGCAAATAAATCAGAAATATAGAGAAAGTAGCAGACAGTGCAGTAACGAGTTACAGAGCAGTATCAAAATTAAAGTGGACACTCCTCTTTCCAGATATTTCCATCCATCCATCAACTGTCGCTTATCCAGACTGGGATCTCGGGGGGGCAGCATCCTCAGCAGAGAGGCCCAGACCTTCCTCTCCTCAGCCACCTCCTCCAGATGTTCCAGGAGGACACCGAGGTGTCCCCAGGCCAGTTCAGAGACGTAAAAGACGTGGCCCAGGCTCATCGTCCTGCTGCAGCACCAAACCTCTGCTAAGCTTCTGTGCAGCTGTCTCTCATTCATCTTCTAGGACCTGATGAAGAACGAGGGAACTCATCTTTCTTCGACATGATGGCAAGTGATCGAGGCCCTGAGGCAGTGTAGCAAGCCCATGATCATGATGCTGCCTCTACCATGCTTGACCATTGGGATCATTTTAAATGCCAGTAAACTGTAGTGCTAAATATTCTCGAGGTTTTAAACCTTTCTTCAACCAGTCCAGAAAACCCACAAGTGTTTTCATGTTTCCACAGAGCTCTTTCTTTACTTTAGGTGGTGCTTTGTTTTTTTTTTAAATTTTATTTAATTAATCAGATTCCTCTGAGGTATTCTTCCATCCACATGTCGAGACTGTAGCTATTTTTGACAGCTTGTCTAATGGAGGACTGATGGATGCCTGAAACTTTTCTTCTTTAAACATAAAACAGATACAGCCTCTTAGATCCACTTTAGAGTACAAGGACCAGATTTGAGTTGGGTTGAAACAGCACCAGGAGATCAGAGTTCAGGGAAAAACAATAGCTAATTGTGACTGTAATCACTACTGGCCAGGCAGTGAGAAGCTACCCACCAGCTCCCTCCTGATGAGATTAAAGTAACTGAGCTGTGCAGGTTATATTAAAATCACCCGACCCTCACCAGAGAAATCCAGTCTCTGCGTGGGGCTTTGCACTCCTCTGGTATGTTTGTGTTGGAACAGGCAGGAATAAATGCATATAAGGCTTTTATAAGCGAGTGCTGGGCAGGAGTGACATATGGGTTAGTGTGCAAAGGCATCTTAGCAGTGCGTACCTGCGCTGAGCAAGTGAGCCGGCACATGAGCGGTGAAGTCAGATGCAGCGTCCCGGACTTCCTGGTCTTCATCCTGCAGCAGCACAAACAGACTTCTCCACAGAGACACTGTAGTGGACAGACCTGACACACACGGGCTCGTAAGCAGTCATATCTTTATGCTTAAAAAGGCTCGATGATTGAATTCCTCTAAAGAGTATAGAAAGATTTTCTTCATTTGGTTGCTCTGTGGACGACTCACCCAGAGGCAGATGAGGGTGAGTCAGCAGACTGGATGTACAGGTCACCAACACTTTGGCAGCCATCAGCTTCACCTCCACAGGCTGCTCCTCGCCACAGCATGAGCACACCAGCGCCCCCCACTGAGTCAAACAGTCCACTGCACCGGCACACTAGATCAGAAAATGGATACACACATTTCTTTTTAAAGGTTCAGTGGCTCAAGTAGCCTTTATTAAAAGATAAGAAATAGAGGAGCAGGGACAAAGAGGCCAACAGGTAGAGAGCTGCACCTGTGCTGTTTCTGTACACGTCAGTGTTGCGGTCAAAGAAACTTTTATAAATTGACATCGCTGCAAGAAATGTTTCAAAACCAACAGAGCACTGAGTTTTCAGTTCGAATGTATGAATGAAAAAAGACTTTTCTCGTGCAGGACTGCATGTATTTGGACGTTAAAAATGGCGACCAGCTGAAACTATTAAACATTTCTGGGCGGCCCGAGTCTGCAAACATGTAATCCGGAGTTTTCCGGTTTTCCAGATTTCAGTTTCACAGCATTCTGCATTTGCAGCCCGGCAGAAAGTGACGAGTGGACGACTCCAACCCCTAAAAATAGCTGCTACGGACAAAGCTGGGAACGCATTTTAACTAAATCATGCCAGAAACTGTGCCATCTAAAGAACCAGATCATCAGTGTCCCTTCAGTGACATCAAGTCTCAGTTTTTTTCTTTTTTCAACAGTTAAACTTAGCTTTGGAACAGAGAACATGAAATCATGTCGTAATGAAGGCTCTCTCATTCCCTGTACCTGCCACCATCAGAAACTGGTTATTGTCTTGCTGTAACGTAGCTCAAAGCAGTCAGATCTGGAGGAGAAGGGAGGATACGGAGGGAGACCATAGAGCCATAGAGGAAACGATTCGCACTTCTGACTGCAACATTTGCTCATTTACTTTATTTTCAAATTGTAGAATTTTAAACTTCCTTAATTTGGATTCTTATTCACCACAGAAGAAACTAATAAATCACCCAATGATCACATCCGTAAAAAGAATAATCATCATTTAAACATAAGGAAGGCTTTTCATCATTGTCTAGTCTAATAAGAGCTTCAGTAATGGTATTTTGTTTATGTATCATGGAAATTATGACATCATACAGTTTTTAACTTCAGAGGTCATCGCCGCTTGGCATCATGGTGAGGAATCATCCTTACCTGAGGGTCAGAGGTCACCAGCTCCACAACCAGCTGAGAAAGCAGCGTCAGGGCGGCGCAGTGGAGCTCCACACTGAAACGCAAGATCAAACCGCAGGTATCAGCGTCTACGTCCCAACTAAACCGTCTTATTTCTCTGCTTTCCCTTTTTGAATCCAAAGTGGAAATACGAGCACCTTCAGTTGGGCCCAGCTCCATTTCATGACAGTAAACTAATCAGAAGATATTGATTTGAATAGTGTCTCCAAATAACTGTTGTTATGGCAGCTTGTACGTTCATCTGCTACGACAGGCTCCTGAGTACCAGTACTGAGGCTCTGAAAGCTGAAACCTCTGTCAGATTCACAGATTTACAAGCTGCTCCAGCATCTTCGTGTAGAACACTACATACACAATGGAACGGCAAGGTGTTTTACAAAGAAGAGGAGATATTAATGAGTTAATAACATTTGAATGCAAATAAAATCCATAAAAACACATTTAGACCAAATGCATTAAAAAATGCTTAGATAAGTAAAAGCAGTGCAGTAATAGATAAATGAAATCAAGTTTAAGTTTATTCCATCTGTGTGCAGCAGAGCAGCTGAATGTTCTCCTAACTGGAGGTTCTACCAGCTGACTGCTACCTAAACATCTCAGACCTACTTGGTTTGTGCTCTACAACCAGGCCTCATATTATTTATCGGACACCAACACGTGCAAGTCTCTCCTGTAGGTGACTGGTCGCCAGTTTGCTCAGTTTTCCTGGTTCCTGCTGGAACTGCGGCAGCAGCGTTCTGGATGAGCTGAAGTCGTCTAATCGTCTTCTTGGGAAGAAGACGCTCACACGTCTGCGTCCGTCTCCACACACATAGAATGGGGTGGTGCCACCCGCTGCCCAAATGAATTGTGGGTTCTGTGAGTTGCATCGGGTTAGTTGCCGAGAAGTTTTAATGCATCAACACATGCCTCAGCCAATCAGGTTGCTGGCAGGCAGCAGGTGCTAGCCAATGAAATCATATGTGGGGGCTCGCATCCATCTCAAACTGGAAACTGGAGGAAAAATAAGGAAACGATGTGTTCAATCGTCCTGTTTTTTCTGATCCAAGTTTGTGGTCACGCAGAGACCAGTCTCCGTCTCAGAGTCAGAGATCGTGATGGATCTGGTGTGTCTGTGCCTGTGGACAGCAGGGATGTGTCGCCAATGCTACATCGAGCCTTATGAGTTCCAGACATTTTGGATTAACTGGGAGATGGGCGTGTCTGTCACAAGTCCAGTTCTTTTATACAGTTTATGGCTGTAAAAAAGCAACTGTCCACGATGTTTCTGTGGCACCTTCTCAGTGACTTAGAAGCTATATACGGGCAAATAAAATCAAAGTTCCACGGTTCAGTTTCCACTCCAAAATAGAAATACAAAGAACTGTCAATATTTTGGCTGATGTTTTTAAATATCTGCAGATTTAGAGGATCCGAAAGAGAGTTATTTTTCTGGGTGGAAGCCACACATCTAACATCCCGCCACCATCCGCTACACACTCATAACTCAACTGTGTGGACTTAGAACTCACAAAGGAAGTGTGCTCCAACTCACCACTACATTTTGGGCCACAATAGCCTGAGCGCCATTCAATCACAGGCAAACAAGGGCAACCGGCAACCCAATCTCATCCCAGCCGGGCTCTAATCATAACCCTGGGGCCGTGCCGAAGAGAAAGTGGATCCCTGCGTCCAGAGATT
Source organism: Arrhamphus sclerolepis (assembly GCA_037176975.1). Lineage (NCBI taxonomy): Eukaryota > Metazoa > Chordata > Actinopteri > Beloniformes > Hemiramphidae > Arrhamphus > Arrhamphus sclerolepis. The sequence goes on along the minus strand of JBAMYA010000007.1, from coordinate 1,970,899 downwards.
GTGGCCAGGAAAAGGCTTCACAAGGCTTAGAGCCTTTGTAATCCAATCCGTACGCAAGCCTGTATTCTCTTGTCAGGGGTGAGAAAAGTACAGCAGTGGCTTGTCAAGGAAGGTGTACGTGTCTGCCAATGCATGTCAAAGGGCTTTACTGGCGTAAGGAAACACACTCACATATACTGGAACAGCATGTGCCAAGTGAGTTTGTGGTAAAAGATAAAGAGGCCTGTGACTCATGAGTCTTTCATGAGCTCTGACAAAAAAGCTGCATGAAGGCCGGCAGGTGTGAATAATCTAATGAAGGAATAATGGTAGAAGATGACGACCTTTCAGAGCGCACATATCAGTTTTCATCCACATCCATGTTTCCATGGCTTTTATTTCATTTTAAAACTACCGGCCTGTTTGCTTGGTGGACAGTCCGTCAACCGGAATATCGTAGCTGCACAAGCATCTTACAGAGAGAAGAAAGGCGTCTTTAGGAGTAACCAGGTGCAGTTAGTGACCCCAGGTGTCCCTCCCACATGGCTTCTGCCTCTGAATGAAGACCTGACAGCCAACTGGAAACAGCAGACGCTTTTATTATATCCTGAAGACAAACACTTGAAGAGGAAGAGGAAGAGTGTGGCCGCTTCTTGCTCAGTACATGCACATCTCTTCCATTCATCACAGCTTAAAAGCTTCTATCAGGTTGCTTTCGGGCTGTTTTGACAGCATGTTTTCACGTTTGGAGTCGAGCAATCGCCTCTTTTTTCCTTCATTTACCTTCAGACAGAAGTTCAAGAAGGAACTTGTCTGACAGCGTAGAGACATGAGGCCCACATCCATGTTCAGGAATCAGCACCTAGATGATGGTTTACCACCATCCTTCCAGTCTGTAATAATGTGGTGGACAATTTTTAACACAATTTTATTTGTTTCAACAGTCTCCTTGGATGTTTTGTTTACTTGATGCCAATAATCTGACCCTTCTGAGGCAGATTAACACTTTTCCACGACCACAGGAGGCTCTTACCTGTATGCTTAGTTAAATGGAGGTGGGGACTTTTTCTTTGGATGGGCAGCGTAATAAAACCTCGTAGAAATATAACGTTTGTCTGACGAATTGTGCTTGAATATAAAATAATCAGTTCCTTATTTGTCACAGTAGATCCAAAAACAGCTGAGAATGCAGGTATATGTTAAGAAAGTTTTTATCTGGAACATGAAGGAAGATGCTTGTGAATGAGAGCCGTCGTGCAGAAGGGTCCATGATGCATGAGGGCTTACTGACCTGTGAGCAGAGCTCTGAGCCACAGTCAGGAGGTGCAGCAGGACCTCCTTCTGGGACAAAATGCTTTCAGCGTCCCTCCACAGGAGCTCACTGTTGGAGCTCAGCACGCACATCACCTGCAGGACCTGGGAGGAGGGAGGAAAAGTGAGCCGTGAGCACGTGCTGGAAACTGCTGCAGCCACTTCCCGTCTCCCTGCTGCGCATGCATACGTCCCAGGTGCCGGTGCTGAGGCCCATCCATCAGCACAGCTTTGGTGTTCTCTGCAGCGTGATTGACTGGTGGCCAGGAGGGTATTTTTACCCCACTGGTCACCCCTCAGCCATGGTCACAGCTGCCCGATCCCTCCCTCTCCTGAGCCTATAGAAACTCCAGATTTAACAGACGGGTCTGTTTGTGACGTTTTTGTGTTTTCCTTTGCATGATGTTTTTATGTCGTTAAACGATAGACCAGACTCCCATCATCCCAGTTAAAGAAACCACCTGCCTGCCTCTCAGCCTAGACCAGAGTGTCAAACTCTTTTATACACTTTTAGACTGAAAATCACATTTTTCTTATATGATCGCACATTTTAACTTTTTTGTTGTAAAATGGCAAATTTTGCATATCAATTTTGGCATGAAATCTCATATTTCACAAAAATCGCTGCTTTTATCATAAAATTGAGACTTTTGTACTGATAATCATTTATTTTCTTGTAAAACTACAAATAAAAAAAAAGATGTGATTTTGCATATTTTGAAAGATCAAGACTTTTTTTTAAATCCTACAATCCCAAATGTCACAAAATTCTGACTATTTTTCTTTAACATTTCGACGCTTGTTTCTGTTTCAAATCGGTTTAAAACAGCTGCTTCCTGCCACACATCAGACCATGTTGGCATTTTAAAACGTGAATAATAAAAACGATCACAGACGCTTGAACGCAGTTAAAGGAAAGAGAACAAGTGAAGGGTGAATAAAGAAAGACGACTAAAGCTAAAGACTGTGGGAGGCCAGTTTGATCAGGTGAGACCTAAGCAGTGATTTGAGGGTTTCTGGTGCGGCTGGAGGCAACAACAGATGGTCGGAGCAGCAGTGGAGACAGTCTGGTCCGCGAGGTTCAGTACTTGGTCTTGGTTCAGGGTTTTGTAGGTGATGAGCAGGAGGCGGCTGAAGTTCTGGAGGTGGTGATGCTGCTGACGAGAGGCAGGAGCCAATAATGACACAGAGGTTGCGCAGCGAGCAGGAGCGGCTAACGTTAAAACTTCTGCTTCTGCTGCAGCTTCAAGTTCTTTAAAATCAAGTAGACGACAGAAGCTCTGTTTTTCACGCTGAGCAGTCAAACACATTTTAGTCAGATGGAGATGGAACCAAAACGGAGCCAAAAGAGTAAACACTGAGCTTTTAAGGTTAGCTACAAAAAAAAGAAGAAGAAGAAGTTAAGTTTGTTTGCACTGCGGTAGATTCGTAGCTTATTTTTCAAACTATGACGACTCAGCTCTTTTCTTTCTTTATCGCTGCTTGAAGTGAAACTCCTTTTGTTGTTTTTGGTTGTGTCAGCACTGGGCCGTACAGCGTCCTTCTGCTGGTCCATCAGTCTGTCCGGCTCTGGTCCAGCTGGTCTGACCGCCTCTGCTACTTCTGACCTTTAGGAGCCGCTTTAATGAGCTCCCGCCTCCAAACACGCTCGACCGCAAACACACACAGTCACAGGAAGACGTGCAAACGCTGACTTTCATGGCCGCAAAATGCAAATAAACAGCAACGCCCACCATGACCATGAAAATGAAAATGAAAGTCCGGCTCCTCCGGCTCTTCTTCTGCAGTCTTTACGTTGCGATTTTGTTCCGCTGATGTGCTTTAGGCTGCTGTGAATTTATTCCAGAAAAAAACAGTGGCAAGGAAAAGCTTGCAGCTGCTTATCTGCATTCATTTCCCATAAAACGCCGAGTTCACACAGTCTCGTTAGATTAATTCAGGTCACACTGAACAACGTGAAATCGGTAGATAATTAATTTCCAGCACGTTATACTGAGTTTTGGCTATGACAGAAATAAATCTGAACGTATAAACACTGAAGTGAATCCACCACAGAGGAGTGGTCTAGACTTTAACCCTGCTGAGAAAGACCTCTGGAGGGCCTTCAAAACCAAACGACTGGTGAAAACCTGCACCTGAACACTGTGCAGGTCAGAGGGTGGCTAGACGGACCTGCTAGGCTAGGAGAAAACCGGTTAACTCCATCGGTTCACATAGATCCTTGACACAGTTTATACTGAATTTAAGACCTGGAGCCACAGCTCCGTCAGACGTTAGCTGTCCATGAAGCGTCTGTACATATTTATGGTCATATAGGTCCCTCGCAGCTCTTAAAAGCTGACGTCAGAGTCTTTATTCTAAATTAATTGGTCTGGACTGTGTTAATCCTGAAGATATCATGTCAGACTTTGGAAAGTCTTTGACCTGCATCTCTCCCAGAATGCTTCACAGAAGTCCAGTTAGTGCCATGGGAACTGGGCCGGTGGACTGGCGTGTCCTTGGTGCTGGGGAGGCTCCACTTAATGGAGCCGACACATTAAACATTAACGGCTTGAGTCTGGTGAAGAATGCACAGCTTCAAAAACACACACACCTACTTTAAAATAAAGCAAAAGAGTTAAAACGCGGCTCGTAAAAAGCACACGCCCCTGCCGAGATCCAGCAGAGCCGAGTTGTGTCAGCCCTGGAAGAGTGTTAACGACGGCGGTAAGAGAGCGGGACTGCCGTCTGACATGTGACCCGCAGTCCCCAAAAGGAAAAAAGCTGCCAAACCTGTCAGAGCTGAGAACCACAAACCCTCTCAGGAGTGTGTGCTGAGTGGCATGTCACGCAAGTATCGCTGCAGTTTCATTTAACTGTGGACACACACACCTATAAAACAACCAGACACACTTAGTCTGCCGAGCAAACGCACACAAACAAAAGCAGCTGCTGCAGCTTTATGAAAGCGTGGATGGAAGAGCGCTGCCTCACCTTGGCCAGACACTGGGGGTGTGTCTCACGAAGAGCCATGCTGGTCAGATGAGAGAGCGTGGCCCCATCCAGCCACGCAGGCCTCCTCTTCTCCTCCTGCTCTTCCTCCTTCAGCTTCCTCAGGAGGCCCTCCACGGCCAGCTCCCTCACCTCGTAACTGGGGCAGCGCAGCAGACGCTGCAGGAGCCGGGACGTCGGTTGGGAACCGTCCCACAGCTCAGGAAGCTCGACGCTGGCACTGAGGGCCAGCTGGGCCAGGCTGAGCAGGTACTGAACCGTACCAGGCCCAAAGGTGGTCCAGGGGGAGGCAGGGGCCATCAGTTCTGAGGCCATCAGGACTGAAAGAGTCTTCTGACGGAGACTGCTGACCTCTGAAACTAAAGCAAACAGAAAATGTCACCAGAATATAATATACTGTACACACACACACACACACACACACACAAGCAACATCTCAACATACATACCACTAAAACCCCG
>JBAMYA010000007.1:1934596-1958157 GCA_037176975.1 Arrhamphus sclerolepis | reverse complement strand
TACACATATATACACGCATGTTTCTGGTATTTTCACCTTTGCGTCAAATAAAATACTATCAGCTAAAACAGAAGAGTCAACTTTAACTGCTCATTTAAAATTTATTTAACCTGCAGAAAAAGACACGATTCAGCTAAAGTTTAAAAAAGGTTTCACACAAAAAAAAGTTTATGGTTTTTGTCAAAACTTTTTTTTAAATCACAAAAAAATGTGGTTTTAAGGCAAAAAGTTGAAATTAAAAAAAAAATTATCAATTAATATTTTCCGATATATTTTAAAAAGATGAATTTTAAGTAAAAAACATTTGTGATTGTAAAATAAAAAGCCTTAAAAAAGTCTCAATCTGCAAAATTACTTTTTTTTAATTAAAAAAATAATTTTTTTAAATTAAATTTGTGATTTTACAAAAATGTGATTTTTGTAAAATCTGAGATTTTATAACAAAAATGCACTTTTTGCAAAAAGAGATCTTTTTAAATTGCAAATATAGCTGAAAAAAGTGTCATTTTAGTACAAAAGCTTCAGTTCTTTGATAAAAAACTTGAGTTTGTGACATTCAAGAATTCACGTTTTCTTTTTCTTTTACGATCGAGTCCAGGAACTGGTGCGAAACACAGCTGGTTGAGAAAACGAAGAATTACCGGCCCTTTGATCATTTGTACCTCAGGAAGTTGTTTCAGTTTGTTTCACATCTCTGAATCCTACGAGAACTTCGGGATTCACTCATGAAAAGACATAAGCAGCTACCTTAGAGAGAAGGAATCTTTGCTCACATCAGTCTGAAAAGGGCTGCAAAGCCTTTCAGAAACTGGGAGCAGGAACAATCTAAGGGGAGAAATGTTATTTGTCTGCAGTTGTCAACCCTCCCAGGAATGGACGTCCCAGCAGATTCAGTCCAAGGTCAGGACTTTCATGCTCAGAGAAATACAACAACCTCCAGAACTACAACTCAGAGCCTACCGGCCAGTTAGCCTGTTCAGTGTTAAAGTTCACATCACAACAATTGGAAGACTGAAGAGCCATCGTTTGTTTGAGTTTGGAGCCTGCTCTGTCTAAAATAACTGAATAAATAAATGAAAATAACCCCAGAAGCACGACAGAGAGTTAAAGAAACTACTCATCTGAATAAAACACAATATTTCTGGAATAATTTCCGATGAGCAGCAGAGACCAAAGTGGAGTTGTTTGACCTGAATGAGCAAATTTCAGCCGCAACAGCTCATTACTGCCAAGCACGGAGGCGGAGGAGTCATGATGAGGCGTCTCTTTGCATTCACAGGACCTAGGCATCCTGCAGTCATGGAGTGGAAGACAAACTCCTCCTTATCTGCATATTCTGGAGACAAATGTGAGGCCAGCTGTCTGAAAGCTGAAGTCTGGTCCAAATTAGGACGTGTACCAGGACAACAATGGTGTACTGGGAGATGAAGCTGCTCAGGAAATGTGTTAAAAGACAGAAACCTGTGCTGTGCCCCCACCAAACACCGCTGCAGCACAGCCATCCTCAGCTGCTCCACCACCTCTGAATGAAGCCTACACTCACTTCAAGTAGCGGAGAGCTATTTTATAACTCATTTACATGCACGTGAGAAGGACTTAACCACATAAAACTATCTTAGTTTCCAAAGAAGATCATGAACCTTAGCTTTTAGCATTTATATGTCATCGCACCCGTCAGATATTCCCATCAGCTTGATTTCATTAGATGTTTCCCACTTTTCGACAAGCTGAACAAACACACGGATGAAGCAGACGGATGCGAGCAGCAGGCCATGCTGCAGAAGCCAGCGTCTTCTGTTCCTTTCTATTTTCACTTTTATAGGAAAGGCTGCGTCAGTGTCTGTTTGGAAAGGCCCACAGCCGTGCCAGCCCAGCCACCTGTGAACGCACACCCTCCAGGACTGATGGACACAAAGAAACACACACACACACACACACACACACACACACACACACACACACACACACACACAAGCTATTACTAAGTATAATCCAGAGGCACAGCAGCTACAGAGGAACTCCTTAAAGTACTTCTGCAAGACTGCACATAAACCCAGCTTTGACAGCCAGCTCATTTAGTTTAACACACGCGCACACACACACACACAGAAAGAAAGCTTATGAAACCCTGTGCAACTCTATCTGCCCACGCAGCGTTGCTCAAAATGTGGCCTGACAAAAGAGCGGGAAATGCCGCATTCCTCCAGAGATGGGCCAAGTTACCGTGGAGACGGAGCAGGTTACTATGGAACCTGATCCTCAAAGGGGGGTCTGGGGCCAAATAAGCATAGACTAATGGTTCTAATGGGGCGGGGGGTTAAGGGCACAATAATGACACTGATGATGAAGGGAGGAAAAGGAGGAAGATGACTGAAAGAGAGGAAGCGTGTCAAAGAGAGAGCAGCTGTCCGTCACGGCAGGACTCAAAAAAAAATGTTGAAGGAACAGCATGTTGGCATTAGCTCGTCACGCGCTGACGCAGCCAACTAGGACGCTGCATTTTGATCCGCAGTCGAAGCCGACAAAGACGGAAACACTACACATTCATGAGGAAGCGAAGTAGAGTCACTTCAACTAAACACACAAGAGAAATCATTAGAGAAGAAGAGACGGCGGAGGAAATAAAAAGAAGCCAGAACTGGAAAGAGAAGAGCGAATCAAATGGATGGAAAAGATGGTTAAAAAAAGAAAGAAAGAAAGGGGAGAGACATAATTAGTCAGGATGCAAAGCTGTTTTTTTATGATGACATTTATTTCTGGAGTGGCGGAGCAGAGAAGAGTAGCCAAGCATTCCCTCAGCAAATGAAAGGCGTTCCTGTGAGGGCCGTTTCACCGCCATTTTTCACGTCTGATCATAAATAGCCATTGTTCTCCCACAGCTGTGTCGATTCAAATCTGTGTGTACAGGTGCAAACCTGCAGCTGGTTCGAACCCAAACTCAAATAAACTATCGTGTGATTCTTGTTGGATATTTTGGGATACTGTGGAAAAGCAAATCCCAGCTGAAGCTTTAGAGCTCAGTGGAGAGTTTAAAGCATCAGAATGGCTTGATTTTAGAAGGTTAATGATGGCTGAAAAGAGCTGTAAAATATATACACACTCACTCTGAATTCTTGACTGTCATCAGTATGACTGATGTCAGCTGGGCTTCAGTTCTGACTGAAAATGAAGTAACTCAGCAAATAACAGATGGTTTTGTACAACTGTGTTCGTGGAAATAGAATAAACTGTCTGACAGGAAAAAAGTCACCTGGACTTAACCAAGGAAATAGTTAATAACCTTCCTCCTCTTTGCAAAAGCATCGCAGTAATGAACGTGTTTCACCTGCTACAAGTTAGTTAAAGCGACACAACGGAACTTGAAACCCTCCCCAAAACGCTTCTAAAAATAATTCAGCGGTAGTTCAACTTATAACAAGATAAATGGCACGTCTGCATCATTGGGACCGCGTAGGTGGGCGAGCGAGCCCACGCTCAGGAAGACACGCCTCCCAGCTGCCAATCAAAGTGTGCAACTAGTTGCTTTCCCAAATAACAAACACCAGGATAAGGAATTTTTTTTTCTCCATTTTCCTGTAATGCGACGTCCAGTCACAGACGGATACGAGCTGCTATAGACCCGCCCCCACGCACGATTTCATTAGCCAGGCTCCAGCTGCCTAGCAACAACCTGATTGGCTGACGTTTAAAATTTCTCTTTGCTTTGATGGAAGCATCGGACCCATCACGGCACACCCAACCCACAATTCATTTCAGCAATGGATGACGTCACCCCATTCAAAGTCTATGGAGACAGACGCAGAGACGCTCCTCTGTTTGAAAATGCTCAGCTTATTGGTCTGCATACGAAGCAAACAAAACAACGATGGAGACTGTTGGAATGACTAAAAGTGAGCTGTCCACTAATAAAACTGGTGAACCGTAACCTTCCAGGAATGAAACGTGGTTGGAAAAAGTCTCCAGTTACTGTGATCAGACATAACCCTCAGCTAAACCATTAAAATGACTCAGCACTGTTTGATATCGAAAGTAAAAGCAGTCCCGAATATGAAATACAAAGGAAACTCAGTGCTGTTTTTTTCTACAGTTTTACCAAAGAAAAACTAATTATCAGTGAGACTGCTGGGAAACGAGGAGGAAAAAAGGTTCAGTTTGCTGGGGAGCAAACACACTGGACTGTGGAGTAATGGAAAAAAGGTCATGTGGTCTGATGACTTACCCCGCTCCAGACCGATGGCTGCATCAGGATCAGAAGAGCTGTGCATGAAGTGATGATACTGCAAACATGTGAGGAAAGAACGACCATCTGGGGTCACTTCAGGGCGTTAGGCCTACCTTCTGAAACTAAAATAAAACAAATGTACTCCAGAGATATTTTCCTTCCATGTCAGGATTCATCAGACTCAACTTATAAATAGAGGTTGGTGATCCAACTCCCATCATCAGTACAAATAAATATAACGCAGCTCTGAACGCTGCATAAGCCTGTCAGATCAATACCGTGGCAGAGATGAGCGAACGACGGCAGACAGATGAACCTCAATAACTCTAAATTATTATGTTATACCAATTAGGTCAAACTTTCTGTTTGTCCAGTAACCAGGTTTGAGCTGCAACAGTTTTCTCCCCATAAACACTGATCTTTAGTCTTCTCTCACTGAAATTATTATTTTTTTTTACTTATTTTTTTTTTCATTAACCTTTATTTAACCATGTTAGTCCCATTGAGATGGATCTCATTTAAAAGGGGCGTCAGCGTGATCCATATGGTTGTAGATGTGCAAATAGCGACAAAAATCAAGGAGAATTCAGGAAATCTAATGCTTGGTTTTATGCCGTACACCTGCCATCAACTGAAGTGATGAAAACCAGATAAAAGTCAGCTGCTGTGGAAGTATTTGCTTGAACGTTTGAGGTTACAAAAATGAACTGGGAGACTTAATTGCTGAAAAGTAACGATCAGGTGAGGGACATGAAAGATGGAAGACACTGAAGGTACCAACGGACACCTTCAAAGAGAAAGTGTGGCACCACAGGGACAATGCAAAGATCTGACACCGTGCTTCTCTTCAGCTGGACCAGAGGCACGATCAGAAAAAAACAAACTGCTGCCTGTGAAATATAGTGAAATATATAGTTTTGTACCGAAGGTTCACGCTGCTGCTGGTGTGATGGTGTGGGGGAGACTTTCTCTGTACCTACTGGGCATAATGTAAATGCCACAGTCAACCTGAACATTGTTTCTGATCACGTTCAACCCTTTATGACCTCAGTGGACCGTCTTCTGATGGCTACTTCCAGCAGGAAGATGCAAGCAGATGGACTTTTGTCATAGTACAAATCAAAACATATGATTGTGGTGAAAGTGAGGTAGAGGCAGAGCTTCGTGGACCACCATGTGCATTCTCTCAAAGGTGCTAGCATGGATTTAGTTTGCTGAGTGGAAGAGCTACAGATCTGCAGAAAGCAGTCCATCACATATTCAGTGGTAGGGTGTATATTAGTCAGATTAAGTTCCTGGAGAAACTGCAAACCATCGTGCTTCTCTTGAGCAGGAACACCCAAACAGTTGCACCCCTTCAGAACCTGAGAACACAGTAAAGCCAAACACGCACCACGCTCTGTGATTGTGCTGATTTCCCCTGTGCATCTACATGAAACTTAAGATTTGAAAGACCCAGCCTTAACTTGGTGGTGTTAGTATTCCTGTGCAGACGCCTGAATAAAAACAGAAGTACTGAACTCTGCGGCGATGTGGCCTGAACTTTGGCAATCTATAAAAACCAACACGCAGGTTACATAAGGAGAAAAAATGAAACTATTTCCCATAAAGCAACACAGTTTTAGACAAATAGATTCATATCATCTGTGGGTGGGACTCTCCTGGGCCTTTCCTGTGTGGGGGTTTATGTGAGCAGCACCATGTGTGACAGTCCATTTTGCAAAAAGGTCAAATATCTGAACTCGGTGCAACCACAACATCTGGTTTAAATAAACCTGAGCCAGTCTGTTGGTGGTTTGTGGGAGGATGGTACCCATCGTCAGCTGAGTTGGATGGAGGGCAGAGGGTCAGCAATGCAAATTCTTACACTACTACCATTGAAAAGGTAATTTTAGACGTGTCAATAGGAAACAGAAAGGTTGAGCCTGTTATGCAATGCTCAAACACATATGAAGAAGACATGTGTGAGCACGTTATGAAAGAAATGCACGGACAGCTCCACCACACAGCTGAAAAGAAGTGCGCTGTGTCTTTATTAGCTCAGCCCACAACCCACTAAAAGCTGAGTGACTTCGCTGCAGACGCCTGCACGTGATCTCACACGCAAGCACACAGCTGGATTTCACATCAGCTTCCACCATCATTACCAAAACTGTGAAAAACAAATCCCAGACACTACATGTGTGTGTGCCTGGAATCCGTGAACCTCTCATGATGATGGAGCTCTACAGTTTGCTGGGGTCTGAACCACTAATTACCCTAAAAAAACAACACTTTTCTAGCACTGAATTAAAACGTTTGCATATATAATCCTAAAAATGTGGCAAAAAAAGTGTACCAGAAAACTGTGTCTATCAGTCACAGTCAAATCTTTTATTGCTTTATATTAGTGCTAAATAAAACTCAAGATCACAGCTTAATTTTAAATTGGCATGAGTGTCCAAATATGGAATTCAGGAACTTACTAAGCAGTTTTTTTTTTTTAAACTAATTATGGCAAAACGCTGTGTTTTTAATATGCTGAACTTAAAAACAATTATTAATACATGCTGAACATGTGCCGTATCCAAAGTGCATCATAAAATCTTCCTGTGTACACATAACAATAAGCGATCTCTCTATGGCGCCACTGAAAGAAATGGATAGCATTTTTTTTTGCAGGCTCCCGTTGTCTAAATGCATCACAGCTGATTTTTAAAAGCTTAAATGTTGGTTGAGAGGACATGACTTTGAATACCGGCAGACTGCTCTCCTACAGTGTGGAGTCCTGAAGTTGTTGTGGCGTTCACACTTCATGACTGACTGATGATCTGACAACAACTGGGTTGCTCAGTGACTCTTTTGTCAATAAAGAGTCAGAGTCAGACGGCAGAGACAATGGTTGAGACTGAACTGGGGAGTTCAAAGGCTTTCACATACAAATACATAAATATTACACTGCACCTGCCTCCTGGACTCACCATCTTTGTTGGTTCAATGACAGTAAAGTTGTATTCTATTCTAAAGCTATTGAGAAGAGTTAGGAGACATGATGCAAAATGATGTATGAAACAGAAGTTGGACGTATGTCAGAAATGAGCGGCTCCAGCCATGCGTGGTGATTAGCTGCCATGCTGGTGCTGCATGTTGTACAGCAGCTTTGGCTGTCACAGGCAGCTGGAGATGACCTGGTCACGGTCTTTGAATAGTTTAGACACAACAGTTAAAAACTGATTGGTGACCACTGATTGATTTACCTTTACTGACAGTTTACAGATGACAGTGTTTGGTGCTCTAAAAACAAGTGCACAGTCGAGTCGTGCTTCAGTTACAGCCCAAATAGTGCAAGTCCCACTAGTACCCACTGGTTGAACCATTAAACCCACCACACATCAACACAACTGAAATATTTGGTTCAGCTGGTGGCAGCACATTGTCAAAATGACCAACAGTGAACTCCTGCTTCTGCTTATCCACCTTCTCCTCTTCACCTCCTCCAGCTCTGCCAAAACACTCCCACCAAGGCATTCCCACCAAGGCATTCCCACCAAGGCATACCCACCAAGGCACTCCCACCAACGCATTCCCACCAAGGCATTCCCACCAAGGCATACCCACCAAGGCACTCCCACCAAGGCATACCCACCAAGGCATTCCCACCAAGGCACTCCCACCAAGGCATTCCCACCAAGGCATACCCACCAAGGCATTCCCACCAAGGCATACCCACCAAGGCATACCCACCAAGGCACTCCCACCAAGGCACTCCCACCAAGGCACTCCCACCAAGGCATACCCACCAAGGCATTCCCACCAAGGCACTCCCACCAAGGCATACCCACCAAGGCATACCCACCAAGGCATACCCACCAAGGCACTCCCACCAAGGCATTCCCACCAAGGCATACCCACCAAGGCATACCCACCAAGGCACTCCCACCAAGGCATACCCAGGCCAGCCAGGAAACATAATCTGCAACATTTCGCACATCTTGTACGCTTTGGTTTTTATTTTCAATCACCTTCTTCCAGTGCTTCCAGGTCAAAGTTTGGAGCAGGAACAGTTGTGTGAGTATACAGTACGTAAACCAGTGGTTCCAGTTCCGCTGAGTGTTTCCAAGCAGGAACTAAGCAGCTTCAACCCCGTTGTCTGGGTGCGTTAGTCTGACTGTGACAAGCTTGGTTTAGTCTGATTGGAGTCGACGTTTACTTGATTTTAAAACTACAATTTCAGTCAGACTAATGCAACAGTATTTCAAATATAAGTGCTGTATGAGGTACCTTTATGTGAAAACCGCACCCACATTGTTGTGGTAAATTGTGACAAAAAAAACACCGAGACTGAGGTGAGTACAATCAAGTAGAGGCGGTAATAGTACAGCAGCTTAAGGTTTCCCTTGATTGGCTGTCTTTAAATTAATGGATATTGTATTAGTTTTGAACTCGACTAGACAAATAAATTGGACTGTAAATGGGGACATGAATGCAACTGGACTGGATTTATGTCTTGATGTGAGTTGGCGTGATACCCATCAACAGCACTGAATTGCCTCGTGTAGAGACACCCTAAAATGAAGTAAGGTTTAGGGTGTCTCATTTACTCTAGATGAACGATAACACACCATAATATTCTGCATCAGTAGAATGCTGACTGAAGGAATAATGAAATCTACAGCAGTCTTTCTCTCAAAGACGGTTATTCAAATAATACAAGCTGCACTTAAAAATTCTGTTTAAAATAGTCTGCAATACTTGACACTGACATTCATCAAAACAAGAGAATTTTGTGTTTTAGCTGAATAAATCAGGACTGGCACACTTATGGAAACACATTTACATTCCAGAAAACTTGGTTGCACTTAAAACATTTGTGTGAGCCAAACCCCCCACCTCCTCACCACCTTCAAACCAGACCTTTCAGCTCTCTTTACTGGCATCGCTAGAAAGCAAATAACCAGTAGGCTGGCAGAGGTGGACACGAAGCAATGGACGGTGTTTTTTTTTTTAATGACTCTGCATGGATCAAAGGGCTAAGATGGCACACAAAGACCTGCGTTCAGAACCCAGAAGTGCTTGGATGCTGTACGCAAAGTTCCCATTTACTGCAAGGAGCCAGTTAAGAAGGAAGAAAAAAAGAAATATTGAAAAAGAGAATTGTTCACCTCTCCAGCTCTATGATCCTGCTGTTTTCTGCAAATTACGGCTTTTTTATTCAGCATCTGATTTGTCTGAGAGTCGTAATCACACAACAGGAAAGGGCGGGGGGGTGGGGGTGGGGGTTAGAAGACAGGGCAGCAGAGAAAGGGTGATGGATGAAGGTTAAGACAGACTTCTGATCATAATAGAGGCGTTAGAGGAGTGCCAGACAAAGGGTCTGACTTAGTTATGTAAGGAGCACAGCCAAGTTGGGCTCGGCCTGCTCCTCAATCTACACGCTTGTTTGGAGAATTCCTCAATATTTCCACAGTCAGGACGACCATGTGCTGAGCACATGGCCGTCCGAAAACATGAGCACCCCTCCCCTCCTTCCTCCCCGTACAGCACTCTTCCAGAAAGTGGGTCATAGGCACAATCCCACCATCTGTCAGACGATATGCTCGCCTTTGGTTTCACATTCCTCCACTGTATAGACGCGCACATTTACTCGCGGGGGTGGGGGGGCGGGGGGTGTTTTCTCTGAACTTGCAGAGACATTAGGCCGACTTCTGTCAACAATAAATCTAAATTCAGAGAGCAGCAGAGCACAGCCTCTCCAGCAAGCCTCGCCAGTTGTGCGCTCAGATGTGGAAGGATTCAAAGTGAGACTGGGAGCATATGCAGCGACAGCAGTTGCTGCGCAGTCAGACAGCTTCCTGACGTCGACAGCAGACTATCAGGACAGAATCAACATATTTATTCTGAAAATGAACCTTCACATGCAGTTACTGCAAAGACAACTGCTATTTTGTATGCTTTCATTTGTTAGTAGTTTTTGTGTCAGCATGACGAGCCAATCAGCCTCAAATACAGATACAGCGGCTCTCCTCTCATGATATGAGTTATGGGGAAGTCTCTGACACAAACTAAAAAGTTACAACATTTCGGGATTTTGGCATTTGTTTTTTTTCGGCAACACATGAGTGCACATTGGAGAGCAGCTTCTCCTTCTGCAGCATGAAGTGAAACTGGTCAAGGATATTTATAGACTCAAACCTACTGGACCAGTAACTCATTAGACAAACAGATGAAAACAAACACTGTCACAGAAAGTGTAAGAACCTTGCGTGGTTCCCAGACCAGAAGGTTTCAATACACGTACGTTGTTGTGAAGCTCCAACCTGATTTTCATCCAAAAAAACCACAAAAAACAAATAAAAAACATCCTAAAGAGGACTGTTGTCTGCATGCAGACAAAGCAGCAACCATCCCATTTCTAGGTTAAAGATCAACCAAGTACGTTTTGTTGCAGTTCCTCCACTGACCACTAGGTGCTGCCTCCAGAGCAAATCCTCATTAACCTCCATGTTAAAAGTTCCAACTTGGCATCAGAATTAAACATATTTACACCCTGGTACAAAAATACTTTATTTCATCTGTGGTTGCATAATACATCCATGACACCTGGATGAGCGGTGATTCTTTTTGTACCACATCACATAAATTTATTTTAGGCAATAAAACTGACCAATCAGATGCCCAGACGTCGTTTGAGGCGACTGACAGCTAGCCATTGGCTCTGCCGTTAGTGTGTGCTGCCAACTGTGGGTTTTAATAAGGAAAATAATCAAGGAGACTGCAATCAGCATCTACAGCAAAGAAGCTAATGTCAGCTAGCTGTGAAACTGTTATGAAATTTAGCAAAACCTTGATAAGAACTTTTAATTCACTTTGGTATGGCTGAGCTTCCATTACTACCATAGCCACTATAACTAAATCACATGCCATCAGCGTTTCTAAAGGTTTTATTTTTAATTTTTATTATTATTATTATTTTTTAGACCTGTCAAAGAGTAAATTTTGTTTGTTTTTTTTTTAATTGGGAGGAGGTGGAAGGTGTGCTTGATAAAGGAAGGAAGTGAAGAGTATAATCTTCTTTATAAACTCAAACATTTCCTGTACAGACTGATACATGCTTGTACTTTTATCTGAACTAATATTTAGTTGTACATCAGCAGCTTCAAGTCTGTGTTCATGAGTCACCTGTGAACAGCGATTCCAGTTCAGGACCAGTGGGCCATTACATTTCTTGGTTTTTCCTCAGAAACATTTCTGATGTTTTCTACTGGATATCCAGGTCCAGGATTGGTCTGGTCACGTTCGAACATTAACCTGGTTGGTCTGGAACCAGGATGCTGCTGCTAACTGGTGTGTTTGGGGTCGATGACGTGTTGAAACAAACATTTCAAGATCATTTCCTCTTCAGCATGAGACAACCTGGCATGAGGATGAGCCATGAACCAGTATGTGATGAACAGACCTGACGCCCCCATATCATGATACTTCCTCCACCATGCTTCACTGTGGCTTGAATTCAGTGTTTGGGGCTCGTCTGTGGCCTCTCGACCCAAAAAGATCCATCTATCTTCCATCAGTCCATAAATGTTGATCCATTTGTCTTTAGGCCAGTCGTGTTCTTCTCTTCTTCTTGCTGATATCTTGGCTTCCCATGTCTATTCCTCCATCCATTAAAATGGTAAGTTTTCATTTTCTCCCAAATCTTTCTGGTTTTGTTGCCACTTCAGAACATCTGAGATCATTTTAATGGAGCAGACTATTTTCTGTAAACGCATGACAAATATGATGAATGTTTCTTCATGCTTTGACTTTTAACAGCATATGCATCGTTCCCAATGCGTTTGCATGTTTGGAAATAAACGCTCTGATAAGGATTACGCTTGTGGTCAGTTTGAAAATAATTACATATTTAGATAGAGCCTTGTTCAAAAGTTAATACCTCCTTCCTTTAATTAATTAATTACATTTTTTACATCAGAACATAAATTCCTGAAAAATCAGTTGGATCATGACATTTATATAATATTACACTCTTTATTTCAATATTCTGTCTCAGCTTATTATGACGTTATTATGTGTAATGTGTCTTGTTGTTCATCTGAGGCTTTATTTCCTAATTCTGAGACCTGTTTACGACCACATATGAGGCCTCAAAGATGCCTAAGTTTGTTTGATCGTACTGGACTTGGAAATCCAGACTGTATGACTCACTTCAGAGCCATGTGACAAACAGTAAATAGCTTACGTTTTACAACTGTATTCCTACAGCGCCAAAGCAAACAGCAAAGCTAAATTTCCATCAGAGCAATCATCCTTTATTACTGTGATACACTAACAGGAGTTGTGTGTGTATGTGTGTGTGTCCTCTTCTGTAAAACTCCGGTAAAGAACCGCTCACCTTCCAGGACGCTGATCTTGGGCCCAACCAGACACAGCAGCACATCCAGGAAGGCTCCTCTGGTCACCACACAGCTGTTCTGTCTGGGAAAAATAAATAAATAAATGAATAAATACAACAAAAGAGAGAGATGCCCTCGTTTTTGATTCAACACTTAAAACTGATGGAAATCAGCCAAACCTCAGAGAGACTGAAAAGCATTTAGGAAGCTTAAAACTTTTTATTTTGTCATGAAGGAAGTCTTTTCTGAAGGAGAAGGCTGCTGAAATGTCCCGAACCCACCTACTGATCGAGACAGATAAGGCTGCAGCCTCCAGTCATTGATCATCTGTTTTCCATTTGGATCACAGATGAAGGTTTCCTCAGAAACAGGCTCATGCATCATGGCAAAATACTGAAACCAGTTACTGAACATTTGGAACTCAATGAATCTGCTAATGAGGCTCCGTATGATTGCCCTGTACAAGAATAAAAACAATTTAAACAATAATTCTAACGCACAGTTCACCAGAAAGTAAACTGTGCAATTTAAAATGTCAAATACTCGCAAAAATGGACTCTATTCACATGGTAATGTTATGAATATGCTGCTCTGCTCCTCCTCTTTTTTTTAAATTTTATTTAAATCTTGAGCGGAATGGCTGAGGGCCTGCAGCACTGTCCAGTAAATCTGGAGTCACTTCATTTTACCATTTATGTTTGTTTCATGTAAAAAAAAAAACAAAAAAACAAAAAAAACCAATAAAAAGAATGGAGAATACAAGAAGAACAAAATAACGTTTAATTAATTTTGACCCTAAATGTAATTGATATCAATATTTTGGTGGAATTTCCTTTCATGAAGCATGAAATGTTTCAGGACAGCAGGTCAGGTTTATCATTATCACCATTATTATTATAATTACTGACCATTGAATGTTGAATGACGACATGATGGAGACATCAGCTGCATGGGACACTTAATAAACAATAATAAATAAATGATGGCAAACCGGTAAAACATGAATTATGATTTATCTGCACAAAGAAAGTCATATTCCATGTATCAGGCTTCTGTAGTGCTTTTCTCAGTTGGTCTCGCACCATTTAACTGGTCCCCAACGCTCCTCTCCACATTCAGCACGTCTGCCATGTTAGTTTGGCGTCACGCGTGTGGACCTGAGGCTGATTTATGTCGTAGCCTGCAATGTATCTTTGACGTTGCAGCAACACGGGCTGCAAGAAACGTAACTGGTAGATTTGTTCTGTGTGTTTATATTTTTCCACCACGAATGCTCAAAACGCATCAGCTGCAACGCACGTAAAAAATATACTCTTATCAGCTCCATTACTACAGACGAGCTGCTTATGAAAAGAAAACAAAAGGAAACTCGGTACCGTGAGCTACAGCGCTGCAGAGAAAGAACCCACACTGCCACCTGGTGTTTGGTAGAGGGATTACAGAGCGACACAAAGGGTAAACGCCAGAGACGGCGTAGGGGTCGTGTGTAGTCTCATGATAGGTTCACACTGTACGATTGTTACGGTCTAATCAGATTAACTCAAGTCATGCAGAGGCAGCGACAGGCCGTCACACTCTGAGACGACTCCTCCACGTATCTGACGCTGCTGACATCCGTCTCTGCCGTCGTTCATCTTTGCTCCTGACCACTGGTAGATCTACCACCACCGTTACTGAGCTACGATGGAACATTTTTACCACCATTGTCCATCTTTTCACCAGCATATGCGCTAGCCGCTACGCTGAAGCTTTAATTTGCGCTAATTATCGTAAAGTGTTGTTTATGGCTGTATTGATGAATGCATAAGAGCTTCCCTGAGGGTACCGTATCATCCTGTTTTATCGGTGCCTTCACAGTTCCATCAGACCACAGGACAGTTTTCCACATCAAAACAGTAAATTCTATGTGAACTCAAAAAATATTTATGAATCTTTTATGTATTTATTCATCTTTTAAATAGACGACAACTTGTTTTTGTGGATCTCGGGATGAACTGTGCTCTAAGCACATTTCTACGCTCGAGTCATACTTGTTTTTAAATCAGTGTGGCTTGAGGATGTGAAAATCAGGACTATTGGTGATTTAAAGCCGGTTTGGAGTCTCCTCCTCTGCATACAGGGAGCATTTCTTCCTTCTGAAGGACTCAACCTTGCTGGAAATAAAAAATAAACCCTAATATTAATAATAATGATGATGGAGGCCAGGCTACCAAAACTTAGACCGTTTTCCCATATGACACTAAATTCTTCATTAAAAATTGTATTGCCTTTTGCCTAAAGCTCCAGCAGATCCCTGTGACCCTACACAAGTGGGTGATAGGTGGGTACAGATAATGGAGTAAAAATAAATGTATCACCATTGCTGCAAATAAAGTCGCAAAATAAATAAAACTGCTGGTTCATGGGCGAGGGAGCAAAGCTACGAGGATTTAAAGTCCATGTTTATATTAATGATTAAAAACACTCAAAAATCACTCAAATTAAATTAATGTAATGTTAAATAAATCAGACTTCCTTAGAGCTATGCAGTATAAATGTTTGACATAACTGAGACCTATAACTCACTAAATGATTTGAAAATGATATTTTAGTGTTTTTCTGAGACTGATAACGCTGTCTCAGAGGTTTCCTTTAAAAAAACAAAAAAAAAACAAAAAGAAAGCATTGTTGTCAAGCTCATGTGGCTATAATTGGATGATACATGAGAGCCGTTTAACGTAATCATCCAAACAAAAAGTCAGTGTTATCACTGGGTCAAGAGATAGCGTGATAAGATGCTGAACGCTACAAAGATGTTTGTTTTGATTCGTGCCTCGTCCCTGAGGCCAAGGGTGCGTGAGCGTCCCATGAGATGCCCGCAGCTCCGTCCACGAGCCGCAGTTCGAGTAATTTACTAACCATTCACACACGTAAGCAAACGACGGCTTGAAGACGGGACTCTGCTGTATTTGTTTCCTCTTCCCTGATAAATGGCATTCAGCCCTCACAATCACATTATCTGGGAATGTTTATGTAAGCATCTCGTATACGGCCGGCTGGTGTGAACATAAAACAACATGTGTGGCCGCCGAAGTGTGTGTGTGTGTGTGTGTGTTTGATCAAGAATATGACCACCAGAGTCTGAGCATGTTAGAGAACAAGGGAGACAGTGTGTGAGCTTGACATCATATTTTCATCACTCTGATATTAATAACACACACACCCTCACACCAGTTCTCTGCCCACTTCTCACACACACACACACACACACACGTATGAAACATATGACAGAACGCCATGAAGATTAAACTCTGTGTGTGTGTGTGTGTGTGTGTGTGTGAGTGTGAGTGTGAGTGGGTGGGTGGGTGGGTGGGTAGGTGGGTGCGGTGTAAGAACCTGATGCAACATACAGTCATGTGATTAAGAAAGTCTGAGAACTGAAACAACTCTCAGGTTTTATGGATCAGGACAGACTTGACGTTTAACAAGGGGGCAAGTCTGGTCATGTGACCCGTCCATTTATACAGAAAACTTCTGAAGCACATTTTTCCTCGAACAGTTCGGCGCCGTGTTGCGGTGGGGAGGTGCGACAAAGAGCCACTGGCTGGCTGTCAGTCAAACGAATCTGGGCATCTGATTGGTCAGGTTCATTGCTAAATAGAAATGATATAAATTTACCTAATGTGGTACAACCCTTCACCCCCCACAGTTGTCATGGATTTAATATTTAATCACAGATTTAAAAAACAATGTTTATAAAGGCTGTAAACATAATTCTGCAGCAAAGTTGGCACTTTTAACACGGAGGTTAATGGGGATTTGCTCTGGTTTGGAGCCAGCACCTAGTGGTCAGAGGAGGAACTGCAACAAAACACACATCCTGGATGAGCTTCAACCCAGAAGCGGGATGGTTGCTGCTTGATTTCCACTGGTGCTGCCACCTAGAGGACACCATTTTAGCTATACTTCAGTAGCTCCTACTGAATTGAACTGAACTGAATCAAATTAAGCATAACTGTCAGTTTAACTGGTAATTCCAGACTGGCCAGAGGAGGGGTGGCCAGCTCCAGGCCTCGAGAACCCCAGTCCTGCATGGCTTACACGTTTCCCTGCCAGATCACACCTGATACAAATGAATGTGTTGTTAACAGACTTGTGCAGACCTGGATGACAAGTTGATGGTGATCCATTCATTTGAGTCAGGTGTGTTGTGGGAGGGAGACGTGTACGACACGCAGGACTGGGACTCTCGAGGCCTGCAACTGGCCACCCCTGGGCCAAGGGAATGGTGGAGTTTGGTCACAAAGCACAGCTTTGTGAATATCAGACAGAACATCGGCACAAACGCCTCAAACCAACTGTTGAGCCTGGTAGTGGAGGGGTGATGATTTGATGTCCACCCCAAACTCCTCGGTATATCTGGACGTACCCTGAATGTAATTTTATTTTTAGCATGACTGCATATTGTTTCTCTGAAAAGCACATGTGATGTGAGTGTTGCATCAGTGTCCACAAGAGACACAAAAAACCCTTATTTCTACATAGAAATGTTGAAATAATCACAGTTTTAACTTTCACAGATTATTTATTTATTTATTTTTCAAGACTCAAGTTTCTTTAGAGGCAGATAAAAATAATTAAAGTTTCAGTGGACAGCTTTTTTTAGTTTTAAAAGAAGCCAAAGGTCGTAATGGGTTAGCCAAGAAGTGTTGGCAGGGATGAGTCCTGTGTGGTATGTCTGAACGCGTTAAAAAGCCATAGTATTTGACGATATTTCAATCGACTTGCCGTAGAGGCTTTTATAGGATGGCTGTGGGCCTGATGTGCCACCACCAAGCCAAAGTCACCTGCAGTCAGCCGCAGAAACGCGAGGATTCATTGTCGCAGCGCTGACACTCTCTTGGAGCCAGAAAAACTCCAAAATGACACAACTGACAGACGGCGTGTGGCCAAGACCCAACAATGACTCAGACCAGACGAACAATGCATTCCATCCTTTTTGGAGGGTAGCCTCTTCAAATTAGTGGTGTTCTGCACGAGCTGAGAGGTTTTCTTTTTTCCAAAAACAGAGATCCTCTGACCCGTTATGTCCTTAGATCCGGGCGCTTGGCCCGCTGCTGCGTGATCAAACGGACAGACGCTGGGCGCGCTCTAGTGAGCAAGAATTCACCTCGTCATCTTAATAAAGGCTCATCAGTGTAACCAAGCGGAGCTAGCAGGGCTAGCATTTCTAACCCAGCGACCCTGCTTTATCTTCTAGAGCCCTGAACGTAACAGACACTGGAGACCTGGACCTGACCTCAGTCATTAAGGAGAGGGGGACCAGCGACAGGGTAGCTCTGCCCCGACTTCAAGCCTGGAAAAGAGAAAGACTTTAAGGGGGCGGGGGGAGCGCAGGGTCTGCAGACGGGTCAGCAGGAGGTCTCTTTGATATGGAAGCCTGAGCAGGACATGAAGCGGAGACATGCAGCAGGGGGATGTACGGTGAGACAAGGAGTCATTCTTCTGGGGGGGGGGGGTGGATGCTTATCTGTGCAAGCAGCGGTAAAGGTGTGTGTGTCTAGAGTTACCGAGAGGCGAGCCACATGCGCTGACTGAGGGCTTCGCCGATGCCGCTGTTTGCTGGCGGGGGTCTGTGAGAGTCAGTCTGGAAGGAGCGCAGGAGAAACAGCACCTGCAGACACACAAACCCACACGTTGGAATCCATATACACTGGCCTATTATTTATTACAGTCATTCATGTGTCAGCTTCAAAAGAGCTGCGACCTGGATTCAGACCACAGACACTCAAGCATAAAGGCTTAAACTATGGGTCCATTATCCATCCTCTAGTAACTGTGTTTTCGGCCTTCCTGTGGGCTCTCCTGTGCCCGGGTGAGGTCCTCTGGGGTGTGCCAGTTTTTCTACCACAGTCCAAACATGCACTTTGACTGAATCAGAAGCTAAATAACCACTATGTGTGAATGTGCACCCCTGTGTTAATGTTTTAATACGCTGACTGTTGAGGATGTAACCCTGCCTACTTCCTGGCCAACAGACTCTGGGAAAAGCTGCTTTTCCACTGAGAGACATGAGAACGTGAAAGAATGTGGACATATGTATTTACATATGTATTTATGCAGATAGAAAAGCAGGCAGTTATTTCTACTCAAACAGAGACACACTTCACACCAAATTACATAAAGCGATATACTTTTCTTTTTTTTTTAACAGGTACTAAGCAATAACATATTTATTCAACAACGCCTTAAAGCACATGTGTCAAAATCAGGCCCCGAGGACCAAATTCAAGCTCTAAAACCATCACTGATCCTACTGATCATCACATCTCAGCTTCGTTTGTTTGCTTTTGGTTGCATTAATATTTTGTTACACTAAATTAAGTCATATTTGGTATACAATCTGTGCATCCCTCTTTTTTTAACAGGGCTTATGAGCCGGGCCGTGACAGTTCTTAAAGTCACATGGGTGGGTGACTGATCACCTGCAAGGTGGACTGAACACAAAGATGAAGACACGCTAACACGATGAAGCCACGCTAACACGCTAACAATATTGCAAGAAAATCTTCTGATGGTTAGCCATTTCATTCTGATTTTTTTCTCAATGAACATGTTCATTCTTTGCATCAATCTCTTGAACTCCTTGGAATTTAACTTAAATTATCTGTCAAAAGAGGACAGGTAACATCCCCCTCAGCTCAAAATAGCATCTCCTTTAGAAGATCATTAAAACCTGCAGTGACGAGCCTGAGTCTAAAACTGGACAGCAGCCTCAAAAACGCGATGCTGCATTAGCTCAGTAGCCAAGTCCAGCATTTTCCAACTGAGACAACCGGTCAGTTTCTCTCTCAGCGCAAAATTCTTGGTTTCTTTAAATGTCTTCATGGTCTTGCTGTGTGTCTGTCCAACCTGCTCCAGCTGTACGCTGCTCCACGCCCTCTCAGGTTGGCTGTCCTAAAGAACTCATAATGGGACCAGTCCTCAGCAGACAGCCCCTCCCAGCTGCAGTCGGAGAAGCAGAAATGATCCTCCTGACTGCAAAAGGGTTAATCACGACTCCGACTTTGGACATTAATAACAGGTGAAAGAGATGATGCACTAGACTAAGATTATCAGCTTATTCAGCAGCCAATGAGCCGCGATCTCAGCTACGTCCCGCCTCCTCGTCTGTTGATTGACATAGCGCTGATTTGAAAAAAGAAGCAACTGAGAATTGAAAATGGAGACGGTTTTTGAGCTGATGAAAGAAAATAAAGGTGTTACTGAGAAGAAGTATGAAGAATGAGCTCTCAGTTCCAGATTTTTATTTCTTGGCTGCAGATTCTGGGTTTAGATTCTCGATACATCAGTTGTCTTTGCAAATCAGGAAGAACGACTCGCTTCCCACTTTTAAATCCTCTCTTAAAACACATTTCTTTTCCTCGGCTTTGAATTGAGTTTGAGATTCTGTTTATTGTTTTTATTGCTTTATTATATTTGGTTTTACATGTTCGTGCTTTATTTGTGGTCCCTTGTTCATGTTCATTACCATGGCCAGCCGTGGTGTTTTAAAATAAAGCTGACTGATTGGATGATCCCTCCTGTGAAATCATGAAGAACAGCCGTGCTTGAAAAGAAAGAGCCTCCATTTAAGATGAAGTCAGTCAGTCATGCTGATGGGAGACCGACGCTGAGCCAGTCTGCAGCAGGTGGACTGCTGTTTGGGAATTTTCAGAGGCAAAGACACTGGCTGGCCTACTTGTGTGTGTATTCTGGGCCTTGGTAAGTATACTCTTTAAGCTGGGGCCACGGCCACAGACCAGTAGGAAGCCATTCATTACGCTGTGCAGGGAACGGCAACGTGGGGAAAAACCAGGCCGACCACGTAGCACCAAGCATGGCCACTGAGTCCTGGCCTGTGCCTTCTCCTCTCCTGCAGTCTCCACGCCCAGGCAACGCCCACCGGCTCGCACAAACAGCTTTCACGCCCCGAGATCCTTCTCCTTCTGCTTCTTCTTGCTGTCACTCAGCGAGGGCTTTTCCATTTATGAGGAGTCAGTGTTGGAGCCGCTGCCCAAACCAAATACCAAACATTTCCAAATGATTCCAATGACAGGAAGCGGTTCTCAGAGATCAGTCACACTTGAAACAGTGTCTGTAATTTTTGAGGAGCTTATTATTCGTTTCCTGGAATCCAGTGTGAACGACAAGAATGTGTTTCAGTGACTTATTGCCCGGTCATGACTCACTCGTGTGCAAATTTACACATCTGACAATCTGATTCAAGGCTCCCTTGTTTTAGTTTTGTTTGAAACAGAAGTCGTCAATTATTGTAGCACTGTCAAAACAGTTGCACCTGATGAGATAATGGTGTTTACCGACATGGTACCTAACGTACTTTTACCTCCGTACAAACCTAGATGAGTAATGAGAGAGGTGAAGAAAGCTCGACGGTTTGATTCCAAGAAAAACTACATGGCCTTAAAACAATGTAACCTGGTATTAAACCCCCAACAATCATGTTTGATATGAGCTGGAAGTCAGGCTTGTCTAACTCAGCTGAAACTTGTGAACAAAACAATATTCTGGGTGATTGCTGGCTGGTTTTGTGTTCCCTGCAATTTTCGTCCACTTATGAAATTGCTTGATTCATTCTGGAGCTCGGGCCGGCTAATTAAACGGTTGAGCGACGTGACCGGTGCCAGCGCTGGCTCCAGCCTCCTCACTCTCTCCCTCGACGCACTCCGCAACTACACCTCATCCACTGGGCCGGGAAGTCCCTGCGAGGGAGACTCAACCGGCTCGATCCAGCCGGGCATGGTGAAAACCGGAATATTTATAGAATATGCTGCCTCCCTGTTCCTCCTCCTCCTCCGACGGAGCGCAGAACTACACCCCATGTGGGAGGAGATGCTGGGATGGATGAAGCTCACAGCAGAGTAGGGACCTGGAACGCGTTTATGCTGCTCATCAACGTTCACATCAGACCTGTACCCCTGCTGGAACTACTCCTACACCTCATCAGTCAGCCGAGGCTTAGTTTCTTAACTGATGTCACAGATTTGCTACTCCATCATGGAATCAAAGAAAAGACAACATGAGCTACTGCACTTCGAGTCATTTCATCTGCAAACCTGGTGCTTCCCTGACATGCACCAACGTGACCGCTGGTACACATTACTACTCTGGGAAACTTGAAAATTTGAAAGCTGAATCAGATTTTTTATTTTTATTTTAAAACACTGATTCAATACACCTCCATAAACCCGTTCACTCAGTCCTCGGTGGTTGGGCGTACTGGTTTTGGTGTCACCTAAATGTGGGAATCAATGCATGAGTGGAAATAAATCGCCATCGGCGACCACCATCCTGCACACGTATGCAGCTGCAGGATCATTAAATGCAGATGTTTGCTGACGCCTAAAGACAACAACATCGGCAGCACTCAAGTTTCTGTCCCCGTGTTGTTTTCTTTAAACCAGTTCATCATGATCCAGTCATGTGATAGAGTCTCAGAAAATACGTTATTGTTTGTAAAAGCTCCTGGCTGTTACGCCACCTCACAATATGCAGATGTTTACAAACTGGAGCGCGTCAGGGATGGATTAAAAAAAACTGTTGCCATAAGATTAAGAACAAGAACTATGATATACTCTGAGGTCACATGTGTTAAACCCGAGGCCCGGATTTGGCCCGCAGGCCTAGAGTTTAGAGTCAGACAAGATTTGACTGCGACGGCCGAACAAGTGAGGAGGAGAGCAGCTGGTTGGTGTCAGAGAGGCATGAACGAGCAAACGTTGGATTCCAACGTGATTTTTTAGTTTTTACAGTTGTACGACAAAAAAATCTTGATTGTTGAAAAAAAAGTGTCTCGATCTTGCATAATTAGCAATTTTACAAAAATGATTTTTAAAAAGTTAACTTTTTTTATTTTTATAAGAAACATTGTGATTTTATAATAAAGTGTTCATTTTATGGTTTTTTTTTCTGAAATTTGAAATGTTTTTTCTTTTTTTTTTTGTTAAACGAGTGAGTCCAGGAACCACTTGACAACATAACTGGCTGAGACAGTGACCAGCCCTTTAATGGTAACCATGGTGATGAATAGAGTTTGACCCTCCTGCTCTGAGTTATCAGTCAACTGAAAACAATTTCATGCTTCACCATTAAAAATGACCTTCAAGTCTATCATGAGAGGAGCTTTGCATGACAAGTTACTTGACATTATCCACGAGACAGCGTAAAAATAAATCAATAACACAATCGCTAAATGGTTCGGTTGCTTCAAACCTTCGATCGTTTGAGTGATTTGTCCCAGTTTCCCAGCTGAGATGGTTCAGGCATCTGGCTGAGACGCCTCCTGGGGAGACGTTTTGGGCATCTCTTACCAGGAGAAGGTCCAGGAGCAGGCAGAGGACGTACTGGACCGACTGTATCTCTCAGCAGGCTCTCACCTCAGAATTAAGGTGGACGGGAGTTTTAACGTTGAGGGTTAGTGGACTTTCTTTGTGAGGAACATTACAGCTGGGTTACCTGGTCCCAGAAAATCAGCCTATTGCAGTGCGAGTTAGGAGGAAACTTCTTTCTCTTTGGATCTTGAAAAATCCAGCTTGTAATTGGGAGACTTTGGTCAGTCATGGTTCTTCTCATAGTGGCGCTGGCATCAGATCCAGATCCAGATCAGTTTATCAGTCACCTGCAAGTTAACTTGTACGTCGGGTTTGCGCTGTACGATTTCAGCCGTCTCAGATGAACGATGGTGGACATCGTAGCTCAGAAACGGTGGTGACAGTTCTGAATAAACAGACTGAATAAAACTGATTATTACAGCTTTAAATCCTTAATTGCCCTGTTAGTTTACGGCAGGACTGTGGTCCAATCAACTTTGGGTTTGGAACCAAAGGCAGTACTGGTACTGGGTTGCACAATTGTGGACTTAAATTTTTTTACAAACATATATATATATATATATATATATATATATATATATATACGTACATAAAGTT
>JBAMYA010000007.1:1923208-1934496 GCA_037176975.1 Arrhamphus sclerolepis | reverse complement strand
ACACACACACACACACACACACACACACACACACACACACACACACACACACACACACACACACACACACACACCTCAAATAAACAGCCAGCATGGATAAAAACAGCTACATCTTTCTGGTTATAAATGCTTTAAAAGGTTAACGATAATATAAAAAATACTGTTTAAAAGTCTTTTTTAAGCTGTGAGTCCGTGTGAAGACACATCATCTCCTCTGACATCATCTCTGCAGTAGTTTCCTCCCCAGCATTTGTTAATTCTCTGTATACTCTCAGAACCAGTTACATCAAGTCACTTTTCTTTTCACTGCCGTGGGCTTGGAGGGTCTGAAATGTGGACCAGATAAAATGCTTAGACCTGTGCAGGTCACTTACATCAGCTTGATCTAACAAAGAGCCATAAAGTCACCCATCCATCCATTACCTCTACCTGCTTACTCCTAAATTTAGGGTCATGGGGTTTCTGCTGGAGTCCATCCCAGCCACCCTCGGCGTTCAAGGAGGGCATGGTGGCTGAAATGAGTTTCCTACGCAGCGTGGCTGGACTGCACCTTAAGATGTTTCCACTGTTGGAGATTCCAGGATAAAAGAAGTGTCTTCCCAGAGGAGCCGGAGAGGTTCCTGGGGAGAGGGACATCTGGGCTTCAACTCAACCTACTGCCCCCGTGACCAAGTCAAGTGGCGCCAAGAGTGCTTTTGCTGCCGCTTGCGTTTGTGATTACTAACGTGGCTGCAGTTTTAGTGTCACATTCATTTCTTAAAGCAGGATTAAACAGAAACACGTCTGGCACCTGGAAAACGCACATAATAAAAGTTCCAGCGCAGAATATAACTGGCCTGAATTCCTGCAGCCCTCTAACACTTTGCATGTCAGAAACCACCCACACGCTGACACAGAAATCTCCCCAACCGTCCTTGAACC
This sequence comes from Arrhamphus sclerolepis, assembly GCA_037176975.1. NCBI lineage: Eukaryota > Metazoa > Chordata > Actinopteri > Beloniformes > Hemiramphidae > Arrhamphus > Arrhamphus sclerolepis. The sequence goes on along the minus strand of JBAMYA010000007.1, from coordinate 1,933,575 downwards.
GAGCCTTTTCACCTCCCTCCTCTGCTCCATCCAAATCTCATCACGGCCAGCTGAGTCAGAGTGGAAACTGTCCATCTCTGCCAGCGGTTTCACAGTTTCACTCTGACACAGTGTCAGTGGAGCAGGGAGGGGGGAAAGAAGGACTCCACATTCAGAGAAAGAAAGAAAGAAAGTGATTAATTATATGAAATTATCTTGTATTTCATGTGAAATATGGCTGCACTTTGCCTGCAGAGCAGTTGTGTTCTGTTCCTGTCATAATTTTAGAATATGGGAACATCATGGGAAAAAAACTGTTTACAATGTCAGCAGTGCTTGCAGCTGAGCTTTGTGAAGGTCTGCAAGTGTGTAAGGTCTGCTTATGTTACAGAGAGTGTGTGTGTATGTGTGTGTGTGTGTGTGTATAAGGAGGGCTAATGTCCTTCAGGCCCTGTTATTAGTCATGAGGATCTCATAGAACAGAGACAGAACAACATACCCTCTATGAAAACAACTTGTGCTTTTCATTACCTTGCCCGACACAAAACACACACACACACACACACACACACACACACACACACACACACACACACACACACACACACACACACACACACACACCAGGACCTCCATACGTCCACAAGATGGGAAATGTAATAGCAGCCAATTAGTTGCTGGTCAAAAGTGTTTAATGTTACAGTTCAGTCAGGCACAGCGGGACAGGATGTGATGTCACACACAGAGGACTGGAGTAGCAGGGGGTGGGGGTGGGGTGACTACAGACACATTCAGCCTTGTTGGGATACAGCTGGAGGCAGAAACACTTAACATTTGACATCATATTTTTAAAAAGGAAAGACGTTTAAGGGCACTCGTGAATGCCCTCCTCAACTTCTAAATCATGTTCTCGTCTTTTGTTGTCTTTTAAAAGAGAATGAAAACAGAAATCTGACCTTAACTTTTTTCATTTTTCATTCAAGAGGATCAGTGAGAGGGATACAGCAGCAAAGAAAGAAGCAGGAGAATCAAGCCAGTGCTTAAAACTTTCCATTTATTCCACTCTCAGACGTATAAATCAGATATTCTGTTGAAAAATATTTTGTTGAAAATGACTCAGACTGCGATAGAAAAATCTGTTTTCTTTGGCAGGAAAGGCAAGCGCAGAAAAGATGGAGCACTGTAACAAATCAAAGCAGTTTCAAATGCGAGGACTGAGATAAAACCCGTCTACAATGAGCTTATAATGTTCTCTACGCTGAGATAGCAAAGTTCTGACACAACCATCCATCTGCTTCTACTTCTTCCTTATACTAGTCATTTCAAAATTAGCTTTAATGTTTGTTTTGGGAGATGTGCAGAGATTCAAGTGACTGAGGATGCCATGTAATAATTTTGGCAAAAGGAAGATTACAAACATTAAATTTTATGGTCACAGGCTGAAGGGTAACAGAGATGATGACTCAGCAGAAAACATCAAAACAATATTAATCCCTTAAATGTGAGTGTTTCATTTTCAGTTTACTAGAAATCCAGTTATTCTTTTGGTTCAGTAATGAAGGAGTAAAACATCTTCCCTTTCAGACAGGAGCACTGACAAATGTTATTTAGCGCTTCCAGGTTAGAATCCACCCACACAGATGTGATTTGCTTATTTATGAAGACTTAAAAATATAACCAGGGACCTCGTTTATAAATGTTGCATACGCACAAAACAGGTCCTGAAAGTTGCGTGTGGTACTTTCCACACAATGACTGTGATCTATAAAAAGAAATGTGTGCACCTTCATGCAAATTTTGAACCTCGCGCACAAACATTTTGCCTACAGGAGAAAATGGTGACGCAGATGCTGAGGTGGTGAATTGAAGCTGGTTCATCTCAGACATTTAACTTCAGCTCATATCAGACTCGTAGATCATAAACAGCCAAACCTGCAGTTTCATAGATGTGTTCCATAGTGAGGCATTATTATTCCATAAATACACAGCGGAGTACGTTCATGTTCCATACTTCCATAACAGAACCATATTCTATAGTGGTGGACAGCACATTAATTATGAAAATGTCTCAGTCTAATCGCTGAGTGAGTAAAACAAATCAGCTCATGTGTAATGTTGCTATTAGCTGGTACTCCTGGAGGATTAATGGGTCAGGATGGAGAGAGCTGAGGGGCCTTTAAGAGTTCCTGGCCCCTGATGATGACTGATAGATTGGTGCTCCTGGATCTATGTGCTGAACTGGGTCCAAACAGACCGACCTGCCAAAACCTCGCCATCCTGGAGCGTGCACAGGCCTTAACGCTGTTGGGTTTTTGGTAAAAACTGTTCTTTCCAGCCTCAGATATGTGTTTGATGTGATTAACTATATATCTCTCATGTTAAATTGGAGGTTTTTTTACTTTGACCAGTCTAACATCCAGTTTCTTACAGTGTGGAGAACAACAAACGTATTCACACTGTAGTCATGTTTCTATGAGGACTCTGACTGAAGGTGAGTTTTTCTATATGAACCGTAAAAATGTGCATATGATTATTTGTGACTGAAACATTTAGTACCACGGTGGTCTGGATCCACAGTGAGAACAGACAGGAGCTGACATGACGTCTGGCAGCTGATTTATATCCAGAAACATTCATGAGGTCCTTTAATTGAGCAGTTATGGTAGAATGTGGGTGTGCTGAGGAATATGCAGCGAATCCATCTGCACAAACTTCTAGGTGGTCTATGATTTACAAAGAGAAACTGCTGTCAAGTGTCCGTACGCACGCTTTTATAAATAAGATTATCTTCTGGTGCACGCCATTTTCAGCTTTTGGGCATACGCAAACTTTCAGTAAAGATCCTACACACAGTTTTATAATTCAGCACCCCTGTACTGTTAAAATCCAAAATCCACACCATTTGTTCTTAAGATTTTTCTGTTTTAGATCCAAAATGGAAAAAAAACTTTAAAAAAATCCAATCTTTCCATTCTAAAAGAAAGTTAGAAAAAAAAATTGGATAAGGAAGCAACAGTAGAGGCAGTGGACCATTGAGACATGCGTTTGCATTCACACTTTGTTTACCCACAATGCACTGTGCTGTATGTTGGTGTGGACTCTCAGTTATCCAGGTCATAGTAATCCTAACGGCTTGAGTAAAGGCAACTGGACTTCTTCTTGGATCTTGAAGAGCTTTCAAAGTCCAAGAAGAAGTCCAGCTGCCTTTTCTCCTCAGGATCACTGGGTCGTAGTTTGCTTCCTGCATCTGGTTCACCTGAAGACCAGAGTCCAACTGCATTTTTTCACTCCCCCGGATAAAAAATAAAAAAAAGATTCTTTCTCCATTTAAAGCAAAAAAGAAATTAAACTTCTCAAAAACAGAAAAGTCAAAGAATACACAGCACACAGATATCCCAGTGATAAACACGTATACTCACGTATACATGAGTGTATGATACGCAACATAACTTTATACCTACAAACAATATGTCACTTTTAAAAGCTCTTTTTAGAACTTGTAAGTGAAGATGTTTGTGTGTCCTGGAACATCTTGGTTTGTAGATGGGGACGTGGAAGTGGGAACACTTGTATGTATGTACAGAATATCATGTTTAAAATCAAAAGTGACCAAACTCCTTTGAAGACTAGTCAGGCTAGACAGCTGTAATCAATGATCTGTCAAAAAAACCACCATTGCCTAAACTGAAAGTGTAAAACAAGTTTATTTATTCGTACCATGATTAAAAAAACGTTCTGCCTGAGGAAAAGCTCGGAGCTAAAAGAATGCTTCTCTGCATAATTATTCTTTCCAGATTTTGTTTTTTGGCATTTGTGGAGAAGGTTTGGGTTACTAAATAGATCATGTGCATAATGTGAACTAAGAAGTACAGATAGCGTTCTACATGTCACTTCTATCGTCCATCAACTACCCAGGAGGATTTTAAGCGATGTTTCAACCACAAACCGCGGTTCTCCTGCCTCGCGTCCTGCTACAGATAGCTGCAGCCGGGCGCAGTTGGTCTGTTTGGGTGGCGTGATACGGCGAGATGATGTGGGAAGTCAGGCAGCCGAGCTCTGGTTCCGTGGGAAATTTGCAAATGTTTTAACAAGGGTCTAAGGGAGTGAGGGGAATTGTGAAAGAGCCGGTCTGAAAGAGCTTTCAATTAATTGGATCCATATTAAGATAAGGCTGCCTGGGGAGCTGTTGGACCACTCGGATGCTTTCAAAAAGGGAGTTTGGGCTGAGCTGACAAAGATAAGGCCAACAAACCTCAGTGGACTCAACCCTCCACTGCAAAATAACAAGACTAAATCTCAACAAGACATTTACTTTATTCGGTCGTAAAGCCTTGTGTTTTGAGCAAATAATCTGTCAAATGACCCACAAGCTACATGAGAAGTCTGTACACGGCAGCGCCGTTTAATCTGGAAAAATAATGAACGGCTCATATTTCATGCTCCTTCTTAAGAAAAATTAACGTTGAGACGGAAGAAAAAGTGCATTAACTTCTCCTCTTTCACCTTCTTACTGCATGAAGCTCCTCAGCACAAAAATGCTCCGCTGTTTAATTAACTAAAGAAACAAACAAGACTCATGAAAGCTGCCTCGTATGTTTCAATGCTAAACTGAAGTTGAGCTCTTACAGGGTGATTATGAGCAGGAACCTCACCTTTCCACTGTGGCTGCAGCCTCCTCCAGCTGGTTCAGGAGGAATGGATAGAGAGCTGGAAAACGGGTGAAAAACTCCCTACCAGTCATCCTGTGGGCACAAGTAAAGAAAAACAGAGGCACTGTTAGTGGGAGCACTGAATCTGATGAGCAGGGGAGGACATAGTTAAAATAAATAAATACTTTTGGCCGTCTAATGTAATGACCAAAGTAAACAACTTTAACACCAGCATGTGCATCCTAACCTGAGTCTGATCAGGTCTCTCAGATCAGCAGTAGTACCTGCAGCGACCGTGGCCCACAGACCCAGAGCTGAGTGTCCATAAAGTGTCCATGTGCAGATGCTCCTTTCAGAACTCCCTGTTGCCTGTCTCTAAAGTATAAACTCTATCCAACTGTTGTGGTATTTGTTGGTTTATTCTTTTATATAAAGCTCTCCTGTGTGAGCCAGCTACTGTCCACAGAATCAGTATCCAAGCACAGCAGAACGTCCTCAGACTACATCACACTACGCTGAAGTCTTGCTTTGGACAACTGTCCATGACTGTTAGTTGCTATATGAAACACCAAATTCTGATGCTTTTACTCCTCTTTAGCTTTTAAAGATCATGTAAAGCTAACCTTTAATGATATTTGTGAATGTTTTATCACAATCTGCTGAAGTTGTTGTTTAAAGCATTTTAATGTGAATGCTGTTTAATGTGATTTTAATGTTTCCTCCTCCCCTACGTGTGCTCTCTGGCACCTGCCAGGCCAATAATGTAATTAAGAATTTGTTTCTTGACTTGATCAGCATGAGTTTAAGATAACGTTAGTTAGCATCAGCTCAACTAAAACAGCTAAAATGGCTAACTTGCCATAACAGAACTAACGTGGGCATCTTCCAGCCTCTGCTCGCTCAGCTTACGTGCAACATCACACCTTGAGGTTTGAGGAAAAAGACATTTAAAAGCACTCTCAAGAGGTGACATCAGAAATGTTTGTCCAGTTCTTTTTCTGTCTATGACCCCCTCTCCCTTTTTAGCTGCTCCAGCTGTTCATGGCTGATTTGGTGGACGTTTTGAGCCGGATGCCCTTCCAGACTAGTCTGATGGACCAGACCCACATCCAGACACATGTCGGGTCTGAAAATGAGCTGTAGGGTCTCCTCATCCAAGAGGTGGCACCAACAGTTGCTTCTCTAACTGCCAAAGACAACAGTTCTACTTCTAAGCCACCAGGGAGGCTCAAGACCATCAATAATATTGAACAAGGTCATTAAGTTTGGACCGAGTACCTCAGAGAGTTCAGGGGCTTCTTCTGCTCTCATCTTAAGACTAGCAACTGTAGATACATCTATCTATTCATCCATCTGTCCTTCCATCAACAACACAGAGATGTAAGACAAGCATGCAGCAGATGACTGAAACAGAGAACAATGAAGGAAAAATAACTCCAAATGGATGCAGAACAATGTGAAACACTCAGGGGCACAAAACAGCCTCTGTCTTTCAGTCTAGATGTCTTGCCTCTACAGTTTGTAGGAGGGCACAGAGCTTTTTTTTTTATTTTAGTCTGTCCCCCCGTGGGTGTCCACGCTGAGTTCATGGAGATCAACTGAACTACTGTCCCAAGACTCACTCACAGCGACGCAGCATGAATCTCCCTCTGGGCACAGTCACTAGTAGTAAATGCTTTGTGCAAATCCATCCAGTTAGAAGTGTGAGGTTAAAAATGTAAAAATGTTCTCAGACTGAAGTTAAACATTTGACTTTGACACCATAGCGATAACGGTGGTGTCAGACTACATGACTTTCAGCTCCTGATGATCACTGGTCTGTTCACATTTCATGACTCACTGTTTTGTAATGGGGAGCTTTAGAGTCATTATTATGTGATTGATCGTAGACACGGGGTCATACGCTACGGGACCCGTAGCGTGACTGGTCTCTAAAGCCACATTTTATCAACAAAACATGTGAAATGTGGGAAAGGATGCAGATGTTGATTTATTCAGAACACAAAGAGGGAAGAACATGTATAAATGAGCAGACACAGTACTCCCAGTGTGTTTGTCATTGATTTGTTGGCAAACAGTGACTGGCAAACGGAGCCAGGAGGGGTCTGTGGGATCACTGAGCTAAATGGCAGAAAACACACAACAACTGGTGGGAATCACAAAATTAGAGTAGGTGCTGACCAGCAGCGTCTCTTGAGGCAGCAGAGCTCCGGCGGCCCTGAGGAGATGATCACTGGGCTTACTGGGCTCTCCAGAAAGGATCTGGCCCTGGTGACCCCATCCATCCCTGCCACAGACTGCACTGCAGCCCCACCAGATTCCAGTTCAAACTGACACTGGTCACACTTGAGGCCCACCTGCAAAACTCTGTGTGTATGTAATTGTCTGTTTATCATTTAATCCCATTTAAATGTAATTAGCACTTCAGTTTTTTTCATATACATGTAAATATGTACGTATATATATATAATATATATATATATACACACACACACATATATACACATATATATATAGATACATAAAACCATTTAAACTGCTTCCTATGCACATCTTATTTATTTTGCACTGCAAAAATGTCATTCGGAACAGCAGGTGATGCAGTTTGAATGATTATAAAGGAAATCTTGAATCTTCACGAAAAGAAATTTGCTGCAAGAAGTAAAATGAGAGTTCATGGTTCTCCGACAATTAAGGGAACAGAAGCGACCGGAAAGTTGCAGCAGTGGATAAAACATGGAAAAAAGTCTGAACTCCAAACTCTCGCTGGCAAATTAGCCAGCCATCACTTGATCCCACACCTGCTTGTAAAAAAGTACGATGTCTTTTAATTTTTGTGGTAAAGGACTTTTTTTTTTTTTTTAATTTGCAGCATCCAGAGCCAAACAAATATCCAAGAATACCAGCAGCAACAACTGTGAATGCTACTGAACAGACCTTCAGGAGTCAAAACTGCAGAATGCACTCGATATAAAGTAGACAGGAGAACTTTAGAATAACTAAAATAAAATATACAAATGGAAACAGAGATTTTGGAGATGAGTCTAAACACATACAATGCCACAAGACTGTATGTCTAAAGTGGAAATAGAAAGATACTGGAGGCCTTGTAGTCGACTGTCAAACACTGTGAAGCTTTGATAAGAAAACGTTTTGTGTCAAATAGCCTCTACCTAAACAAATCAAGCCTTTTCCTCTGTTTATGCTGCAACAGCTAGAAATAAACAGCCTGTATACGCATGCACTGTGTTATGTGTAAGTGTCACATGTGTCTGAGCTCATGTATTTACTCACACATGTACACAACTGTCAATAAAATGACAAACTTTATATATAACTCTGGCGGTCTTGGTGCTGCAACCACCATTCAGACGGAGGGGCCAGTAAAGTTTTTGTTTAACTCTGCTTGTCTAAATCAAGTCACCCCTAAAAGGAAGAGGTTTGGTTTTCCAAACACTCCATCACAACACAGGAGAGGTTCAGCTACACATCAGGCTTCGGCCGCGGCTGCAACCAATTCTGGACGGCAGGAAAAACACACGCGAGCTCTTTGGAGCAGGTTCAAGCCCTGCAAGGGAGCGACTGTCCGTACGCGCATGCACAAGCGTGCTGTCAAAACTCCATTTCATCCCGCGCCACATCGTCACCATGGTTACCGTTAAGCTGCCAATTACTCTTTACTTTCTCAACCATCTGCGTTGTCAGAAAGAAGCAAAAATTCACAACTTTTATCACAAAACTGAGGCTTTTGTACTAAAATCACATGTTCTTCTTGCATAATTGCCAATTTCAAAAAACAAAAAAGCTAGTTTTGATATAAAATGCAGAATTTTTCTTTAAATCTCAAATTTCAAAGAAATCGCTATTTAAAATCACAAAATTGGGACTTTTTATTACTAAAATTACAAATATTTTTTGTTGCCAAAATCAAATTTTTTCCAAAATCAAGTCATTTTTTTCCCAACAACCCAGACTTTTAAATCGTACAGCTACAAATGTCACAAAATTGTAATTTTTTAACTTATTTGTTGGAAAATATTGAATTTTTGCAACATTTTGACATAAAATTACAACAGTTGTAAAACTAATAATTTTGTATATCAATTTTTTTTTCCTAAAATCACAAATATTTGTGATTAAAAAATTTATTTGACAAAAATCACAAGTTTTGACAAAAATGAGCAACTTCTTGTTATATCTTTTTAGAATATTTACCAAATCCCAACTTTCAGACATGAAGCAGCTGCTCTCCAGCTCAGTTATTCCACCTTAAAGCGGCTGCTCTCTACCTCATAAGGCTGTCCACCTTAAAGCCTTAAAGGCCTCGAATCTGACACGAGACCTAACGAGTCTCTCTGCCTGATGAGCCCGAGTTGCCTGGAGGTCGAAGGTCAGAGGCCGTGTCGGAGCAGATTAAGAGGGTCACAGAGGAGAAGTGAGGAGGTGTAAGTGAGCAGATGTGCTGCAGGCCTTCCTTCCACCATGCTTAAAAGTTGTCGCTGCTTCTTCTGCTTGAGGAATGTCTTTTCATGATTTCGTTGCATTCTGTGCTATATTCCTATTCCACTGCACTGGACTTTTATTCACACTATTTTGACGACTGCGTATCTTTCATGTCAAACTTGAGGTCCAGTAATGCAGAAAAGTCCACAGAAATTTAGACCAATATGTATATTTGTGCATGAGAAGAAACTCGCACGTACGCTCTTCTAACTGCAGCGAGCATGTTTGGAGAATTTGGAAAACAAAAAAACCAAAAGAACACACAATGAAAAGTGTGTTCTGTTGCACACCTCTAAATGTGTCTGTAGGAAAACAAGAAAATCCAAAACAATAACGCTTCATTGCTTGGTGAGACGACTCAGAGAAGTGTTGTAAGAAGAAACGCAACATGACAGCACAGTAAACATCTCATTTATTCCCTCCAAATGTTTACAGATCTGTAACTGTAGCACATGTAGCACCATGAGGTCTCCTGAGTAACCCATCTTTAGTCTGACTTGACCTGAGTTTTTCTTTTTAATCTGAGTTTGTGTGACGTAGCTGAGCAGGTGGTGGTGGACTGGGTGGTGCATGGGCTTTTAACGCTGGGGGGGGACTGTAGTGTGTCCAGCTCTGGTGCATCAACTTTGAGCTTATTTCTTCTTTGATGGTGAGTCTGAACGTAATTTTCATCCATTAAGTCCTTGGAATGCAGAGTATTTCGTTTCAGTATAATATCACGACTTAAAATATAATACCTCCCTCCCTCGCTGATAAGACAGCAGCCCTGCAAATGTTCTGCAAAGAAACATTGACGGCGCTGCTCAGAAGAGCCACGTTAGCATAAACCTGGACATTTTTACGCCTGCACGTCGTGTGTGTCAAAGGCAGATCTGAGATAAAGCTGGTGGGGCTGCAGCTGGAATGCAGCGAGCAATCTTCGCTGTCAGCTTTGTTTACAGCTGCATTTATCCCCACAATGATATCTCATCAACATCAACATGCAGTCATGGAGCAGAGACCCCCCCACACCCCCCCGGCCGGCGATCTGCAAGCAAACAGCACGTCTGGATGCGAGCCGCTCTGAAAAAATGCACAAGTGAAATTCCCACAGACAGCACGAAGCTCAGCCTTTCCAAACACACAAATACGAATAATACCATAAATAAACTGGTTTGTGTGTTTGGGAAATGTGTTTATGTTCCAGCTTCAGCGGACCAAGAGATCATTACGCACACACACACACACACACACACA
>JBAMYA010000007.1:1875110-1911331 GCA_037176975.1 Arrhamphus sclerolepis | reverse complement strand
CAGAACCATGGACAGCTCAGCTCATCTTAAGAACGTCAAAAGAGCCGAGCACACTGCGATCATGTCTGGGAAACACTTGGAAAAGCCAGAACAAATACTCATAAGATCAATCGTCTGTGGGTGTGAGAGGGTCTACAGAGATGATCCCTGCCCGCTTCCCAGCTCTGGACCAGTACAGGTCCTGGATGGAGGGAAGGTTGGCCCTTACTGCAGTCTGAACCTGTCTCGTTTGGGGGTCCATCCAAACCAGACAGTGATGAAAGTGCACAGGACATCCAATCTGTCCTGGCAGAGCAGAAGGTGAACAGCAGCTCCTGGGCCAGATTTAACCCCTCAGGGAGTACAACCACAGAAGAAGAATGTGTGAGAATCACTTCAGATCCCAGGATGTTGTGGATCCTAGAAACCTGAAAGTGTCCACAGTAGACACTGTGTTGTTGAGGGTGGTGATGGTGACATGGAACATGGGGGATGAGGTGTGATGCTGTTAGAAAATTAAAAAAAAAAGAAATAAAGGATTCAGCGCTTAACTGTCGTGGCCGTGTGCCGTGTGCTGCATTATGCAGCAACACACCAACCAATCTGGTTTACATTCACTGGACCTATAAGCCAGACACACTCCTCTAGACCACATGTGTCAAACTCAAGGCTCGCGGGCCAAATCCGGTCCGCCACTTCCTTTTATCTGCCCCAGAAGAGTGCGTACTAGTACTTGTAGGTAGCATACTGCCCGTTTGATTCAGTCTGTTATCAAAAAGTGGAATAACTGAAGAAAGCAACTGGTTTATGTCTCAATATTCCAAAAATTGTTTTTGTTTGTTTGTTAACAAAAAAGTCAACTTCTTTTACATGGAAAAAATTGTGATTTTGGTACAAAAGTCTCAATTTTGTGATTTTTTCAATTTATGTAAGTTTTGTGAAATTTGACAAAAATATACTTTTTTTTGAAAAGAAGACGTCATTCTGGGAAATACGCCATTTTACAACAATGTTTTTTTTTTTGATTATACTAGAAAGATTTTTGATTTTAGTGCAAAAGCCTCAACTCTGTGACAAAAATTCATTTCATTCACTTTGATGACCGAGTCCAGGAACTAGTGGGAAATCTGAAGACCTAGCTGCTTGAGAAAATAAAGAACAACTGGCCCTTTGATGGTATCCATGGTGATGATGTGGCCCAGGATGAAATAAAGTTTGACATCCCTGCTCTACAGTGATGGGAGTGTTCTGTCAGATGACCTAGTCCCTACCTGAATCCCCCTCTGCACCTAAACGTGGGGGTTTGAGGACAGAAAAGCAGACAACAGCCGTTTGTGGGAGTGCCGTTTAAGATTCTTGGTTTTTATTGCGGACCTCCTCACTGAACCACAGATGTATTTTAATCACCTTAAGAGGTGCACATAAACATTTACACAGGTTTGCCGTCTTTGATAGCTCGACTGAATGACATCATTTGTATATGCCAGAAGTAGGAATAGCGAATGTGGGAGCTGCTGCTCGAGAGAGAGTTATCTTACTGGTGGAGCTGATGGAAGCCAGCTGTGTGTAAGGCCTGGGTTATGGTGAAGGATTAGGAGGAGGAAGGAATGGAAAGATGGAGGACAGAGGTAGAGGACAGAGGAGGAGGCGGGACACTCTTGGCAGGCACGAGTGGAGGAGGATGAGAGGAAAAAAAGAGCTAGCCTGGTTCCTGTGAACCAGTCCAGACCAGCATGAGGCGAGCGCAGCAGCCAGCTTCCCAGATCTGCGTCTCTGTGTGAAGGAATGCAGCTCGAAGCTCTGCCAAGGTGTTGATTTCTGCCTCTCCCCAGACTTCACTTGCCTCTTTCACCATTATCTTATCTTTGTCTCTCCATCCCCTTACATCCTCAACCTCAGTCTCCAGGCGTAGTTTTTATCATGTCCTGCCCTGCAGGGATGCTCACTGACAATAATTAACTAGAAACAGGGCATCAAAGCAATGAAAGAAAGTTTTAAAGTCAAAGACGGGGCTCTTCAAAGACTGAAACGTGGGCATTAGTGGATAGCTTGGCATACAAACACATAAAAAGCAGATAAAAACAGGAATCAGTGAAGACGAGGGCACAGTCTTGTACCCAAAACAACAATGAAGTGTAAATGCAACGATAAAGCATGAACTCTGTCATGTCTCGTTTCAGTATCAGTGATTCAGTAATCAGAGAAAAGACGGGTGGATTACACAGGACGCAGTTAGAAACGCGTGGTTCTGAAGAGAAACACCAAAAGACCGTCTGTGTCTGTGTCCTGCTCAGGGTATGTGGAGAAAATGAAGACAGATGGAAGAAGAAACTTGTTCCAGCATCAATTCTCTGAAAAACTGCTGATTGCACTTTCTTGGGGAGTAAACAGGAACTCAAAAACTCGCAAACACGCAGCTTGTGTTGCAACAGCTCAGGGCTGGAGGAGGAATGCTTGAAAGCTCTGCAGCGCTGACTTGGTCCATACTAACTGCAAAAATGCACCAGATTTCCAGAACTTCCACTGCACATGGCAGGGACAAAATCATTGAAATCAGTCCTCACGACCTCTTGTCTAAAGTGTTGGAGGCACCAGAGGACATCTTGGCAGGTCAGGAAATAGAGTAATATATTTATAAAGTACTGTTAAGCCAGTGTGACTAAAGAAACTAGCTGACAGGCATGCGCCGCTTACTGACAAAGCTCTCCATCTTGAACTCTGAAGTGTTTCTAATTCAAATGATAAACTCTCACCAACACTTGAAACGCTCGACGGCGTGACTCCAGAATCGGGCCTGGGACGCTACAAGCACCCTTCAGTGCTTTTGTTTGCTCACTCACCTGGATGTAGAAGGGGATTCCAGCGCTGCGACGTGTGGCACACAGCTTCGATGTCGGGTCGCTGGATTTGACCTCCTCCAGAACCTCAGCCAGCCAGCGTGAAGGAAGCTGCTGCAGGGTCCCACTCCCGCTCCTCATGCATAAGAGACACAGCGACACCATGAATAAAAACGCAACTTAAAGTGTTTGTTACCCACATATGCACAATATTATTCCATAAATTGTTATCATTTCACTCCATGGTTCAACATGTGGCTGACTATGACTATTTAGCATTAAAATTGATGTTCTGAACGTTCCCTCCACATTATTTGCTGCTCTCACATTCCTGCATTCTACTGACTTTGTTTGAGTTTCTGATCAGATAAAACCCTCTTACATCACATTCAGACACCTCGCAGACCTCTTATATCACAACGAGCCCTTCTGCATTCACCGGTTCGTCGTTTATTTCATAATAGAGGTCAGGAGAGGAGGCAACAATATTTACAACATTTGCACTTCTCAACCAGAGAGGGCACTAAGGAGCACAATCTGAGATTAAGTCAACAATGCTTTATTTTTATCCACTAATATCCATTAAATAACTTTTCTTTTTCACCTTTGGTAAACATGTAGGCAATTAGATGCAAGAGAGATGGTACCAAAGTGGAGAATTTGAATTCATGAACACTAAAAAGTCATAAGAACAACACATCCCTGGTCTCTATTAACAGCTAGCACAACAATCAAAGCTGCTTAGAAGACAGCTAGAGGCAGGGGGCTGCAAGATTTATTTATTTTTCTTTTTTGGGAAGACAGAAATATGGGACCTCTCAACTTTTTAGACATTAACATTATATTCTAGTCTCTGCGTAGCTCTCATTAAACGCTACCAGCTAGCAAACCCATCAGATAACAGAGCGACATCAGAACTTACAAGAAAAAGTGACAAAACAAAGTATGATCCACAGCTAAGACCATGCTACTCCATAACCTATTAAACTATCCAACTCTACAAATATTCAGTGAGATTATGTTGCAATATCAGACTAGCAAACTAAGAGCTCTATAGAATGAAAAAGAAGTTTATAACACTCTGGCTCACTCAAAGTCATTTCAAATCACAAACAAAGCTCAGTGTGTCGGCTGTAATGGCACCAGCTACAAACTGGTACAAACCAGTTAACTAAAACTAATGGAGAGTTGCAGAAACATTTAAAGGAGATATTACGCAATCCTTTTTCAAAAAAATAATGCAGTGGTGTCAAACTCCAGTCCTCTAGGGCCGCCGTCCTGCACCTCCTATGCTGCGTTCAGGCTGTGATTTTTAGACTCTCGTAAGATTAATGCCAGTCACACTGGACGACGTAAAAACAGTAGATAATTCATTTCAGCATGTTCCTCTGAGTGACTGAACTCAATCGTTAACGCGCTGATGCATCAACGACTCTAAAAAGTAAGTCAAGAAAGTCAAGAAGAAGTTTACATTAAGTTACGGTGCTTTCCTATTGGTTGGTTCGCTGACAGAGCTGGTAGAAGCAGCGACAGCCCGCCAAACGCTGAGACGGCGCCAACAGAAAGGAGTCAAAACATCCACTATTTCTTCATTAGTACGTCAATAATATGACATTTAAAGGTGGATTAAACGAGAACATTCAGAGCATGGTGGTGCTGGTGAAGGGGCAACCGAGTTCATCTGGCAGCACCGTGGGAAGCAGCCAGACAAAACAGGTCGGGAGGCGCTGCTGGAAACGGTTGCGGATATAAAAGCACATCTGACCAGGGAATTCAGCCGAAGACACAGAAGGAAAGAGAAAGTGAGGAGACGTGAGCAAAAGGAGAACACTGGGAAGAGGGAGATCAGAGACAAAGAGAGACATTGAGGGAGCGCAAACACAGTGGAACACACCAGAGCCAGATCCCGAGGCAGAGCATCAAAAGGCTGTGGTTAAGCACCCCGCAATCAACACCCCATAAGCCAGCACACGGTCTGCATACCATCCACACACTGCTCTTCCCCTCCTGAAAACACACACTCGCTTCAACACACGCCCACAGCAGAAAACACACACTGCCAGCGCTGCTACACACGACCACGAGAATGTCACTCTCGTTACACAACGCGCACGGAGGCTGGTTTCTGCCCGAGAACAAAAAAAGCGAGTTTTGCTTCAACCCCTCAGCGCTGGGTGGTTCAAAGTCGACACTGCAGCAACTGCTTGGTGGTTTGTCACCTGCCGCAAGGCTGAGGACATTTTCCACAACCCGCCGTTTTATGTTGTCCGGAATTAAAAGTTGTTTTTCCCCCCTCAGGAGCATAACAGAGGGGTTATTTCTCTGAATAGCAGAGATGAACAGTGTGGAGCTTCTGGCTGCACAGCACCACAGAGACCACACGGGTCTAGCACTGTTCAGCACTGGAGGATGAGTGCATTAGGGGCTGTAAATACAAAACTAGATTTAACCAAAACTGGAATTTCTCTATGAAATGATCACAGCGAGCTCGTTTTAAAGCAGGATTTTAACATTCTAAGCAACTAGAAATCTAGACGTACTGTTTCCTCAGCGGGTCTGTCTAGCTAGCCTCTGTTGAAGGTCGTTAAAAATGCCCAAAAGTCTTGGCGAGCCAATCAGATCAGCCTATCCTGGTAGAGTCTCTGAGAGGACTTAATGTGACGACGACAGAGCTGAGGCAGTGCAGTCTGGATGGTAAACATATAAAGATGGCTGCAGCTGAGAAACTGTGATCGTTTAAAAAGACGTCGACATCGACAGCTGGAGACTTGGGCTTCCTGGACAGTCTCTTCAGGCCTGGGATATACTTGCAGTTTAACTCTGCGTTCACATCCGTTAGCGCTGTGAACGTTGTTTCCGTACTACACGAGCAGAGCGTGTAATACCGGAGGTCTCCTCTTGGGGGCAGAATGCAGAGTCAGAGTCAAAAGTGCAACCGTATACAAGAAGCGAGACAGAAGAGCTAATTCTTTAGGTCTTTTTGAGGTCACAACCAGAATAAACAACGTTTAGCGTCAGACTACCAACACCACACAGCTAGCGGTTGTAGATAAAGGACATAACTGCAGAAGAGCTTTGTGACGGTTCACACTAGCGCCTCTAGTGTTCAAATGAATATTACAACTCAAGTTACAAGTTACACATCACATATTTTTTTGGAGGATGTGCAAGACCAACGTGCCAAACGAACAGAGGATACACATGTACATGTTGCTAGCAGCAAATATATTCCTGGCCTTCTGGACTGTGCTGGATGAGGTCCATCTCATTTACAAATGCTAAGGGTCAAATGCTAACGTTAAAGGACGCTGTTAAAGGGGTAATACGAACATGATTATGTACATCTATCTAATGTTGGCTGTAGCCGGCTGTGTTGCACACGGTGTCATTTTTCAAAGAACTTGGTTGAGTGTTTGAGCTCATCGGTTATTCTCAAACTCTGCATAAAAATACAACATTTGCTTCGTTGCTCTGAAGAAAATCGCTTTGTTCGTTGCTCTGATTGGTCGCAGCGCTAACCAACGGCGTGCAGAGGCAACAGTTGGTCCTCCTGGATGAGGAGGTCCTATGGCTTGTTTTCAGACCCTGCATCTGTCCAGATGTGGCTCCGACCTATCAGGATAAATAACTACGAGAAGACAGAATTTAAGATGTTTTCCAACATTGTTTCTTTAACAGACTGATGTATAATTAACATAATGAAGCTTCACCTTCAGAGGGCACCAGATAATGAATAAATATAGATATCCACTTATGATTTAACCTCACTGTGAGGCATGATACGGCGAGGACCAATCCACTTGTCAATCGCAGAGCACGGTGACACTCGAGAGTCACCACAGAAGCTCTTGTGTCCACGGATGTTCAGCAGTATTACGTTTCAGGCCCTTTGCCCTGAATGTGAATGCACACACCTGCACAGCATGTCGGTGAGGCGTACAAAGCCCACATAAGCCAGTTCAAAGGCGCCACGATGACGAGACTGCAGGAGCTGCTGACGGAAGTACAGGCCGACACCCTCCACCTGCAACAGAGAGACGTGGAGAATCAGAGACTGGAGCAGCAGCACGCTCTCCTCCCAGCTCCTCTCATCTTTGGAAGCTTTTTGTTTTACACAACTTCTTTACACTAAAGCATAAATGAATGTGGTGTGTCTCTGAAGGAACAAAATGATGCGCAGCAGCTGCTGAGTACTTTTACTGTTCATGCATCTGGGGATTATCTGGTCAATAAATTCCCAAAATGAAAGGGAGTCAGTCAAAAACCCGAAGCCCCTTAAAGGTTCTTGATGAGAATCAAATTACAACTGTGATTACATGCAGTCAGTCAAACCCAAATGAACCAGGGTTTAAGCTAAGTACCAGGATACCTGGGGGATATCCGGGTATTTGTCCATCATGTGAACATTATATTCCAACTTTCCCAAACAACCTGCATATGGCACATAAAACATAACATGTTTTAACCAAGATTATGAAGAGAGATTTTTTTATTTTTATGTTCCTTGTTGTATGCTGACCACTAGTTTCAGATATTTCCAGTTTTTCCCTGAACTCCCACATATTCCTGTCCGACATATCTGCAACCTTTTATCCATGACAATTAGACACCATTTCTCTGACAAACGTGCACCAGAACATGTGTGATTTGAAGGTAGCGGGTATTTGCTTCTAACAGCAAATGAATATCTGCATTAAACTAAATACTCAGAACTGGACGAAACTTCATGGAAATTATTTTTTCTGCATAGTAGAAGGATAATTTCATACGCCCTGTGCATATTAAACCTTATTATAAACCATATTAAATCTTATAAGGTGAAGATCTCCACCATAATTGCCCGTCAAAACAACATAAACACTTTTGTTGTTTAAAAATAATAATAATTCAGTGCCTTCTACAAATCCTCGCCACAGGGTGTAGAAGAGAAGCTCAGTAACTGTATAACCTCGTCCCTGCTCAGCCTCGACTTTGTTTGGCAAATCTAAAAGCTCTGACTTCACACTCATTTTAAAGACACCACTTTTTTTTTTTCTTTCAGCGCTCAGCTTGTCAAGCGTGAGAGCGGCATGTCAGTAGCGTGACAAGTGTGCTTAAATAAAGATGCTGAGACATCCGCATAATGGCCACCGTCAGTAAAACCATCCAGTTAGTAATAGTGTTAGCAACATTATTCTAACTATACACACACAGACACACAACTGCGCTCTTGTTTCTGTGGAAGCGTGTAAACTGGTGGAGTGTGTAGCAGGTGAGACGGCAGGGCGAGGCGGACGCAGAGCTCCAGTTCCCTGTCATTAAGACTGTGGTATCACCACCGCCAGCGAAGCAGCCAGGCCCCGACTTAGTCAGGGGTGGCATGGAGGGCACAGGGAGGGGTGGCATGGCCCAGAAGCAAAAACACACAACACAAAAAACAAGACGGTCACAAGAAGAAGGGAAAAAAAGTCCAAGTACCCTCTTAAGGGATATGGGGTTAGACAAAACATCTAAACTAACACAGACGGGGAGCCACAGAGGAACCAGGAATACACCCGCCAGTGTAAACTGATGTCACTGAAGAATGCTTTCAAAACGTTCACAATGGGAATGCAGAGGAAACATTTCATCCAACGGCAAAAAGAAAATATTAGACAAAGATGTAAGGCTTAGACAGCCTTTATATTTCTCCTAAGTGACTGGTCACTCAACGTGACTGACCCCGCAGACCTAAACTGGACTCACTTCAACACCTAAATGCAGACTGAGTAAACCACAGCCATGCCAAGCCCAGTGAGTTATCACATCGGGCTCCCAGAGTGGACTCCCAGGACAGGGCTGACCTCACTGGGGGTAAAAATGGCAGCGACAGTCACCGTCAGATGGCCCGTGGCTGCCGGGGCCCAGACCACTGTGGTGCTGAGCTGGGCTGAGCCGGGCTCGGCTTCACCTATTTAAAGCCTCCCCTCCGAAGGTTCCCGTCTGTGTAACTGTTTAAAAAAGTGCAAACTTCCTGCGCGGGGCGAGAGGAGGGCACGGCGTACACTTTATTTAGACATCAACTTCCTGTTTGCAAGCGTGCCTGTTTCCCAGAAAAACTTCCATGTGTGGAGAGGGAAGTTTCCCCGAGGTTAATTACATGTGTGGCTCGGAGCTGTGACAGTCACCCAAACAGCCAGCAGCACCCATGTGTTTGCTGCTGCTACAGGCTACAGGAGTTGTGTAGATCTGAGGGATTAAAAACATGTTTTAATTACAACCTCAGCTCCAGAGAGGTTCGGATGCTGCGGATGACTAAAACAAAAACAGGTCATAATGATTTGCAAATGTTATGAGCTCATGTTTTATGTCCAACACAAAGAACATATAAGATGTTGAAGCAGAGATTTTATAATTTCACGGACAGCAAAACCTCTAAAGAGCTGGAACAGGGTGATGTTTAGAAGCGTCGTTTTTAACATCTGGGATGTGCAGAGACCAGTGGGTGTAGTTTTAGGAGGAACGTTGTCCCATCCTGGTCTGATGAAGGATTCTTCATTTTCTGGTGCTCCACATGTTTTCTACCGGTTCAAGTTTCGTCTGTCACTTCGTCCTCTGCTCTGCCTTTGTCCTCTTCATCTTCCTCACCACCAGAGTCTTCCTCCACCAGCATCCTGTGCATCCGTCCTTCTGTGTCCCCACCCTGATACCAAAGCCTCTGTTGTCTTCTCCAACATGTCCCTGAAGTCTGCACCAGTCACCACTCTTCCATCAGACGCTTTCTGAGGCTGCCTTGTTACTGACCTGTTGCTAATTAACCTAATTAGTTGTCAAACGCTGCTCCATTTACAGCAATTACTTTTCCAGCCTTTTGTTGCTTCTCTGTTTCTGATATGTTCTTTATTGGGATTTATAATTCAGATACCCAAATTAAAAACTTAAGATTCACATTAATTCACATCTATCCATCCATCATGATGTTCTGATAGGCGACAAAAGTGAGGGCTAATAGAACATATACATACAATATTTCTTTCAGGTTTTTTCCTGTTCTGACATATTATTTCTGAGGTTTTCTCCTGAATAAAGTACCAGCTCCCATGAAGTCGTATCATTTTATTATTTCTATTATTACAGTCACACACACACTGCCCTCCCAGTATGAATTTAAAGTCATACGTTTCAATACCTTTCTGTTCCAAAAGCATGTGTGCTTATTAACAGCGTTAATGTGACACTTTTAAAACACATTTAAATTAAGAACTGTTCCTGTTTTCACAGGCGCTCCAGCTCTACACGCCACACGTGTCCGACGTTTCTTTATTCACTGCGAGAACCATTCAGGGTCCTGGTTTTTTTTTCAAATTGGAATCAAATAAAATGGTGTAAAGTCAAAACTGTGGACCACAGAGCACATGCAGAAAGACTTTGCTGCTGTGTTAACGGTCGACAGTGTTCCTTCTTTGCAGCAAGCTACAGCTCCGTCTCCTCTTTGGTACCAGAGCAACGACTGATCCAGGCAAGGTTCTGCCAAATAAACAGCAGAACTGTCAGATTCCTTCTGACCAGCTACTTCGGTGCTCTGTCACACACGTGAACACACAAAAAGCCTCAGAGAGTAATTTACAGACCTGTATATTTGACTTCTTGCAGCTAAAGTTGGTCAACCAACAATGACGGAAAAAAACAGCTGATTGCTCCTTTATTCTGCGGTTTTCAAGAATCTAACTCGGGTTCAGCGGCAGCAAACTGGATGCACCTAAGACATTTGAGTGCAGATCCCACATTTGACAACTGTGAGACAAACTGAGGCCCGAAGCACGAAACCAAGATTAAAGACTAAGCTGGGATATGTCAGTTATCCTGGCTGAACTTATACTCCATTTAGGCTGTAATTATAAACCTGACACATATTTTATGGCTCTCGACATGTATTTCTCGTCAAGTATTATTCTAGTTGTTGTGATGATCAGAAACGACTGTGATCAGAATAAAAGTCAGCGATTGGAGCACAGAAAGCAGATCTAAAACTCACATTCCACAGTTCAACAGTTAAAAATGAATTTAAAGGAGACCTGACTTCCTTTAGTGTCCACTAGATGGCAGCGGAGAGAACATTTCTGTTTTCAACTCAATGTTTCTGACGTTCTTGTTGGATGTTGGTAACAGACAGATGGAGTCTAGACTGCAGGTTTGTACATTTTGATGATCAGTTAAAAACGCAGATCATTTCAACAAAAGTCACTGTTTGACGGCTTCCTCGCTGCGTGTTGGTGTCACCTGTATAATTAACAACATAAAGGAATAGTATTACAGTGTATTTCCATGTTTAAAGTTACTCTGTACGTTTTACCCCATAAAATCAAAATTCAGTTTACTAAAAGCTGCCCAACTTCAGTTAGATTGATATCACCTTCATTACACCTATTTACAAGATAAGTACATTTTGTAAACTGCAGCTAGATGACGCTTCATAAAAAGTAAGCAACTATTGCATCAAATAAAGCTGAAATCGACATTTAAAATCTTTGTTCTGCTTTAAAAGTGGGAGGTGATAACTCAATTTTGTTAATAAAGCACTTTAACTTCCTGGACACTGAAAGATTTATCTATTTTTTTTTTAAACAGAAGAAGAAAATAGAAAAAGTAAGTGAATTACAATTTGTTGAGAATAAAAGTCAACATCTCAATACTGGGTTAAAAACCAAAGAATGAAAAGATGAAATGTAACGTAAAAGGAAAGTAAAAACAGAGGATGGTCAGTCTGGCTGGAAATAAAAGAAAATAACATACGATGAAATAACCTAACCGACCGGCTACTGATTAATTACAATAAAAACGGCCAAAGAGAGTATTTAAAAACAGGAAGTGAATCAGCCTGTCTGATGTACAAACGCAGCTCAGTCAACGGTTTCGGGACTGAAAACGCCCGTTTGCCCGTCTTCTTCTTCTTCTTCTTCGTCTTTGGGACAACAGGCAGAAACTGATCTGCCCACCTGAACGAGGGATGAATGAGCGAGGGAACGACTGTAAAGGGAGGACAGACGCTGAGGGGAAAAGCCGTGAAGACATTTAAAATGTCAAGAATTTAAAATGAAAGAATTTTAAAATCAGCCTGGAAGCAAACTGGGAGCCAATGAAATGATGCAATAACTGGAGTGATGCGTCTGTGTTTTTTTGGAGCCAGTTAAAAGCTGAGCTGCCGCGTTTTGAAGACGTAGTCGTGAAAACAGCGTCTGGCTCATCCCAAAGTACAGTATGACAGTAGTTTGAAGGATCTGTGATGAATGGATTAAAGAGAGAAAAGGCCCGACGTTGGTCAGCTGTCTCAGATAGAAAAAGCTGGACTTGACCACTGATGTCATTTGTTACTGGCATTTAAGGTCCCACTCCAGTCCGACGCCCAGGTTTGTTGCTGTTGTGTCACACACGGGTTCGAGGGACCCAGACCCAGACCCAGCTGGGCTTTTAAGGCATCGCTGGGCCCAAACACCATGACCTCAGTCTTCCCATCATGTAGGTGCCTTCATGTCTGTAACTCCGAGCTGTTTTCTTTTCCTAGAGCCACGTAAATCTGGCTGTCGTCAGCACAAAGGTGGAACGGCACGCCAAAAACCCAGAGAAGGGATCCAAGGGGGAGTGAGTACATGGAAAAGAGAAGCGGGCCAAGGGTAGAACCTTGTGGTACTCCACATGTGAGCGGAGCAGCAGGAGACTCAAAGGTTTGGAGGCAGGAACTTCTCAACGGAAGCACAACATCATGACACAAAAACAGCCTCTTCCTTTTAACATCGATCAAACCACAACTCCCAGACACCTGTTCTGGTTCAACTGTCACCACTGGGGAAGTGTCATACCGATTCTAACTTTCATTTTACTTCCTGCAGCTTCACAACTCTATTCATTTATTTTCATTTTTCTTGCCTTCAGCTGTCTCAAATACAGGTCGATCTGCCACATTTAAATATATCCTTACAGCCAGTAACTCCAGGCTCTTTAACAGTAACTACAATGTTGACAAAACTGTGTTAAGTAAACCTGGCGAACAGTTTGAATACCACCGATTATATTTAGCAACTGAACGACTGTCCGTCCAAGCAAAGACAATTTTTACTGCTCATGGCGCTGCAGGTAGAGGGGAAAAATATATAAACTCAGCAAACACTGCACTGCTGTTCTTCCTGCTTTCAGTTTCAACGCATGGTCAACGGGTAAACACAAACACACACAAACACACACCATTTACCCCCCTCCGCAGAAAACCACAGCCCACGTCTGGTTCCCTTGTTATTACGGACTTGAACATGCTGAACCACTCAGACGACTGTTCCTGTGTGAGTTCGTCTGCGCTTGTGTGCTGTTTGTAGTGTTTGGTGTGCGTGTGTGTGTGTGTGTGTTTTTTCCTGCTGGTGGTGGAAGTGATTTGGAAAGAATGCAGTGGAAAAGGAGGGGTGTCGCAGCCGTTAAACCAGCAGGGTCGCGCCTCAAAAGAAAGCGCGGCGCTATCGAGAGCGGATGCTAATTGAAGGCCCTCCCAGTGTGGGGTCACAAACGCAGCGAAACACCAGCAACATCATTCCCACATGCAGCATACATTCATATATGATTTAAAAAAAAAAAAAGCAATGAGAGGAATGTGGAACAGTGTGGAGACAACATCAGCAACATCAAAGTGTGGCAGGTGTTTTTAGAGCTGTCAGTTGTGTTATGAAGGACATCAGCTGATGTAGGAATGTGCCTTCGCTGAACCAAAGTGATCCAGGCTGCTGAGACGGGGATCAGACGCTTCACGTCAGCAAAAGCTCTGCGATGTAAAGTTCCCTCTGGTGGGTTAGAGATGGACAGATTTGTCTGCTGAAGGAGAGAAAAGCTGCAGAGCAAGAGCAGCTTTGGTGGAACAACCCTTTTGACTGATTATTTTGAAGGTCTTTACATCAAAGGGACCAGATGAATGCACATAAATGATGGTGTATGATCAGATTCAGTGCTCTTACAACCAAATTCAGTCCAGCTGCATTCAAAGTTATTCAGCCTGGACCTGCAAGGTGAGATGAATCCACAAACACGCAACAGTCCAAGCCCATCTCATTACGGTAAGACCAATCAGCAAACATCTCACTTCCGGGTTGAAGCTCGTGCAGGAAATACATATTATTGCAGTTTCTCGACTGACCACTAGGTGCTGGCAACTCTCCACTGACCTCCATGTTAAAAGGTCCAACTTTCCAGCAGAATTAAACATATTTACAGCCTGATTTTTTCATCTGTGGTTACATATTGCATCCATGACAACTGTACAGGGGTGACCTTTTTTTGTACTGCATTAGATACATTTATATTAAGCAATAAAGCTGACCAATCAGATGCCTGGACACCATTGAACAAGCTTGACTGACAGCTAGCCGTTGGCTCTGTTGTTGTCTTTGACAGCTTGAGTTAAAATGGGCTTCAAAGGCAAATACAAATCTATGGGTCATGTGACTCGATGGTTTGTTCAGTTTTTTTGTCAAAGGGTAGGTTTTAGCATTTTCACTAAAGTAAGAATACGGATTAGCTGTCATTTTAAACTTTCAGAAGTCAGCAGCCAGTGGCGGGTGAGCAAGCTCGTCATGTGAGGATGGGCGGCTCTCTGTTGGTCAGATCTGGTCAGTCCTTGCTGCTCTGGCAACGCCTGCACAAGCATTTTAGTTCGCCTTCAACGTGTGCAGAGCTGATGCAGTTCAGCGTGCAGAGGTCTCACCTGCTCCTCTGTGACGAGCCCGGGGTGTGTGTGGCCGCTCTCGTTGGTGTAATGCAGCGGCAGGCTCTGGCACAGCTGCCCCAGCAGCATGGCCACCTCCTTCATGCTCCGCCAGCAGCACACCAGCACCATCTGAGCCGTCACCCTGTAGCCCTCGCCGCCTGCAGACGACACACATACAGACAGTAAATCTGTGATTTAACAGCTAATAAACTTTATTTGTCTTATTAAATTGCATTATATCCATCGAAAACCAGAACAAAGTCTCCTGATATGTTCTTACGTTCCATCTTAACGGTTGTAAACAGTCAAACACAAACTACTACAAGGAGCCATTATGGGTTCTTTATCAGTGTTTAATTGCAGGAACGTATAAATATCCTACACAAAAAGAGGGAACACTGCCCCCTCCAGGATATCATCTGTACTGCAATCCCAACCACCGGGGAGAAAAAACTTTTTTTTTTTAACTGAGTCTACAAATTCACCAGTGTTGAGGAGTGGTGCACTCTGGGACTGAGCTGCCTCTTCCTGTGTTTCCAGTTCTCTGGCACTGGTGAAGAAGTCATTGGTGTCCCTGGGCTGAATCTCCTGCAGGATCCTCTGCAGACCTTCAGATGTCTCTGTCCAAGGACAAAAAACAAAAACAAACCCATGTTACATTTTCAACAGCAGTCTAAAGTGCTTCCAGTTTAAAAAAAAGAAAAAAAAATCAGCTTTACATCTTAGGATTGTGTCCTAAAATAGTTTTTATACTGGTGTTCATACAGTATATTCTTGTTATGTCACATGAGAGTGAAGAAAAGGGAGACGTAATTCTAGAAATGTTTACAGCTGGTAACCTTCCACATGAATTAATGAGAATTTTAAAAGAAACAAGTTAGCAAGTTCAAGTTGGCCTGTAAAAGCGAACTCAGATGCGGTTGGAGACAGCATCTTTAATAATAAATAATCTACATTTTTAATGAAGTTAAATGTCTACCCTGTAAATTCCTTGTGGTGAAAGCCTGTTTTCTGAAGGTTAAATCTCACTCTAATATGCTCCAGAGCAGACTTTGGTATCTGAGGAAGCTGAGGTCCTCCAGTGTTTCAGCCAGATGTTCAGATCTTCTATCAGTCTGATCTGCAGCATCAGAACCAGAGACTTGGAGAAACTGAACAAATAAAGAAGGCTGGTTCTGTTCTGGAGACTCTGGAGCTGACTGTGCAAAGGAGGGTAGTTTATAAAACAAAGGAGACAACAACAGAGTCTTCACAGGGTTTCACACACCGACTAATGCGTGGCACAGCGCCACGGATAGGCCAACCCCCGCCAACGCGATTCTGGAATAAGAAAAATTGTTACGCGCATTCATAGCGCTCTTTCACCCAATCATTCTTGTTCACTTACACACACACATAGAGAGAGTGAGAGAGAGAGAGAGAGAGAGAAGCATGCATCAATGCATTAACGCATTTGGCTCAGAAAGTGTGTTTGACGCCGCCCGCTACACACTCTGCATGCACCCTGTACCGAGCGCCCCAACACTCGATTCCCCCACCAGCACCAGTGGAGCAGCACAAGTTGCTACCTGGTCTGAGGGAGACTTAAGCAACTACAGCAACTGTTGATGTCCCTTCAGGGATTAATAAAGCATTTTTGAATTTGTATTGAATTCTAACCTGATGTTTCACATCTGTCCCACTTCAACTGTAAACTGTTTTTGTCATCTCTGTATTTATTACTTTAACTAACTTTATATCTGCATCGGGGCTGGAAGTTAATCTTTTTTGTCCACCTGCCACAGTGGCAGGTAAATTTTACCTGAACACTTGAAGATTTAAGAGCAATTAAGCAAGATTTTCGTCAAATGAAATGTTCCTTCCTGTTCTCCACCTATGCTGTCCTCAGACACTCATTTTTGTCATTTTGTCCCAAAAATGAAGCTGTTGGTTTTTTTTTTGTTTGTTTTTTTTTTTTTGAAGCATATGTTTGGCATGTTGAACGGAGCTGGCTTATCTTGTCCAACAAAAAAACCTCTGCAACCCCAGTTAAGACTGCGATCACCTGACTCAGTATCCATGGGGATCAGTCCCTCGGGGGAGGAGCTCTGGACTACGGGGGCCACCACGTCAGACATCCTGTAGCACACGGCGATCAGCTCGGAAACCACACTTCTCCACTGCTCGGTCCGACTCACACTCCTACAGGCATTACAGATCCCACAAGTATTCAAAAGAAAAGTCAACAAGCAACAAAGGTGGTGGACAAAATGGGTCTGGGCGATAAGCCAGACAGGAAGTGGACTGTGTGTTATGGTGTCTGGACTCACTCAGTGTTTAGATGCTCCAGGACGGCAGTGATGCAGTGGGCTCTGCCGTAGAGAGGAAATGAAGCAGCTGCCTGCAGCAGAGACGACTCGGCCTTTGAAACCTCTGACTGAAGGCAGTGCAGCAGGAACTGGACCACTGAGGACGGGAGGACAGCATAGATAAAGGAACTACGTACAGCTAAATCTTCAGACTGCTCCTGAGGGCCACGTCTCGGGATCATACCGGCCAGAGTGTTGAGCTCCAGGACGAGTGCCTCAGAAGCCTGAGCTGGTGGGCAGGAGAGCGGGAGGTGAGCCCCCCGCTCCTGGGCGAGCTGGGCCAAAGCCTGGCTCAGGTCTGGCTGGTGGAGCAGCAGGTTGAGGAGGTGGGCTGCCGTCACACTATCAAAGGGTTTGGTGCTGGTACTGAGGTCCACAGCAGCCTGGAGGACAGAGCGCATCCTCTCTGGCACCTGAAAGCAACCAGATACATTTGTCAACAGTCCTGCATGGACAGTAAATGTCTGTGATACCAACAGCTCTCCTGGAAACATAAATCAGTTAGCCAACGATTCTGCACGCAGAAGGTACTTAATGAGTTTGCACACTTAGACGTTTCATCCAGCGACAGATAAGGATGTATTAACCTGAAGTCCGACAGCTGATGCGGGAAGCTGCTGCAGCAACGACGTGGCCAGTTGTTTGACTTCCAGGAAGTCGCTGGCCACACAGTAGAGGACGTTCTGAGCATGTGCAGGGGTGACAACCTCGCCGAGGGCAAAACCATCAGGGCCTGGGACACACAGAGAGAAGCAGGTGAGGGACTCTGACCCTGATGGATCAGGAGAAACATCTTCCCGTCTGCGCAACAAAACATCAAACTGCTTCTAACATACAGCTCACATACGTGAAAATGCGAACTCTGTTGCACAACTGGGTGAATAGTGGACCAGACATGCAAGAGTGAGCAAACAAAGATCAGGTGTTTAAAGTAAAAATAATAAAGTCATATACACCAGGCAAAGTCTCTATCCAGACCACTATTCAACATGTGGTAAAATCTTTCAAACTGCCAGTGGGAGGCGTACCAGTGCTGAAGGTGAAGAACTGGCCCAGCAGGCCCAGGAGGTGGAGGGACATCAGACATTTTGAGAAGGAAGCTCCAGGAAGCAAAACCTCCAGCAGCATCACACAGAGCCAGCGCAAGAACACCTGCAGACACAAACATCCAAAATGAGTCACTGAATTCTGATTAAATCTGACAAATAAAGTCATTGTGCAAAAAGCACTGAACAACTTTTAAAAAGATGATGTTGACAGAGAAGCTGAAAGACAGCGGTGAGGTGAAGTAGGTGTGCCAGAGGAGTTCAAGGTGGAAGTGGGACTGCATCAAGGATCAGCTCCGAGCCCCTTTTGTTGTTGTTGACTAAGATGTTTGCAGATGATGTGATCTGTAGTGAGAGCAGAGAGCAGGTGGAGGAACATCTAGAGAGGTGGAGGTATGTCCTGGAAAGGAGAGGAATGAAGGTTAGCTGAAGCTAGACAGACATGTGTGTGGATAAGAGGAACCTAAGAGGAACAGTGAGACTACAGAGAGCAGGCAGAGGATTTAAAGTACTTAGGGTCAACCATCCAGAGCAATGAAGAGAGTGGAAAAGAGGTGAAGAAGCATGTTGGAACAAGTGGAGAAGTGTGATAAAAGAGTACCATCTGAATGAAAGTAAAGGTGTAGAAGACGGTGGTGAGACCAGAGATGGTTTAGAGAGCGTGGACCTGAAGAGGGCAGAGTTGAAGGTAGCAGAGGTGAAAAGGCTGAAGTTCTTTTTAGGAGTGACGAGGATGGATAGAATCGGGAATGAGGACATCAGATGAACGGGACATGTTAGATGTTTCAGACTCAGATGGTTTGGACATCTACAGAGGAGGGACAGTGGATTTATCTGCAGAAGGATGATGAGGTTGGAACTACCAGGCAGGAGGTCTAGAGGAAGACCAAAGAGGAGATTTATGGATGCAGAGAAAGAGGACATGAGAACATAGCCTACTCTGGAAAGGATGCACGTGCAGTTACCATGTGGTTACCATGGTGATCTAACCAGGTTAAGAGAACCAGCTTCATGTGACTGGAACTCCTGGTTTCAAACCCACTTATCTCCTTCAGCATCTCTCCTTGTCGGTGGTCTACCTTGTAGTGATGTAAGGTGTTCTGGTCTCTGTCTTTGAGCTCCTGGTCTCTCTCCTGGATCAGTCTCTTCTGCAGCAGCTGAGCGCTGTCCTTCACTCTACAAAGCAACTGAGCACAAGAAGGTTTCACGTTACTGGTGCTGGCGTTCCCAGTTTGAATCCACACTAGGCCAACTGCTTCAAGCCAGTCTCAAACTTCCACCAAAGACAAAGCTGGCTGAGGGTCTCACCTTCTTCAGCAGGCTGACCGTCTGCTGCCTGACCCCCGGTGACTGGCTGTTGAGGTTGGGGGAGAGGAAGTGGCGGATCAGGTCCGCTTCCTGTGAGGTGAGAACCTCGGTGCTGCGGTGGCTCTCGCACACCAAGCCCAAAGCATCCATCCTGACCTGGAGGAGACGCAGCAGGAAACGCGTGAAAACACAAACTTACCGTCCTTCACATGCAGCTTCGGTCACAATTATTCACTCCCAAAGAGACCAATGGTTTTATTTATAACTCATTGTTAAGACCCCCCATTTGGTTTATTTTTAAATGTAAAATAAATGTAGCAAAAATGTGATGGTTGGTCAAACCATTAAGTCTTCAAACAACAGCTGAGCATTTGAACTTTATTTAAATGGCCCCATGATCACTTGAGAGTCTCCTCTTATCTTCTTGCTGAGAAGTGATATGCCAAAGAGTACAGACATAAGCCTGGAACTCAGAAAGGAGACGGTGGATGAACATCTGAAGGGGGGGGGGCGGAAACCCCCAACCCAGCAAACCCAGTTTCCATGTGCAACACGGCAGTGGGAGAGTAATGCTGCGGGGCTAACCTGCTGCATGTCATCACCATTTTCTCATTCAGCGCTTTTTTTTTTTTTAAGTGAATGTCTGTCATAAAATCTCAAATTTTAAGATATTTGGAACTTTTATAAGATTAAGGATTTTGTACTGTGACACATTTTTTTCCAGTACAAACACTTTTAAAAAATAAAAATGAAAAAAGCTTTTTATTAAACAGTATTTTGCTTGTTTTTCTTTCAAAAAAGCCTAATTTCACAATATCACATCTTTTTTTTCATAAAGAAATGAATTTCATATCATATAAAAAAAAACTTTTTTCTTTAGAACAAGAACTTTTTATCGTAGTCACAAATTTCACAGAATTTTGACTTTTTAATTTGAAGTTTTGTGAAACATTTTGACGCTTTTCAAAGCTGTAAAAGCACAAAATTGTGTTCTACAAAAAAGTAAATTTTACAAATTTTACAAAAATCATCAGTATTGACAAAAATTAGCAACTTTTTGTTGTAAAATCTTTTGCTAAATCATGACGTTTACTAAAGTTATTCCACTTTTTCATGTCAGTACATTGAATTTTCCTAAAATGTTCTAGTGTCAATGCATCAGCATGTTTAATAATTCTTTATTTAGAGCAAAAGATTTGTGTTTTTCATCTTAACTATAAGTTTATTGACTTTACACACTCTTGTGGGCCAAATAAAATGAACCGGTGGGCCTGAACTGGCTCGCAGGCTTTGAGTTGGACACCGTTGTGTGTGGAGACCATGAAAAAGGGAGATTATGAGGAATAATTCAAAGACATGCACTGTGGTCATCAGCTGAAGTGCAACACAAATTCGAAGGTGCGATACGAACAAAGCTGATTGACGGTGACTGCAGGGTTCCAACAGATTGTGGACCAAATATTCCACAAATTAAAGAATATGGGGGGAAAAAGACACAGGGACCAGTGAACCCAGATCTCAGCCCTAAAACTGCACTGGTCGGATGAGCTGGAAGGACACGTCCAAGACCGAGTCGACTCGAGTTAGGAGCTACCAGAACAGGATGTTGTTAGTTTTACATCTCCAAGGCAACACTACTAAACGCTTTCATGATACAATTCAACATGTCAGTAAAATGTTTGCAGAAATTCGTCTTTGTTCTTCTGAAACCTTTGGTGAAGGTTGTTCTGATGGAACAGAGAATGGCTCTGACTGATGTCCTAAAGGGGGCGAATCATTTTCATCCTCCCTGTTATAAACCCTGAGACGAAACAAACTCACTTGATCGTGTTTGTGAAGAAGTGCTTGTTGCAGCAGGGTGAGTGGCACCAGTCCTCCCCACAGACCCTCCTCTGTGGCTGGTATGACTCCCTGAGCCCTGGCTGCCCGAAGGCATGTCATCAGCGCTCCCAGTGCGCCCCTGCTGCCTGAAGGACCTGAAGACACTGGAGAAAGTACTGGGGTTTAGGACCTTAAACAAGATGCTTTAATAGTGCACATGCTGCTGTGAAGGAGGAATATGTAACTTCCAGGTGAGAACAGCCAGAGTGGTGGCAGACAGTTGTGCAGGTTGTGTACCTGTTCTGCAAGGCGGTGTGCCCTGCAGGGCCTGCACCATGTGTGCCAGACAGGAGGGGCTGCAGCGAAGCAGCTTGGGCAGGAAGTAGTCCAGGATGTATGTGGTCTGGTCCGGCCTGGCGCAGCAGAGCACGTGCAGCAGAGGTCTTACCCAGGTCTGGTGCCAAAACTCCATCCAGTCTTCGCTGGCTTCGTGCTCCAGCTGAGCCTTGTGGCTGACAAACAGCCTCTCCAGCAGGTCACTGGCGTAGGGAGCCAAAGTCTGGTCTCCCATCAGTCCCAGGAGAGACGTGGGCAGCTGGGGCTGGATGCCAAGAAGGTGCTTTGCCCCGTAGAGCTCCACCAGGCAGCCCAGAGAGCCGTACTTCCCCCTCATGTGCCACTCCAGGCCCAGCAGGTTGTGAGTGAGCTCTGTGATGTAGGGGTCCTCAGATGGGGCGGAGATGGACGGGGTGGTTTGCTGATGGAGGAGGAGAAGGTTGCGGAACAAGGAGCGGGTCTGGTGGCGTACTCCGTCCAGCGGATGCTCCCAGTGGGAGTAGATGTGCTCCAGCAGATGTCGCTGCAGCTCAGAGCCTCCGCTGAGGGACGCCTGGAGGCTGGGAGGGCAGGGGTCTGCCCCCCCCTGCAGACAGTCCAGAGCTGCACCACTCCACAGAGTCAAAACCCGAGCAACCACCATCGCTGTACTGGACTCTTTTACACTACAGTAAAAGAAATTAAATATTTAATTACAACACTGCTGATATCAAACATCTTAATCTGTTGGTAGACGTTGGTACTGCTGGCCGCCTGAAAACTGCACATCTCTCTGCAACCACACGTTCCATGTGAATACTTCTGGTGTCACAGTAAAGAGTGAGACTGTGAGATGTGTGAATGTCAGCGAATGTCTTACTGGTTAAGAGTAAATGAAGATGGCACACAGCACAAATGAAAAAGGCTCGCTTAATAAAAAAGCATGTTCAGAAGCCCTGAAATGATGCAGCCGCCTCTGTAAACCTCCATAAAGTCATCATCTGACCTGTAGAACAAAACTGGAGCGGTTTCAGGACACACAAGCCAGGCGTGAACCAAGATCTCCATTTTGGTTCACTTTGGCACCATTTGAATTTTCTCATGTAGAAAACTATATATTTAATTTGCATATCACGAATGGTGTTGATTACATCCAAATACAACAGTTTTCGACTTCTTTTTTTTAAATTCAGAGATCTTTATACATTGCCATCCCAAACATTTTCTGTTTTTGTCATTCTTTGGCTTCTATATCTCTGATACTTTTGTGTGGAGTGTTTTAATAAATGTCTTTTGATTCTATGGCGTCTTAGCTTTCATTTTAATTAGCTTTCATTTTACGGGTCAGTCGGCTGTTTTGTGCAGTTGCTCTTTTGTGTACCTCAGAAATGTCGTGAGCGACTTCACACTGAGGTGCTGTATGGAGTCTGATGTTTGGAAATTCATTTAGTTGTAATCTGAGTCATGTAAAAAAGGTTTATATGGTGCTGAAGTACAGATTCTTCTGTATGATTTGATGTGCACCTTCACCATATTCTTCCAAAGTTAGTACACACCGTGTTTACTGAGCGTGTGCGAAGTGTTTATTAACGTATTAGCGGGGACTTTAGGGCTCAGGAGGTTAATTGTGATCTATGAGAAAACATCCCATCTACCTGACGTCCAGTCCCAGCAGCGTGATCGGCACCAGCAGCAGCAGCTTCTCCCAGTCCAGACCTGGGAGGGCGCTCTTCCAGCTCAGCATGGCCAGAGCTCCGTGGCAGAGATACAGCGAAACCCCGGCCGGGCGTCCGCTCGTGCACAGAGACCCACACCTCTGCTGGAGCCACTGAGGAGCCGAATCCAAACCCTGAACCGAGTTATGCAGCAAACTGCACACCTGAGCACCAAAACAACAGAAATACACAGCTGAGCAAAATCTTACGACACAAACTGACCTCTTATGAAATACATCACTGTTTTTGAACCGGGTAATAAATATCTGAATGTCTGAAGTGACTAGAAAGTCAAAAACTGAACTTGGAGTCTATTTAGATCTGAAAAGATGGAATTTGGTGATTTCATGTCAGTGTAACCTCGTTCAAGGGTGCTGCTTCCATAGGTTTGATTTCCACGTACAAAGGTTAGCCTTGATTAAATACGTTATAATTAGTTCAAAAGACAGAACTCACCAGTGAAGCTACGTGGTCTCCAGAGCCCATCACAGATCTGATAAGTAACACGACAGCCATACCTGCTGTACTCTGCACTGACTGGATGAAGTCTTCTAGAAGGAGAAGAGATGAACGTTTCAGATATGAAGAAGTGGCAGCTATGACAAACTGCTTCCCTCCAGCTGCATCAGCATTTCTCACCGTCAGTGAGGATGAGTATGTAGCAGCTCAGGAGGCCGCCCAGTGAGTCCTCCAGCGTGCTGTCATCCTGTTGAGCCTGCAGCACTACACCGAGGGCGTCCTGAGACCTCTGAAGAACCAGCATAGAGGCCTTCACAGCGGCCAGGCACGACTGCATCAGCTGGGCCTGGGCAACGTGACGGCCTGCAAGACCACTAACAAAACACAAGGGGGCACCAGAGAGCCACAGATGAAGACCCACAAGTGTTGAGAACATCCGAAGACTTTCCCCAAGCATCAGCAGTTACAGAACGTACAGGCGTGTCATATTTAAAGTGACTACTTGTTTCAATTAAATCTGATAATCAGATCGGCTTTATGAGAGAAAAAGATCAAATGAGGATTAAAAATCTTCTGCTCCCATCACATCCAAGAATCAGACCCAATTCACTGAATGTTTCCATACCTGTTCTGGTGCAAGTATTCACGCAAAACCTGGTGGAGGAATTCTAAAACTACAAAACAAAGAGGAAGCAGCACAATTAGCAGTAAAGTTGGACACTCGTCACTTAAAGTTGGACGAACAAAAGTGGACACTAACCTCCAGGAAGGAGTTTGTTAACGCATCTCTCACCTGTGGGTAAAGGTTTTTTACAAAAACGGTTACTTTTATGACTTTAAAACAGGAAGAAAGATCTGCCGATTATCTGCAGCAGCGGCACAGAGACCAAAAGAAGCAAACAGTCACCCAGAGGGAAGCCGTCCAGACAGGCAGCGATGGTGTCTACGATGTGAGGATACTGGTCTGAACGTGAACTGGACATACAGTCGCACAAGCTGGCGGACAAACTGCTTATCGTCCGCTCTCGAAGCCATGAAGGTACTGAATTTAAGGCACTGAGGAGAGCAACACAGATAAAAGGCTGGGATTCTGTGTAAAATCTAAATAAAAGCACCGTCCAGTGATATGCAAATCTCACAAACACGTTTCATTCACAACAGGCAGATTAAATGTATCACATGTTGAAAGTGAGACACTCAGGAATGTGTGAATAAAATGCAAGTTTATGAGATCTGAAAATAATGAATTCTGTCGTCATTTACATTTAAGTAGCGTCACAACTTTCCTTTTTTCGAAAATCCACATGGAATACGAACGGACATGGATACCTGGCGATGGCTCGTCGCAGAGGGTTCTTGGCTTGCAGGGTCGTGTAGACCAGAGTGAAGGTGTTGAGACAAGCGTCTACAGCTCCACCGAACTGCTCCTCACTCAGCGCCTCCAACTGGGATCCTGCCTGATTCAGCATGGACACAAACTGCTCAGACTGGATGCAGCATCGCTTACAAATACCAAAAAAAAAGTGTGTTCCATCCACCGACTATGTTTCTGTTTCACCTTTTTAATGAGCTGGATCTGCTGCACTGGATCTGTCAGCTGTAAGCAGGACCGCAGGGTGTGTGCAATCTGCCCGGCTTCATCTCCTCCATCCAGAGAGAGGGATGCTGAGAAAGATCAGGAGAAATTTGATTGCATGTCATCACATACAGCTCAGATTCACGTGGATTTCCAAAGCAGCTGCAGCTACAGAAACATTTCCTCAACCGTGGTTCTGCGTCCTCACCGATGAGCTTGTGTAGTTTTTCCTCATCCAATGCCACCGCCTCTACTTTGGGAGTCTTCTTCTTCACCACCATGACTCTGAGAGGACTACTAGGAGTACAATATGTCGTTATTAAATGTAGAAACCCACGAGAAACACTTAAGATAGTTGAAAATGAGCATACTCAGGGTGTTTAACGCTATGCTCATCCTGGCACATCAGAGAATCACATTACAGCCTGCCTGTAAATAATCAGGTGTTTGGTAGATTATTTCTTTGTTGTAACAATGCTTCTTGGCAAAAAATCTTGTACTGTTAGAAACCCTGTTAATGTCTTTTAAATGGTGCCACATTTGTAAATACGACACATTTGAATTTCCCTTTGGGGATTAATAAAGTTATATCTATCTATCTATCTATCTATCTATCTACATTTGTGGGATGAGCAGCAGAGCTGAGTATCTGGGTCGTCCACATGAAAGATTTGCCAAATGCCAAACAGCTTTTTTTGTTGTTGACTCTTTTATGGTGGACTGGATGATTGAAGTCTGAAGAAAGACATTGTGGCAACTTAACAATTTTAATTTATCAATTTAACAAACAGGAGCTTCAGAAGCACGTGGAAGAACAAGTTGCAGCCACAACAGCTTGGCTGCTCCTCCTCTTCCTCCTGCTAGTCACACTGTTGTGGGATGAGATCTGGTTCTCCAACCAGCATTTGTTACAAGTCTGCCCACATGGTAGCGTTGGCCACTGTGGCACAAACAGCAGCTGATCCTACAAATGTTCAAGAAGTTGAGGTCAGGACTGGTGGGAGGCTGTTACATCTCTGATAAACCCGCTCGTCATCTTGGAGGACAGAGTTTGGTCCCAGACTGTGAAGATATGGGATTGCCACTGGTTTCAGAATTTCATCTGAATATCTCTCTGCTTTGAAACTGCCTCCAATGATGACAAGCCTTGTTGTTTCAGCGAGGGAGATAAAAACACACCAACACACTGACTCCACCAAAATGTGTGACTCCATCACTTCAGCAATCACCAAAGCACTCTTATCTTCTCCACACTTCGACCGTAGAATCCAACTGCTGTAGGAGGAATCTGGACTCACTGAATGTCCCTCTACATCTTCAGGGCAATCACACACCTCATGGTCATCACCTCCAGTTACCAGAAGCTCAAAACAAGAGTCAATGGCAACAGCAAAAGTAAATTAATAACAATAAGTTTCAAAATCAAACAAAATCCCGCTGTTTGGCAGATCATTCATGGGTACAACCCACATACTCATCTCTGCTGCTCATCTCTGCTGCTCATCCCACAAATGCATGTTTTCTGATTTCCAACGATATAAGATTTACGGCTATGAAGCACTGATACAGCAGAGAAATAATCTACCAAATGCAAATTTATTTACTTTTTGTGCTTAAGTTTACATGTCCAAACTGGAACACAGTCCTGCTGTTTTACAGTCACTGCTAGTCAGTTACTATTACCGTTTCTGGAAACGACTTTTACAAGCAGACACAGGTCTAACATGTTAAATACACCGACATTATATTAGTAACAATGTTCACAAGGAACAATACAGATTAATGCCGGTGTTAATTTTAAGAGGTCCTCACCTTAGTTCAGCATGTGGTTTAGCTTTTCTGTTTCAGCTGGAAGCTCTGAGTCTACAAAGCACGAAAGGGAACGCTGATCACTTCCGCTCATTACCGCCATAAAATAACATTCAAACATCATAAAACACTGAACATAATATAATTTCTAACATTCGTGAATTTTCCTATGTTTTATTTTATCTAATAATATACGTGGTGTGATATTTGTGGTTTTAAAAGAATTGACAGATGTGCTTGCGAGATCGGAAACTTTTATTTTGAAATAACGTTGTCTTTTTTCCTGTGTTATTTCTGGGCAAATGACATACAACCGGTCTATACGGCACTTGTGTGACGTCACTTCCTAGCTGCTTCCCGTTAAATGGTGCTGTCCATAAAGCGGCGCTCCATGTTTTGATTGGCGAATCAGATCTGTCAATCAAAAATGGAGCTTGTAATTCTTTGCACTGCGAGAACTGCCTACCAAATATGTGATTGGACAGCTTTCACAAAGTCACACCCCTTAAAAAAAACAGTCCGTCTCCAACTTTTTTTTCCCAGCGAGTTGAAATGAAAACCTGAGAGAAAAGAGAGAAAATTACTGTTTTTTCGGCTTGAATTAGGATTCCCTCCACAGAAATTACACCACATATATAGACACTGGACTCGACATGGCGTGAAGTCACGATAAAAGACTCTTTACATCGATATTACGTCAGGTAAGTCGAGAAACTGGGATAAAAAATAACACTTTATTTTTTTATTGTGCGTTTCAAACTTTTGCCTTTTTGTCTCTTTAAGTTTCTTTTTTACTGTAAGAATGATTCTATGATGTTTGGCATTTACTGCTGATGAAAACTATTTTTAGCCACTGTTGGGTGAGAAATTGGAGTTTTGGATATGAGTCTGCTGTGAAGCATTACAAATAGGTTTTTTTTTTATTATTATTATTAATAATTATGACATCCAAATCCATAATGTACCCAATATACTTTATAAATATTATTATTCCATCATATTGTAATAAAATAAAATTACAGTTTATTTTAGTGTATAGAACTGACTGAAGTAGACTGCAGGGTCAGTGGAAAGCTCCCTTTTTGACAACTATATAAGACAATGTTGAGTCAAC
The DNA here is from genome assembly GCA_037176975.1 of Arrhamphus sclerolepis. Classification (NCBI taxonomy): domain Eukaryota; kingdom Metazoa; phylum Chordata; class Actinopteri; order Beloniformes; family Hemiramphidae; genus Arrhamphus; species Arrhamphus sclerolepis. The sequence goes on along the minus strand of JBAMYA010000007.1, from coordinate 1,883,303 downwards.
TTAGAATTAAAGTGGAAAATGTGTGTAATCACTACTTAAATGAATAGCTATGTTTGTGAACCAAAAGGTTTTCATGACAATTTTCATTTCATTTTATTTTATTTTTTTATTTTGAGAAAAACATAAAGATCATCTGATCATAGTGAGTTTTAATAATCAAACAATGTGAGTAATCCTAGTTACCCCCGTATGGATTTCATAGGACGCAAGACATGATTTCATGAGTTATGAAATGATCATCAGGAAATGTGCAAATCTCAATAAAAGTAGATTCTGATGGCAGTCTGGAGCTTTCCCCTGTGTTAACACAATGCCAAGAGGAAAAGGCATAATGGATAGAGAGGGTTATCAATTTTTAGATTTGGTTTTTATTGTTTTTGAAAGGCTTCTTCACTATTCACGAGTGGAAATCATTCAAGACAGTTGTGAACATTCCTGTGGATTTATTCCAACTTCAGACTGTGCAATGCTTAGAGAAATACAAAACAGAGCTACATCTGAGCCTCTACCGGCCTCTCTGAGCTTCTTAATTGTCATTGTTAATGAGCTTCAACAGAGGGTAGCTAGGAGGGCCTGCTGGACTGCTGAGCAAAGGTAAATTTCTGTCTAGATTTCTCTGCTACCATCACAACCCAGGCAGAAGAAAACCGAGCAGGTGCGGTTTATTGGGAAGTCTTGCCAGGACAAATCCTCTTCTGTCTTAAAAGAGCATGGAAACATGACTGATGTTTGCACAACAGCATCTGAACAACCCACAAGGTTTCTGGAACAGGAATGAGCCCAAAGTGGAGTTATTTGGTTATGATACCCAGCACAGTGGCTGATGAAAACCAATCACAGCATTTCATACCTGCTGTCCAGCACAGCGGTGGAAGGTTGATGATTGGTTTGATTTTTTGCCAGTGATTTAGTTGACCGTGAACATCTGTACACCAGAGTTTCCTAGAGGCAAATGTGAGGTTGTCTGTGTGATAGCTATTCAAAGCGTGATATTATATTGTGATAGCATTTTATAAAACATTTTGAAAATATCCATAAGGATAGAAGTGTAACAAATACTAATACGTATGCTTTTAAAGAAGCTACAACTCCATGGAAAGATATTGCAGAAGAATCCATGTGAATGCAGTCTGTTGTGTTAAATTCCTTCCCTTTAGTCCCTCATGTTGTTTTGTTTTGTGGGGTAACAGTTCTTTTCTTTTTTGCCTTTATCTGTGTTTACCGCAGTCAACAAGCAACAGAAACAAGCCGGTGGAAACCAGTTTATGGCCTTCCACACATGTTTGCAGTCTCTTTGAGAGCAGGCCAGGCTGGTAATGAGAGGTTATTACTTAGAGGAGAGAAAGCCAGGCTCTCTGTCTTCCTCTGCCTCCAGCCCTTCTCCTCTCCATCAGAGATCGTCATGTGTCGTTCGCAGCTATTTTCAGTCTCTCTGTGTTTACTGCCTGTTTGTCAAGAGTTAGCCCTGGAAAATGTAATGCAAGTCTGTCCCTGGGAGGGTGTTGAGGGGTTTTTCTGTTTGGTCAAGGAAGCGATACGCCCACTGCCCACTGTGGTTTAGCTGGACTCAACTCTGGAAAGTTTCAGGTGCTAGCTGCTGGCAAAACATCTGTTCAGCAAGGCGTGTCCATTTGGGTGTATGTTTGTGCTATCCCAGCTGTTATCAGGCGAGAGGCATGGTACTCTCCAGACATGTGGTCAGCCCATCACAGGACCATATAGACGAGCCATGCACACTCACACTCGCATGCAGGGACCATCTAAAATCACCAGTCAGCCTCGTTTCAATGTTTTTGGACTGTGGAAGGAAGCAGGGGACCTGGAGAAAGACCAACGCCCTAACCCAGACCACGGCGCTGCCTAGTACTAATCCAAAAAAAGCAGCTCTGTTAAGCAGCATTGTATTGTGGTAGCTGCTGGGTGTCAAACCAGTTTTTTCAGCAGGGACATTAGATTAATCTGATGAGACATGACATCATTTAATATCAGAGAAAGAAGTCAAAACAAATTCATTCTGACCTCTGTCACCAACCTTTGATTTATAATGAAATATTGGATCAATGGTCAATATGATGTTCTGAACAGCGAGGTTACTGCAAAAACACAAAATCCTACTATGTATTTTTGGTCTAGTTTCTAGTGCAAATATCTTGAAATAATACACTTGAAATAAGACAAAAATAACATGCAAGGAACAGATTTCCTGCAAAAATAAAAGCAAAGTTAAATGAAGTTAATAAAATCCCAAATTTTATCATACTGAGGCTTTTGTAATAAAATCACAAATTTAAAAAAAAAAAAACAGACTGTTTTCATTTTAAAAATTGCTTAATTTTTTTATAATAGAGTAAATTTTTGTCATAAAATGTAAAATTTCACAAAAATCTCACTATTGTCATAGAATTAAGACTTTTGTTCAAAACTCACTTTTTTTTTTTGTAAAAACTAGAACTTTAAAAATAAATTACATTTTTGTAAAGTGGCAAATTTTACAAAATATAGACTTTTTTTTTTTAATAACTAAGACTTTTGATCGTACAATAACAGAACTTTGACTTTTAAACTTAAAATTATATATGAATTTTTTGACACACCTTTTGAAGCTTTATGTCCTAAAATAACAAATTTGTGTTGTAAAAAAAAAAAAAGGAAGGCAAATTTTACAAAAATCACAAGTTTGGACAAACTCTTTGTTGTAAAAACTGTCAAACGTTTACTAACTTTGACATCAAGCTGTTCTCAGTTATTCCACTTTCTGATATCAGTACTGAATCAAATGGGCAGTCACATTGAAATTTCATCAGGAATATTCTTAATATACGTTTATGATTGTCTTTGCACGCTTCTGAGGGCCAGATAAAAAAGTGGCGGGCCAGATTTGGCCCACAGGTCTTGAGTTTGACACATATGCTATAGATGGAGCATATGGATATTATGCATATGCATATGCAGCATAATGGAGCAAATGTTTTTTTACACTAACAAAGTTGAAATTACTTTTATTTTTCTGATCTTACCGACACTATCACTTAAGTGTCTTGTCAGAGACTTGAAATAGTAATTTATTCTGACATCACTACTTCTCCAATGAAAGACCATTTAATCCGTTATGCTGCACATTTTTCGTTCTATAATTAAGCATTGATCCATCTAGTAATATGCCTAAGCACTGATTTAACTCCCTTTAAGCCTCGTGCTAGTGTACGCGTGAACATGGTGCTAACAGAACACACATAGAAGTAGAAAATTTAGCCTGCAGGATTAAACAGACCCCTGAGAGTTTCTAAGTCATGTTCAGTGTTGTGGTGCTTAAACAATTTTAACAGGGAGCAAAATTGCATAATGTGGGACCTTTAAACACATCTTGGACCACAAGCAGAGTGGGAAGATTATTTGGTGTCCATGCTCCTCTACTTCAACAGCCTTTCATCATTTTTAGCCTTCTGTCTTTTTGTTTTTCATCTAATTTTTCACATTATCAATAGCAAGCTCAGATACTTATGAGCAGGATGAATCTGGTATTGGAAATGGATGGATGGATGGATGAAGCTGGTAATGAAAATGGATGGATGGATGAATGAAGCTTTTAATGGAAATGGATGGATGGATGGATGGATGAAGCTGGTATTGGAAATGGATGGATAGATGGATGAAGCTGGTATTGGAAATGGATGGATGGATGAATGAAGCTGGTATTGGAAATGGATGGATGGATGATGAAGCTTTTAATGGAAATGAATGGATGGATAGATGGATGAAGCTGGTATTGGAAATGGATGGATAGATGGATGAAGCTGGTATTGGAAATGGATGGATGGATGATGAAGCTTTTAATGGAAATGGATAGATGGATGGATGAAGCTGGTATTGGAAATGGATGGATGGATGGATGAAGCTGGTAATCGAAATGGAAATGGATGGATGGATGAAGCTGGAAATGGAAATGCATGGATGGATGGATGAAGCTGGAAATGGAAATGGATGGATGGATGAAGCTGGTAATGGAAACGGATGGATGAAGCTGGTATTGGAAATGGAAATGCATAGATGGATGGATGAAGCTGGTAATGGAAATGGATGGATGGATGGATGAAGCTGGTATTGGAAATGAATGGATGAAGGAAGCTGGTATTAGAAATGGAAATGGATGGATGGATGAAGCTGGTGTTGGAAATGGATGGATGGATGGATGGATGAAGCTGGTGATTGAAATGGATGGATGTCACAGTATTTGTATGAGGTTGTAAAAAATGAACATTAGACTGTTGAGTTTTTCTGTTGAAGTGAGAATGAAAAAGAAAAAGAAAAGGGAAGTCTGATCACTTTATTTTTAATCTCCGCTCTCTCTTCATCTGACTGCTGCATGTTTGTGTTTTTTAAGGAAACAATGGCGGAGGGGGAGGAGACGATGAGCCAGGAAGACTGGAAGGATAGGTGCTTGGTTCTGGAGGCGCTGCTCATGAAGTTCAGAGTGCAGATCATCAAGATTCGAGAACTGACCGCAGATAAGGTTGGTTTAAGGAACCACTCCATTTGAATTTGTGCGTTGCCAGTTTGAATCTAAGTAAGTAAAACTACAACACAAAGTTGAATGGCTTTGGTGTCTGTTGGGCGATGAAAGGAGTGACTGCTGATCCAGAAAAGAAGTTAATGAGCTTAAATCCATGAGATCAATTTGCAAAAACTCCAATAACAGCTTTGTATTGGATCAAGCACCATGCAGCTCTTAACAGGTATAAAACATGGATGGATGGATGCACAGGAACTGGTACTTCTGATTCACTACATCGGCTCAGTGTAGCGTTGGCTACATTTAAAAGCATTGGCTCGGATGACGTCTTCCTAAGGTTTAACCAAAACCCGCGGTGGCGGCTGTGGCCGACTTACGCTGTAATGGCCCAGTGAATTATGGGACACAGTGTACAAGTAAGAGTGGTCAGTAGGGCTGTGTAAGATCAGATTTTTTAGATCAATGAAGTTTAAATAGAAGCAGGAGATCTGTCGTCTTTAGTCAAAAAAAATGGGTCCACGGCTCACATGACATGCCATCATCATCCCTTCAACCACAGACCATCTGTGATGTCATACAGCCCTACTTGTCAGTTTTACAGTGCTCATCTTACAGACGTAGCACACAATCTGGCTATTTCTTACGTCGCACATACTGTCTAATACATTAAGAACAAGTAAGCACTGGTCGGGTCGTGCAGTATGGATTTTGAAAACGGCTAACGATAAACCAGTGATAACACCTTTCTCTTCTCTTCTGGTTTGTTAAATTCCTGTTGAGTTTTCCTCATATACTAGAAGCCTAAGCAGTGATACTGGAGGCAGGAAATGTGTGAAGTGTATGAATCCAATTTTCTGACGTAAATTACTCGTACCGGGTGCCAGTGCTTTGATTCTCATGTTGTGCAAAAAAGTACAATAATGTCTGGCCGTGTTGACGTTCGGTTCCACCCTCACTGGTTATGCACAGGCAGCTCTGCTCATTTGGCAGCTCAAGTGTGAAGTAAATCAGAAATGAGTCAGAAGGTGTCAAAATCCTTGCAATAACTGTTACTCTTTCTGGGAGCAAGTCAGTCATGTTTCTTTCCGGCAGACAAAGGAAGTCGTGCCAATTAGAGAAACATTTGTTCCATTGTTTGACAGATGATCTCTGTCAAGATTTGACCACTCAGAAGTACAGGAAGGCATTTAAATAGAAAAGGAGAGTTGTGGTGAGTCTGGTGGGTACGGAGCAGCTCCTCCCTCCCAGCTGGCCAGCGCTGGGCCGGCCCAAACTGCTCAGTGGCCTAGATCTAAAGCGGCTCTCCAGGGATGCTGATTAGAGCTCTAATGTAAACAGCAGTCTGACCACAGGGCTCTGCCACACATTGCATGATGGGATTGACCCAGCTCCAGTCAATTACAGAGTCAAACTAAGCTCAGCTGGACAGCAAAACAAACTCCCCAAGAAGACTTGGAAGAAAAATGGCTTTAGTGGGTTTTTATAGCCCACATCACACATGTCAGAGTCTCAGCTGAATATTCTGGTTCCTATACTACAGGCATAATCCATGTTTCCACTCAGAAAACAATGTATATTCATTATACGTTTTCACTTTTTTCTATTGTGTTTACTCTGAGCTAAGTTGTCCGTGTTGTATGTAAGGAACTGGGAAGACCAAATACACAGTATTCAGTTTCACTTCCATTAGAAGGAATGTTTGATTATTTTTAGGAGGAGCGGTCCTTCCGTCCCAACTATTCACTTTAGATTCCAGCCCGTGACATCATTCACAAAACTATGTGTCACACATCAACAGGCGGGCCAATAGTGGTCAACGATGAAGCAGCGTCTATGACCTAGATCTGAAGCTAGCTCACGTATAGCATCATAGCAGAAGTGGTCTGAGAAAGTACAGATGGAGGAGAAAATGAGAGTGACTGAGAAAGAGGCTACTTCCAAATAGACCATCATATACACAGTTTTCAGCCCTTCTAGGTGTAATTATAAGAGGTGCATGTTTGCTGCAGTAAGTTTTGAAAATAAAATAAAACGGTAAACCAGAAACTGTTTTTAATTTTTCAAATTTACTTTCCGTTCACAAGAGTAGCATCTGCACGTGCAGACTGAAAAGACGCAGGCCATGCATCCATCCCCACGTGGGGTCAGCCCCTCCCCCCATGTGCCTGGTTTCGGCTTCTGCATAGGCTACGCACAGGCTCTGTGCATCGTGTTTGACGTTTATATTTGCGCTGTTGGTTTTGTGTAACTCTAATTACACCAACAACAGCTAGAGGGCAGTGCAGCTGCACCGTCTTTTCAGCTAAGAACATAAATCAGCGCCATTTGTTCTGTCCGTTTGCAACAGGGCGCCGCGTAGTAAAAAGGAAAAAAGGAGGCTTCAAAATCAGTCTATAGAAAACCTGTCACCTGTGGGTGATGTCACAGAGGGTTTGTCCAGTAAATTATACAGTCTATGGTCACAAAGTAAAATGACTCCACTGTGGGGCTTGATCAATATGTGTATAATATTGGATCTTTAAAATATAAAATAAAAAAATAAAAAGGAAAATGTGGAATGTGACCAGTTTCTAACTGAAAATGATTTAGCAAACACAAGTTATTAAGACTCAGTTTAGTTTAGCATTATTCTCTCATGACTCTGAATTGAGGTCTGGATGAGGTCATAACGAAGCAATCATTCTTCAGCACTATTTTGAAAACAAACTTTAAAATCAAAATCTTATTCTAATCTTCAAGAACAGAATAAATAAATAAAAAGGAAATCCAGTTGCCTTGGTACGAGCTTTGAGAGCGACCATAACGTGGATCACTGAGAGTCTACACCAGCTTCATTAAAATCTGCAGCAACCTGGGAACTGGACCGGGCCGGGCCTTCCACAGGCCTGAAACTTGCACTAAACCTACTTTCTGTAATATGTGGCCAGTTTGTTAGTGTTAGTGTTAATCCTTCAGACTTTGCTGCAAAAGGAGGATCACTGAATTAATTTCTGAGGGCTCCAGAGTTCAGTCAAAGTTCAGTTGGCTTTCTCTCACCAGCACTTACAAAAGCACTTCTGAACCACAGACGGTATATGCTCAGCAGTCACGTCTTCCTATTATTTATGGTGAGATGTTTAGTTTGCTTTGAAAATATGTGTAAATTAAAGTCAAGCTCCTTTCACCATAACTGTAATTGCAAATATTGGTGTGATAAATTCAGTGGCTGATCTCTGAAGTGGAATGTAGTTTTTTACAGTAGCTAAAGTGGGATTTCTTGTAGAGCTCTTAATATGAAGACCTGCTGATGTTTTGAACTCTTCATGTTTCCACGCAGACATCTGTTGATGTGTTTTTCTTTACTGTGGCTCCCATCAGAGCTTGTTGTTTTAAAGCTGAGTGGGGCTCTGCAAACAGAACTCCCTTTAAGAGCTCGTAATGGAGCTGAACTTGTAAAGGGATGAGGAGGAGGAGGACCGAGAGCTGGGTCTGCTGGTGTTAACAAACAGTTGGCTGTTAGGATGTGGTCCTGGGGTCCGTTTCACAAAGCGGGTTATGTGGAAACTCTTGAGTATCTTGAACCGGAACTCAGGGAAACTGAGTTTTCTGTTTCACAAAGTGGGGTTGCTGAACTCCGAGCCAGAGGGTTCAGTTGAGCCGGTTTCACAAAGTGAGGTAACTGATACTCGGAGTCTGTTACTGCG
>JBAMYA010000007.1:1845500-1873196 GCA_037176975.1 Arrhamphus sclerolepis | reverse complement strand
CACCTGCGCAAGCTTCCCCACCTGCAACCATTTGCAATCACCCTGGTCTTCTTAAGGAGCCTTCCTTCCACCTTCACACTGCCAGTTCTTCAGTTAAACCTCCCTGACTCTCAGTTCTGGCCTCTGCCCTTATAACTGCTGCCTTACCAGCACTTTAACCCACTTTTTCATCATCCTTTTGATGTTTTTTTGTTCCTTTTTCATCAAAAGTTCTTACCTGCATCTGGGTCCTGCCTTTTGTTGGCTTGCACAGCCCCAAAATGTTCCTACAAAGTTGGGAGCATGGAATTGTCCAAAATTACTTGGTTTGCTGAAGCATTCAGAGTTCCTTTTACTGGAACTAAGCAGCTGAGCTCAACTGCTGAAAAACAAACTCCACACCACAATCCCACCCTCCACCAAGCTTTACACTTGGCACAATACAAGACAGGTAACTGAGCAGTCTCCACTGACATTGTGCTTTACACCACTGGATCTGACACTTTTGTTGCACTTGGTGATGTCAGGTTTGGATGAAAACCTGTTCTCCAGCTAATCTGAAGGCCACATGAAGTTTGGGATCTGCATAAATGACTGCTAATGTTAGCGCTATGTGCCTCAATATCCTCTGACGTTGCTCTGTGATTTCATGTGGCCTACCACTTTGTGGTTGAGTTGCTGTTGTTCCCAATTGCTTCTACTTTGTTTTATTCCCCCTTACAGTTGGAATATTTCTAAGTGAGGAAATTTCAGATGTTCTTGTTGCACAGGTGGCATCCTATCACAGCGAGCCATTCCTTCACTAATGTAGAAACAGTCTGCATGCCTAGGTGCTGGATTTTCTACACCTGTGGCCATGGAAGTGACTGGAACACCTGGTTTACATTATTTGGATGGGTGAGTGAATACATTTGGTAATATTGTGTGTGTGGTTTCAAAAAGTGTTCTGGCATTGAGTAAACTAAAAGGAAAGAGACATTCCAGTTCTTGTTTTGTCCCATTCTTCTTGCAGGTTTGTTGTTAGTGCCTTGACAGCTGCTGTGTTCTTCAAACATTAACATCTGGGGACATGTGCAGTATTTGTACCCTCCTCTTCCTCAGCTGTGGCTTTGTAACATGTGCAGAATGTGGTTTTGTGTTATCTTGCTGGACAATGGATGGATATCTGTTTGATCTGTTGGATTTTGGTGTCCTCTGGGTTTTTTCTTGGTTTTTGTCTTGCCCTCCTGTATCTTAGTGCTTAGTTTTGTTTTAGTTTAGCTCTCTGGTTCCATTGTTTGCCCCTAGGTCTATTTATTGTCTTGTCTTCCTGCTTGCCATCTGGTTTTGTCAGTTCCTGCTTCATCTGTCCCTCAGTTCTTGCTGTTGGTGATGTTCAGCAATGTAATTTAATATAAACACAAGACACTTGTGCTCTAAAAAAAGGATCAGCACTCGAGAAAGATCAAACTCTCTACACTAAGTTGTTATGTCCAGTGTGCAGGTGGGGCATGGTGAGCCCTTGTGGCTAAAGTAATCAACTCTACAACTGTTAATGTTCTGTGTGCAGAAATATGTGCTCTCAATAACAAACCAATACTCAGTAAAAGCCAGTAGGACCATAAACAACCCTGTGACCAGTGATAACTGGTGTGTCTCTGGGTCTTCAGGTGGGAACCTCCCTTCAACGGTGTTTCGTTTACTTAGTCCCGCTCTACCACGCCACAACAACAACAATCAAAATAAAATAAGATAAAAACTCCATTACCCACTCTACTAGATGGCTACCTCCACTATACCGCTAACAAAATGGCTACCACAAACCAAAACCAACCTCGTCACCATCAACAAACCCATACAACCCACATACAAACACCAGGTAGTGACAATACCAACACTATCTTCTCTAACACATAGCAAGAGCAAACACACTTACTTGCATGGTCCCACGAACAAACTCAAGTTGGCCATACCCACTTCCTTAAATCAGTTTCCACTTCCTGGTTTTCCTCCTCTGAGGCCTGATTGGTGGACTTCCTCACACTCTACCTTCAGTCCATCTTTTTCATTACCAGATGAGATTCACTAAAACTAGACCTTTGGTCCCCTACTAGCATTATTTCTCCTAATCCAGATCCACTGACTACATCTGGCTGCCTCATCTGACATTTCTTTTATCATCTTCCTCAGACTCAGCTATACCCAGTTCCCCCAGTAATGAAAGTGTAGATGTAGCTATGAAACCCCTACATCCAACCACCACTGGACGCACCCTAACTTTTCATCCTTGCTGCTCAGCTTCTGCTCCCAAGTTCCCAATATGAGCTTTTTCCTTTCATCTTCCTCCACAGAATCTTCCAGGGAACTGTCAGCTCAGTAGAATAAATCTGCTGACTAACTGACCACAAAAGTATATCAGGCCTTAAACTAGTACAAACTATTTCCTGAGGAACAACCAGCTTTCCATCTAAATCTCCCAGTCACTTTTCCTTTACTTATCACTCCTGTATTTCTCTCCCAATGCACAAAATGAAATTTGATAAATTGAGGAATTTAGGTTCCTTTTCTCAATCTTAGCTGCCTGAATCTGCTCCCAGATCAAACTAACATGCTCCAAACACCCTGAAAAACCTGGTATCTCTGCCTTCTGCACTCTTGTATCCATTAAAGCATTTCTGTCTAAGTATGTCGTTAATCTCTAATAAATATTTTCTGTTGCAAAACTGCGTCCTCCTTTCCTTCCTCCATTTTGGTCCTTACCACCATTGCAAAACATCAGATCCCTGGAAAAGATGTGGTCTTATACGTTGTTCTAAAATTGCCTATCACAAGAGTGTAAATAACCAAGGGATCCTGACACAGCCTCCATACCACCAGTCTGGTCTTTGAAGTTATTGCTGGTAATGTTCTGGATGGACTACCGATTCATCGGACCACATTCCCCTTTTCCACTGTGGCAGTCCGTCTCTGATGCCTCTGAGTCCAGAGATGTTGCCTCTAGAAAAGGTAACCACAAGTCTCAAGTGACATTTGTAATCTAGTGTTTTTTGTTGTTGTTTTTTTTTCTTCAAAGTAATCCCACTATTGGTGAACATCAGTTCCTGATGCAGTGTTATTTGAGGGGCTGTAGATCATCTTAGGCTTCCATTTATGCACTGAAACCCCTTCAGATTTCTTGAATCACTAAATATTAAACACTGTAGAAGAGGGCTGGAGTTTGTTGTTGGAGGATTGTGGATGGATGTTAGCTTTTAGCTGAATTTGAACCTGAATTTGATGTTCATTAATGTGCACTGTCCCCACCAAATTAATTAATTAATAAATAAGAGAAATATTCAAACTCTTGTTTGAGGAACATCGTGTTTGAACTCTATGATTTTCTTTGTTAAAGTGGTAATTCTCTGCTTGTCTTTGTTCCTCAAACCTTTCAAGGAAACCACTTTTCTAGAAAATCCTGACTTTCAGTCATTGACATCACCTGTTTGAAATAATAATTTCTTCCTTTTGCATCTTTATAAACTCTAAATAATCCCAGTACAAACTTTCTTTGGAAAGTGTTGCAGACCTGAAATACAAAAATAGATATATATTAACAAATAGAAGGAGAAAAAAACAAAACATAACATTATTTATTGGCTTCATACTGCCTGCACAGTAAATAAATAAAAGTTCAAGTCAATGTAAGAATCTTTTTCTTTCCTAATCTTCTAAGCTTTTCCTGAGTTGAAGTTGTACTTTAAAATGTTAAATACATTTTTCTGTTTTTGTATAAGTGCCATAAATCCTGGGGAGAAAAAAACAAAAAAGCATTTTTGAGGAGATGCAGAAGGAACGAGTAAAAGAAAAACAGAGAAAGAAATGGAGACTTGTGTTCAGACTGAACAGCCCGGGGGAGGAAATACCCGGTTCAGCAAATATTATGCGTATGCCTTCGTGATTCACAGGAAGTGAATTTGCCAGCTGAGGCAGCTGGTAATTGTGGGAGCACACGCAGCTCAAAGCTAATAAATTTATAAAAGAAAAATTACAACTCATGTTGCATGCGGGTACCGCTAAATGGAAGTTATGATATGTTATTGTTCTCTAATACCACCAGCTCTGATCCCTAATCAATGAAAACATGAAAACATGTCCAACAAGTTGTTTGTGTTTGATGTTTATAAATAAAATAAAGCCCAAATAACTTGGTGCAATGTGTGTGGGCCAAAAAAGAAAAACAGATCTAGCTGAAGGACCGATCCTAGTCTCAATGAAGAAGTTTTAATCAGAGCTTAAAACTCCTTTTCTGACAAAGCAGGACAGTGTTACAGTCTGTCCACATCTTCTCTTCTATACACAAACATCCATCCCAAATATGTTTCCAGCTGCCCAAACACTTCCATGCAGTGGACAGCTAAGTTTAAGTTTAATTCTGCCTTCTGATTCTGTCCTACACATATGCAGCTATTCTTGCGTTACGGTGTTTTAATTTGCACATTTTTCTTTTTACTTACGTTCAGCTTCATGCTTGAATGGCTCCGCTGTGTGTTGGTGCTGAAGCATCATCATCACCATGGTTACCATTAAAGGGCCGGTTATTTTTTATTTTCCTTTTTTTAAATTTTTATATGCAACTTTTATCAAAAAAATTGGAATCACACATTTTTCTTGTATAATTGCAAATTTAAAAAAAAGTCTTTTGAAAAAAATATTGTGAAATTACAAATTTTGCAAGATTGAGACCCAAAACTTTTAATTGTACATCACAAATGTCACAAAATATTGACTTTTTAACCTAAAATGACATTTCTTTTGTTAGAAAAGAAATTGACTTGACATAAAACAGTCATAAAATTGCAAAACCACAACTTTTAAAATTTTACAAAAATTATGAGTTTTGACAAAAATTTGGAATGTTTATATATCTTAAAATCTAAATCATGAGTTTTTGACAGTTTTTGCTCATCAGTTTTCTGTCCTCGCCTCCGTTTTTTCCACTTTTTGATTGCAGAACCGAATCAAACGAGCAGTTGCATTCAAATGTCATTGAAGTCTTTGCGCGGTCTGGGATGGATTTCGCCCGTGGGAAGTATTACGTATAAAGTATTAACAATGCAGTCATGTGAAAAAAAAAGAGTAACTCTTCTTTATATCATATGTTTAAAATGAACATATAAGAAATCATCTGATCAAACTGGGTTTTAGCATTAGCCAAATACAACCTCAGACAAATAGTAACGTATAACTTTTTCCAAGGTGCCATTTAATGAAAGTGAAGCCAAATAAATAAATAAAAACAATACAAATTACCTCCATGATTCCATATGTTGTTGATCCACCTTCAGTAGCAATGACTTGAAGTGCTTGTTTCCTGTCTCTCAAGTCACTGTGGAGGAATTGTGGTCCATTTGTTTATTTTCCAAGATTTCTCCAGTGCGTTTAGGTTCTTGGACATTTACTTGTGCACAGCTCTCTTGATGTCCAAGATTTCAGAATGTGATTCACTTTTGGAATCACATTCCAAAAGTGATTCTGATGTTGATTTTCTGGTCTGCTTTGGTATCATTGTCCCGTTGCATCACCCAGTTTTGGCCAAGCTTTAGCTGTCAGACGGCCTCACATTTGCTTCGAGAAAATTTCGGACCATGAGTTTATGGTCGACTCAACAACTGCAAGGTGCCTCTTCTCTGAAACCATTGCTTATGTCTCTTCCATCTTGGTATTGTGTTAAGACACACCTGAATGCTCTGGACCCAACACCTGCTGGGGATCGCTTCATGAAGGTTCATGATTAGCAGCATATGGATGCAGATTATTCTCTTAAATCCTATGGATGATGTAAGGGGGTACTTAGCATTACCCACATGGTTTTAGAATTTTATAAAACTGTTGCAGCTTAATTTGCCTAATACCAAGACCCACTACAATCAGAGGATTTGTTTTTAAATTAGGTTTTCGTGTGAAAACATCAGAGGAACTTTAAAGAGAGGGTTATTTAGTGTGATGGTAATTAGTGCTTTTGCTGTATCTATGTGTTGAATATTTAGTGCGTCTAAGAGTTGCTAAGCAGCGTGGGTCACAGCCTACAGAGAGAGTCTTTGTGAGCTGGCTGTCTGGCCTGCGGGTGGAGCGATGGGGGAGGGATGGATGGAGTTCAGGGAGAGGTTGGCCACAGAGCGCCAGTTGTGGAATTCCAGGAATGGAAGCCGAACTGGATTTTGGATGTGAGTCGGGAATTGACTGCAGAGGTGGTAGAGACAGGAAGAGGCAGCACGTGTGTGTGTGTGTGTGTGTGTGTGTGTGTGTGTGTGTGTGTGTGTGTGTGTGTGTGTGTGTGTGTGTGTGTGTGTGTTGACTACTTGCATGTGAATAGAGAAAGCATGTCCTGAAAAATAACTCTTTTACCTCATTGTCGACCTTAAGCTCTCATTGGTCATTCAAACTGAGCAGTACAGGAAATGACACACACACACACACACAGTCACACACTTGGACTTGTGCTCTGATTCCAGTCAGCCATCATCATATATATTCTGACTGGTGTCTGTATGTGACTGAGTTGACTCCAGCTGCCTACAGCACACATGCCCTGTAATTAACATGCTGTTTTATGCCAGATGCTATATGTGTTACTGAGAGAGGCTTGTGTGGTTTGTGGCACAGCAGAGGATCTATATAGAGAAAACAGAGTGAATGCATGTGTTTGTCTACTTTTAATCAGTAAAACTGAGCTGTGTGTCAGTCTGTATTTCAAACTAACCACACACAGAGATGAAATACATTGCGCATCTGTGTCAAAGCTTTATTTGTCTAGAGTCGTTAGGTTTGACAGACACAAAAAGAAAATTAAACTCACATCTGAGATATTTCAGTTTCCTACATCTACGCACTGATTTTAATACTTGAGGCCAAGTGCGTCCATACAGAGACTCCTCCTCTCATCAAATGTTTCTACAATGAACAAATGGAACAGCAGCAGCATGAAGTCCTGGCTGCTACTTTGGTCCAAAAGACAGTTGTTCAGTGGAAACAGTGAGGGTGTCTAGCAGGGTGTGGCCGCCTCTGGACTGACTGGGTCCACTTCTTCTTGCCTCTGGACATTAACAGAAGCAGAGGAAAACTGGAGCATGGCCACGCCGTTCTCCACCAGCTGGAGCTATGCAGTTGTTGCTCTTTACGGAGATCTACATGGTGACTCATGACAACAGAAAAGCAGCATTTTTACCATTGGCTTTGACAGCTTTGTCCTGCCTCTTTGCAACATGGTGCTATGCACTTTGAGCAAAACTCTCTGTAGAAACTAATGGGTGATGTCACTTCAGGGTTTGTCCATGGTTATATACAGTCAATGGTTAAGCCCTCTCAGAGATTCTACAAAGATAGACTAAGCTGATTGGTCTCCACAGGACTTTTAAGCATTTTTAATGATCTTCAGCAGAGATAAGGAACATGGACCTTCTGAGCAAATGTAAATTTGTCAGTGGTGTCTAGATTTCCAGGCTACGATATGACTGATTTCCTTTCAGATCTGATGCCAAATAAAATTTTTATCAGGTATTGATGATATCATACCCATCTTTTTTTTTTAATAAAATAGCACCTGTCCATCCTATCTCCTAATCTTTGCTCCTTCTCACTTTAACCTCATCATATTCTGAGCTCTGAGTGGTTTTCAGATGTTTGACGAGGTTTGTGGTGTTGCCACAGCGTCTCACTGCCTCTCTACACACATCACACAACGCTGCATTGTTGTTTGTGTGTGTTTCAGGAATGCTGGCTTTATGTAGTTTTTAAGCTAGTTGGTGACACAAAAACCCACCTACTGCATAACGATAACGTTAGAAATAATGATGGGAATTATTTGGTTTGCTAAATAAACTGATCTAATAAAACAGGGTGCTCACAGAGCACACAGAGAAACAGAAGATTTGGGCTGCATGATCTAACAAACCCACGGTCAATATAAATAGGGATCAAAACTGCAAAATAAGGAACTTTTGATTTGAATAAATAAATACACACAGGATGTAGTCCAAATATTAACTTTAGGCCACAACCACGAATTTGATCATCACGTAATGTTGAAGCAGATTCTCCAGTCGGAAATCTTTTGATGATCAGTCATCACAGTGGTCTGGAGATTAAGTGGAAGTTTCAGAAATGTTTGGATTTGTGTTTATATCTGTAGCTCTGTTTGCTATCTCCGTACTAAATTACTTCCTTTGCTATATTGTCTTATTTTTAGATCTGTAATTTCCTTCTTCTTTTTTTTTCTACCCACTTCCATTTAAATGGGACTGACACTGTTGTAAGGCAACCCTTTAATCCCGTCTGATTGCTGCAGCTATACGTGCACATTCAGCAGAATGTTTTAACCATGATGGCCCCCGTTCAGAAAATCTCCCTCAACATTCCTGCAGGTTTTGGCCCCATAAAGAGTTCCCCAGAAAACGCCGCTTCTGCTGCTGCTTTCCGCAGCTCTGAGCTGAGAAAAGTCCGAGGAATGTTGCTCGGAACGCCACCTCTCTCCCTGCACGTGTCTGTCACTGAAATCTGTGTGACCTTTAGGTGTTTCTCCCGCCAGGTTTCTCATACTCATACTCTCAGTTACCGGTTGTAACTGTATAAATGTGACGCTTCTTTATGATGAAACTACAGTGATGAACCTGATCTGTCAGCTATAAAGGCTGGAAACAAGTTTATTTATTGCCAACAAGAAATACGGTTATTGTACCTTTCTTTTAACTTTATTGATTCAGTGCTTTATCGTCAGGATAAATCTCTTAATATGTGTATCTCGTAATATCCTTAAGACTCTGAGTGAAAGACACTAAAGCTTTCTCGTGCATTGTTTCAACCCCAAAATCTAATTGTGGTTATTTGATATCACACATCAAGGTGTTTTTACATAAAAATGTTCCTTAAATTTTTCACTCACGCACGTAAACTTAGAGTGGTAAGTTAATGGTAATAAATCAGCTGTTACGTGTAACGATGTAAAAAGAAAAGAAGGAAGAAGAAGAAGTGAATCAGGATGTGAGATATGAAAATGTTTTTGTAAATAGCTGAAAAGCGTCTGCTCCTTTGAAGTGTCGCTGCATTATCTTGACTTGTTCATTACGACTCCAGCTTGTAAGACTTTGTCTTTATTTGGTGCTGTTGTGTTTGCCAACGGAGTGGAGAGGGTTTGATCTTTTATCTCTGTGTTTTACTCAGTCTGGGTAGTCTCACTGGAGGGAAACTAAAGACTGAATTCACTTCAGATAGTGTAGATGATAAGATAATATGTATATGTGTTATGTACACGTTTATTATCTGTAGGGCATTCACTGACCTATCCCCTAGTTCACAATGACTCCCAAACTTATTCATTCTCACCTTTTTAGTTCATTAAGTTTAATAGCCTTTTATCTTTTAGTCTTTAGTTTTTTGTTAGCCCTCAAAAATGTTCAGCTCTTACTGGATTGTTGAGAAATTTGCACCAAAAATCCCATGAAGGAAACTTTTATTCAGACAACTGTAACTCTGCCCTTTCCTGTTGGCTTGAGCATCGGCCCCAAAAATGCCTGTGCATGACCCTGATAACATTTGCAGCTTGAATAAATAATAACAATAATAAGAAGAATAAGAATTACATTTCAACAGCCTTACAGTCATAACTGGACCTTTGAGGGACTCCATAATGCTGATGTGATGTGGCCCTCAGTGGAAATGAGGGTCAATGGAATCACAACTTACAAAAGAGTTGTTTTTTTGTTTGTTTGTTTGTTTCAATTTTATGAGGCCCCTGCAATTAATTAGCCACCTGTCCAGGGTGTGGACCAGCTTTAGTCAAACTACAGCTGGTATAGGCTCCAGCAAAAACCTGTAACCCTGAACAGGAATTAGTGGGGATAGATGATGGATGGATGGATCAGGTGACTTGGTATGGACAACTGTTATATATAAAGTGAGACTAGTAAGCTGTTGGATTTTAAAAAGTAGAACTTGAAAGATCAATAAAGATGGAACATTTTTGCAGATTCAGCAGCTGGAGACACAGGTCATCGATGCGGAAAAACGGGCCTTTATTGCAGAGCAGCAAGTAAGTATCCAAAACTCAAACGGACTGCCAGTGTGTACTTTGTGTGTGTGTGTGAGAGTTTTTATGTGTGTGCACGTGTCATAACTCCAGGTGCAGTGGATGGAGGAGAAGCTCAAAGCTCCAGATGATCATTCTGGAGACTCTGAGGTGCGTTTGTTTCAACAGTGCCAGGAGCTGCAGGCATTTCTGCAGGAGAAGGAGGGCATCATCGCACAGCTGGAGCAGCAGCTGGAGGAGCAGGTACGACACATGCACACAAAGAGTGTCCACAGATGCGGTACCAGATGTGGAGTTGTTTTTTTCTGACCTCTGAGTCTCAGTCTGGACAGCTTGCACTTACCCACAGAGAATCAATAAAAGTTTGTGATCCTTCAACAGAAACAAAGTCGACTTCAGGATGCCAAAACGGTGGAGGAGAAAGCAGCCAAGATCAAGGAATGGGTGATGCTGAAGTTGTCAGAGGTAAATACTATGATTGTGTAGGTTTAAAAGAGACTAAATGGAAACCTTAATATAGTTTAGAATAATTTGAAAAGGCCATATGGACTGAAAATTGATTTCAAGTTGTTTTTATGCAAAACTGTCAAATTCAGTTTGAGGTGGAGAATGCAGCATTAAGAGAAACTAACAAGCAACAAGAGGCTCAGATCTTGGAGTTGCAGCAACAAGTGCAGGGTGAGCGTGTTTGTACCTGATCAGTTCCTGATATTATACTGATTCTGATATCTAAAGCGTAAAGCAAGTGCTGTATAGACATGTAACACAGTAAATTCATGTGGTGCTTGTCTAACACTCCCCTTGCTTGTTTGCAGCCTTTGAGCAAAAGCACGGTGGTGGACGAGGAGTCCTGTCCAGACCAGGTGAGGCCCAGCGCCTCAGCAGTCTGACGTTTGGCTGTTTCCAGGTGAGGGGGAAAAACCCTCAAGTCCTGACTGGACCAACACCATCCCAGAAGACCGTCAGCACGCAGGGAGAGACTGACGGCAGAGACACAGCAGGTAAGAGGTGGAGCGCTAGAGTGATGAACAAAGTCCTTCATGTAACCAAAAACACTGTCCAGTCAGGATATCCAAAAGGATAAAAAGAAATATGAATCCATGAGTGAGACAAACAGGTAGATCAGAACAGCTCAGGGATTCAGACTGAAAGCACAACAGATGGACTAGCAAGGAGCATAACGCATAAATGGAAACTAAGGAAACTAATCAATTATCTCAGACACACAAAATAATGAAAGAAACAATCTAGAAAAAGATCTTACAGTCCCCTGCAGTAACAGTTAGGATTAATAAATAAATTTACTGGATTAAATGGGACATGTGGACATTGCTGGACGCAAGTTGGCCCATTTTCCATGTTTGTGATAGGCTGCTGTCCCACAACAGAACTTTTAAGAGTCGAACTGGATAGAAATGGTTCCATGTTTCCATCTAGGATGGAAGGAAAGAGCAGTTTAAGCTGTTTATGTGGTAATTTGTTCAGAAGGAACATCAATGATTTCTTACCCTAACCTGAACATGAAGATTATGGGCTGAACTGTGAGAAAGTAGTCCAAGTGTGATATGTGACGATGCTCACAGCTACAGTATGTTTGCTGATTAAGCACTTTTATTCTCTACATTCTAACTCCTCCACAGTTGTTATTTGGGTTTTAATGATTTTTCATCTTTCTATTTGCAGACAAAAGTAGCAAGCAGACTTCCTCCTCTGAGACAGACGCTGAAGTCCAACGACCAAACCCAAAAGGACTTCTGTGCTCTACACTGGAGGAAGTCAGTGTACCTGAGAACACTGATGAAAATGCACGTGGGACCTCATCTACGCTCTCCAGCGCTGCAGCAGAGGGGGAGGGGGTGTGCGAGAGCAGGGGGGGGTTGTGTGGGCTGGAGTTCAGTCGACCCGGCAGTGAGACCTACATGACAGCGTCTGATGACAGCAGCTCTCTTTTTGACGATGACATGCAGCGTGCAGAGCGTCCCAGGTTCAGCCTGCTCGAACCATCAGATGGCGTCCCGGCTGTGGGTAAGGATGGGGGGGAGGAGGGGCGCAAGGCTAGGCTGGAGGACTGCGCCTCTGAGGAGCTCAACATACGATTCCAGTCTCAAAGACTCGACTCCTCGACCTCCTCGAGCGAGCCGAACACCCCCAGCCCCATCCTCACACCAGCCCTCACCCCCAAACGGCCCAACCCACCCCAGGACCCAAGAGACAACCCCGCCTCACCCAAACAGCCCTGCCTGAGGACCGCAGGAGGCTTTGGCCTGTTGAATGTGTCTCTGGCGAAGAAACACCTGAGCCAGCCACCGGTCAGCAGCGAAGCAGCACAAGGTCAAACACGTAACGCCCTCAGCATGCTGCGCCCCCTCCGACCACAGGAAGCTGACCTCCACCACAAGCCGGAGGATGGCATGGATACTGGCAGGGATACGCCTCCCCAAGTCCTTCCCAGCTCACAAACGGTTCCCACCCCACCATCGTCACACACCACGCCTGAACCCGGAGCAGAGACGAGCTCAGAGAGACCAGACTGTGACAGCTCAGCCCCTGGCAGCAAACCTCCAACCCCTCCTTTACACAGACTCCCCTCCTGGGTAAGACCGTCCATGCAAAACTAAAATACTTTCAGCCGCGTAATTTTAATCTCTGCTAACTTTGTACCAAGGAAAAAATCCAAAAGCCGGTAATTATTTATTAACAACAAAATCTGAGAATCACAAGGACCTGAGACCTTTGTGATGTCAATAAAAGAAGAAATAAAGAAGAAAGACACTTCTTTTTCTTGATTTTATTTTTCTTTTCAAAGCACACAAACATCACTACAACAACGCCAACTTCAGGGTCATCGGTGCATCAGCACATTAGCAGCAACCTGCTAATGACGTGATGTGGCTGTGTTTAGAGTTTGAAAACCATCGGCTTCACTTCTGTGGTAGCCACGATTCAACAAATGTTAAATCGCACAGTGTAACATGCTGTAAATTAATTACTTACTGATTTCACACCGTGCAATGTGACTTGAATTAAGACTGTAATAATCGTAGCGTGAGAACCCACCATTAGAGGCTATTTGCATAACTACTTGATAACTGCTTGATGCATTACTAAAATAAAAGAGGTTGCATTACAATTACTTGGTATCCATGCTGCATTATAGGGCAGCTTTGCTTTACTTCAACTCAGATATCCTGTAGCGAGTACAGATGAAGTCAAACAGCATTTAAAAAAAATAGAAAACAAGAGGCTGTTAGAAAACAAAACGGACCTCTGTAGTGGGACATCTCCTCTGCTTCCTCTTTTTTCTACACCTGAGGGGTTGGACGCCCTCTTTCACGATGACAAATATGAAAAATACTGATGATGTCATGCCCATCGTGTCCAAGAGGAAAAGCAGATTAATTTTAAAACATATGACCACTTTGATTTACATTTGTTTTAACAATTTATAAGTGAATTTACCATAAAACGTGTCGACATTTCATTTATCATTTGACATTTGTTTGTAAAATGGACATTCTTCAGCATTTTCTGAAAATGACAAAGTGCATTTTCTTCACAGGAAAGTCGCATCTACGCTGTTGCTAAATCGGGAATCAGACTGTCTGGCACGTCCTGCTCAGACCTTTCTAGCAAAGGTAAGACACCGGTTCAGACTCTTCTATCTGGATTTCAAGTTCAGAAACTGACTAACTGAAGTGTAATCTGTATCCAGACCCCTCTCTGCAGTCTTCCTATCCTGCATTTGAGATGTACACCTCCCTCATCTATAAAAACATGACTACGCCAGTCTACACTACTCTGAAGGGGGTAAATATGAGTCAACAGCAGCAGGATTTTCTGCCACGTTTATGTATCGCGCTTGCACATTTTTTCACTAGTTTACTCAGCTACAATATGCATCATCTTTTTCACTGATGCCTGATTAAGCGTGCAAAGATGATTTTAATCACCAGGCTTTATCTGTGACGGCGTACCTTTGACAGAAAGCTACTCTGCTGAGCAGCAGCCCGTTCTCCGATGAGTCATCCAGCTCCGAGGAGTCCTCTAGCTCAGGAGAGGAGGATGACTCCCTCTGTAGCTCCCACACGTCCTCCAGCTCCAGAAAGGACAGCAGCCCAGGCAGCCCACGGTCTCTCAAGAGAGGTACAACACACCACCCGTGCTTGCATGGGTTTCCTCTGTAATGAATCTGTAATGTAGTTACCACAATGTCATATTCAAGAAATCAGTCATCAGAAGGTGGGTACACTGTGGTGATGGTGAGATGGAGATGGTCAACAGCATTACTCAGGTAGGATGTGGTGATTACATGGTGCTCAGTGTTTAATGACCTCCGCTGTCCATGACATCACCAGCGATTTTGTGTGCAGATTTCCCAGATGCCATCACATACACACGGTTGAACTTCCGTTCTTTATCAATTGTTCAACGTTCAAGTTGTTTTATTGTCATATACACAATGAAAATACAGCAGTGTCATGAAATTCTCACTTAGTTGTCTCCCTAACATGCAGCAATAGCAAAAAAAAACCCATCATAATATAATTTAAAATTCAAATTTAAAATGAAAATAAGGAACCTGAAAAGTAAAATAAAGAATGTAATAAAGAAAAAATGTGTAAAGTAATTGTAATGATGTAACAAAAAAAATGTCAAGTTTGACTTGATAACATCCTGGCATTGCATAAACGTGGGTCAAGCTCAGCTTTTTGACCTGTTTATCTCCGTCATACAAGCATTTACAATGAAATAAGTTGTTTTTTTATTAATCCTACTTGCCATTTGATCACATGGTCAGAGCACTGACGCTCTCTGCATCCCCTGCAGCTGTGTCCATGGCTTCAATGACATCAGAGAGCGACTACGCCATCCCTCCTGATGCCTACTCCACTGACACCGAGTGCTCTGAACCAGAGCAGAAGCTGCCCAAGACCTGCTGTTCAGCCAGCGACAACGGCAAGAGTGTGAGTCACTGGTCATTTCATCGGCTTCATACATCACACTTGTCACATGTGGTGCCGGCATTGTCCACATTATTTTACTTTTGTGACTGTACTTGGCAGTCCATCACTAACTCATACTCATGTGATATAGTTACAGTTCAGATGGATTTCTGACCTGCGAAGCAGCATCCTGGCTTCAGCTGTTCATTTAAGCAGCAGAACGCAACATTTTAAACACCTGACAGAGGCTGGCCGCCCACATTTGCTTTCTTTGGAGAATATCTCTCATTTCTCAAAAGAAAACAGTTTGCTGCTGTGGTACATCCGTCTTTCGCTTTCACTTGATAAACTTGTGCTTTTTAAAGTAAGTAACATTTGCTCATGTGACATTTCTGTCACCTCTGGAAACTGCAGCCTTCTATGACAGGCATGCCTCAGTTTTCCAGCCTAAAATGTCACATATTCCCAGCATGATGCTAATGCATTTGGAGCCAACTTTATTTAACAATTCCAGATATCCAGGTGTAGAAACCACGACTTTTGCCACCTGCTCAAGGTTCAAGGTTATCTTTATTTGTCTTCCTTAGAAGAAATTTGTCTTGGAGACTGCTGAGTCAAACAGGAACTTAAAACAACATTGCAGAAAAGAATCGGGTTTCCATGTACACAAAATGACTGTAATTACAGAAAACGCTGCATGATGTGACGTTTGGCGGCGATAAAGAGACTGGATAATTCCACCCTGATCAGGGTTTGTGATGTCACAGAACCCTGTCTATCTGAATGACTCACTAAAGAAGCAATAAAGGTTTCACTTATTCCAGAGAAGCTTTATGAGATTCTGTTCATAAAACTAAAATGTGTCATATGCTTTAGGAGCCGATGGAGAAGTCAGGGTACCTGCTGAAAATGGTCAAAACCTGGAAGAAAACCTGGAAGAGACGCTGGTTTGTACTCAAGGATGGAGAGCTGCTCTACTACAAGTCACCTGTAGGTTTTAGCTGTGAACACTTATGCTGCATATGTTCTTACTCTGCTGTTCCTTCATCAGTAACAGCTGAGCACTTCAAATGGAAGACATTTCAGATAGAAAATGTACATTTATCACTTGTCCTGTTATAACTGTCTGAGCTGTGGTCCAGTTTCTGCAGGGTGAAGCTCTAAAGTTAATCTTTCCTCCTCAGAGTGACGTGATCAGGAAACCTCAGGGCCAGATTGAAGTCAACGCCAGCAGCAGCATCAGCCGTGGAGACGGGAAACAAGTTCTTCAGGTAGTTAGTCCACTTTAACAAAGTTGTTACTGTGCTTTTACAACAGCAGCACCCCCTCACATGCCTTCACTGAGAGATTTCATTCCACTTTCAGACACAAGACCTGTTTATTACTAGCACCACAACAGGAGGGGAGAAAATGTGACCCCTCAGAATAACTTGACAAGCATTCAGAGTCATTTCTGTCAAACAGGGATTGAAGAAGCTGACTGGCTGCTCCTGCCACTTGTGTCTTCAGTTCTGTATCATCAACTCTGGATCCAAACTGACTGTGGGGGGCTGTGAGCAGGTTGGATCAGAAGTCCTGACTGATATGGAACAGCGCATATTAAAATATGCACTGGTCCGGGACACTGGGTCGCTCAGGTGGACCACACACTGCAAAAACTGATTTCTAAGAAAGTAAAAAAAAAACTTGTTTCAAGACAAATGGTTTTGTTTTAAAAGCAAATATCTCATTTAAGAATTCTAGCAAAGTATATTTTTCCTTAATATAAGACATTTTGACAAGATTTAGGAATGTAGAGTTACAGTATTCTTAAAACTAGTTAAAATGTCTTATATTAACCAAAAATAAAAAAGATCTGCCAATGGGGTAAGAAAAAAATGCTTGGCTAGAATTCTTAAATGAGATATATGCTTTTAAAACAGGACCATTTGTCTTAAAACAAGTATCTTTTTACTTTCTTAGAAATCAGTTTTTGCAGTGTATATAGATGCTACGGTCCTCATGTAGAAGTTGGGGGTTCAACTCCTGGCCTGCAAATCTTTGCACCCACTCTATCTCTCTCTCTGCCGTCATTTCCTGTCAATATAGGTCACGAGAGCCAAAAAGACGTTTAGAACTTCTGTCCCACTGCTTAATCGATCAAGGCTGAAGAATGTCTTTCCTCTGATAATAAGCAGTGAAACTGCAGTGCATGTCCCGTACAGGTGGGTGGGTGGGCGGTTCTTCCTGCAGCAGCTCAGCAGCTCCAGGGGAATATCTTATTCGATATGAAACTGTGTCTACAGATTCTTCCATCATCATTTCAGTGGTTTTATAGCAGCATCACTTATCTGCAGACATCTCTTCCTCGGTAGGAGCAGCCAGCAGCTCGTTGAATCATGTGGTCACAACACACTCAGCTGTGATTCAGACTCCATACCTTCAACAGGATCATACCAGCTGGTCTTCCAGGTCATGAGCAGACACATCGCTTCACCTTCTTTCATTGTTGTTTATTCTTCTGTGTAGATAGTGACAGGAAAGCATGTTTGCTACCTGAAGGCCGACTCTCCAAACTTGCTAGAGGAGTGGCTGCGGGTGCTGCAGACTGTGCTGAGGGTGAAAGCTGCAAGTCCTCTCTTCACTCAGCCAGACATCCGTCCTGGCATGAAAGGATCACTCATCAAGGTCTGCACAGCTCACCCATGTGGCCTTAAACTGCACTGCCAGAATACAACAGTGGAAGTGGTTTCATGTGTAACAGTCACTGAAAGTTGCAGTTTCTCTGCTGTAGGTGAAGCACGGCTACTCTAAGCGGGTTTGGTGTGCTCTGATTGGCAAGACCTTGTTTTACTTCCGAAGTCAAGAGGACAAGGTGTGCTTCTGCATCACTTTCTTCAGGAGATGAAAATAAAACTCTTAACGTAGTCTGTCCAAATAATGTCATTCAAATGAGCCGTTAGCTTGAGTGTGAGCATCTGCCCGTGTCTGCAGTTCCCGTTGGGTCAGATTAAGCTGTGGGAGGCCCGGGTGGAGGAGGTGGACAGGTCAAGAGTTTCAGATGATGACCTGAAGGCATGTGGGCGGAGCTTACAGGCAGCACACTTCACCATTGCCATACACCCTCAGGAGCAAGGCCCCACGTACCTGCTCATCGAGTCCTGCAATGAAAAGGTCGGTTTCGGTCTGAAACTGGCCTGAACCATGACTTGTTTTTTGTTTGTTTGTTTAATGTGAGAACTTGTTTGCTGCTAGACTTGTGTCATGTGTTACATCTGTCTGATGAGATTGTGCGACTCTTTAGGATTCGTGGCTGTACCACCTGTCTGTGGCAGCGGGAACCACTGTGGGTAAAGTGGGCACCGAGTTTGAACAACTGGTGGGAAAACTCTTCCAGCTGGATGGTGATCCCAGTGAGTTTTGTCAACAAGACATTGTCCAATTCACTGGTGTTTGGATTTATGGGGGGAGTGCACAGTAGACAGACTTACTTAAATAAAATAAATAAAGCTTTCTCCCTTGAGTCACATGCAGATGAATAATGTATAGCAGCATTATAGGTTTCTTTTAGCCCATCAACCCCAATCTCTCTCTGTCTTCTGTCATGATTTTTCATTCAAAATTACTTTAATAACACCATCAGGTAAATTCTGTTTGCAGTGAGCCGACCTCATTACATGTAAAAACATTTACAAGCAGCAGGACGTTCAACAGGACACGTCAGGAGGCAGCAGTGCTAAAAGGAAGGAAGGACCCTGGTAAAAACAAGATAGAAGCAAATAGGGTTAAGATAAAGTAAATTCAATTTTAAAAAAGATAAAAACCGAGAAAAAAAACTTAAGAGGAATGCCGAATAATAATTAAAAGATGTTGGTAAGCAAGGCATTATTTTTTGTCTGTCTGTTTGCCTTTTAGATTCTCAGAACTGGAGACATCCCATGCTGTGCTTCAGCAAAGAGGCCCTGTTGTCTCCTCTCACCACGCTGCCCTCGCAGGCTCTGCAGACAGAGGCCGTCAAACTCTTCAAGGTACCGTAACATGCAGTAATGATACATTTTAATGACAGATCTTGTTTTCCTGTCTCTCCTTTGAGTGTGATGCCACTTGTGCCCTCAGACCTGTCAGCTTTTCATCAACGTGGCCATCGATGCTCCTGCCATCGACTACCACGTCTCTCTGGCCCAGAGTGCCTTGCAGGTGTGTCTGGCTCACCCGGAGCTTCAGAACGAGATCTTCTGCCAGCTCATCAAGCAGACCCGCAAGAGGCAGCCACATGGCCACCCGGGACCCCTGCAGGTCTGCAAGGTCACCACAGGGTGGCGCCAGCTGTTCATCTCATTAGATTGAAATTTGTCAAAAAAAAAAAGAAAAAGAAGTATGAAATTAGCAGGGTAAATCTGTGTAAATCTTTATTAAAATATATAAAAATGGTTGAAAGCATTCAGCTGATGACTTTCATGAGTTCACATCTGTAGTTTGGACTCACTGTTCTCTAATGTTGGCACAACTACTAGAGGAGCTTTTACAGAGCGTCAACAAGTCCTGACACGTTTTATCAGTCGCAAAAAACAACAACACTGAAGTCTAAACCTGTTTTGCAGGACTAGAAATTCTCTCTTTTTACTTTCAGGAGATCTCCCATAACTGCATCACCAGCAGAGGGCTGCGTTTTATCACAACCACCTGTTTTAAAAGATCTCAAAGTTTCACTGCATTTCAACCTTTTACAACAAATACAAATTCCTCCTTTGTGTCAGTAAATGAACAGAGTTGCTGATTGACTGGATGTGTTTTGATCAGCTCTGCCAGGCTACAGACGTAGTGAGGCTACGCTCGGCTCTGTGAAGAATGCAGTGACTGGTTTTGTTCATATGTCTTTCTCCAGGGCTGGCAGTTTCTTGCGTTGTGTGTTGGGCTGTTTCTGCCGCAGCATCCTTTCTTATGGCTGCTCCAGGTTCACCTCAAAAGACACGCAGACTCCAGGTGAGGAAGCCTCAGCAGCTCAGACGCAGACATTAAACACCAGAAACAGAGATGAGGAAGTGGGATGAATGGAAGGAACACTGACATAGCTTTTCCTTAAATCATTTATCCTGTTAGTAGAAGTATTAAAGATACTGTGATCTTCTTGTTGCTTCTTCTTTTCTTTTTTTTTTGCATAAAACAACCTCTCAACCCAGTCAGAGCTTCTTGTCATTCATGTTTTAATGCAGTTTGGTGCTCTTTATATTACTACATTTTATTCAGGGGTAATCCCAGCCAACCATATGTGGACCCCATCTGAGGTAACAGTGGGCTGCAGGATTGACGTGTACTAATTAAAATAACACTTAAATAATCACCTAACAGAAACTATATTGTTACAGTGTAAATAAAAATAAAGATGAGGTGAGAAACTGTCAGATAGTAAAGTTCATAATAAATGCCGTACAGTCTGGTGTGTTTGTCTGATGACGTCACATTCAGCTCCGGCAGGTAACAGGTGAACTCTAAGTAGACATCAAGGATGGAACATCTGGGCTGCAGAGGGGCCTGCCTCTGGACGCAGGTGGATAGATGTACAAAGCATGTGACGTAGACAGACCAACGTCCTGATCAGTAGCAAACAAAAGTTGTTTTGAACAGCAGCTCTTGGACACTCCTGTGTGAGTCATCACATGAAGCCCGCCCCAGCCTCGTTATGACTGGTTCAGTATCTTCTGAACAGGTGCCCTCAGTGTTTGTGACTGAGAAGGGTACCAGACCCATTTCACAAGACAGAATTTTCACCAAAACCAGTGTGTCTGCTGTGCAGACTAAATCATGGTGCCCCAGAACATCAGCAAGTCAAAGAAACTTTGAGAAATCAGTATGTATGAATGTGATGTCATGAGTGTGTAAAGTTTTGAGAAACCCACTCCAACCATGAGCTGGATTTTAGCTTGAATAACAGCTGAGACATTTCCTGGTTCTTTAATTTGATCAGTGGGGGTTACATTTAGTTGCCCTCTGCTGTCAAAGCTCTGAGCGGCTCTAGGTTATCGCTGCCTGGAAATATCCAAAACCGATGACCCTCCCATGTCTTTCTCAGAACTGAGGTTGGGAAGTACGCCATTTATTGCCAGCGCTCTATGGAGCGCACCCAGCAGAAGGGTGAGAGGCAGGCCCGGCCGTCTCGTATGGAGATATTGTCTATTCTTCTGAGGAATCCATACCACCACTCCCTGCCTTTCAGCGTGCCTGTTCACTTCCTCAACAGCACATACCAGGTAATAACAATACTCTAGACAGAAAAACAGCTATGACACTCGAGTCTTGCTTCCTGTTGCATTATCATATCATAGCATCAGAACACACCCATGTCAGCTGCTTTAGCTCCACTTCTCCACCCAGCATCTGACTGAGCAGCCCTGGTTTCCCCTGGATGGTGCTAGCTTACACCACGGCTACATCAGTGAGAAGATGAGCTCATCTCTTAGTAAAGCTCTGGGTTTCTGACACATTCAGCCCTTTTTTCTAAACATTTATGGAGTTTGAGGTAATAATTGAATATATTTCTCTTTTTTTTTGTTCAAAATATCACATAGATACTGTACAAAAGCTCCCTTTTGAACCTTATCTAAACAGTTCTGTTCACAACAGCTGTTTTTTGAAAAGACGTAGTTTATTTCTGATTATCAGACTGCATTTTATCAGTATTATTATGACTAGTATTCATTTCCTCTGGTTTTAGGATTTTATGTAGCAGAGGAGGCGGGACATAGCGGGGATCTAGCAGCTCATTGGCTGCTGAATAATCTGATAATCTTAGTCTTGTGCATCATCTGTTTCAGCTGTTATTATCTTATTATATTCATATTCTGATTAACACTTTTGTAGTCAGGTTCCCTCAAAGGAGGATCATTTTTCCTTCTCTGACTGCAGCTGGGAGGAGCTGTCTGCTGAGGACTGGTCCCATTATGAATGCTTTTAGATGGTGAAGGACTCACTGCAGCCCCCTCTGCTGGCTGAGAAGAGTAATGATACATGCTTTCACACCAAACCCCCCAAAACACCAGAAAAAGTCACTAGATTTGTCGCTAGTTCCTTTAGAAAAAGAAAGGAGAGGTCTGAATACTCCCAAAATATAGCAATAAAGTTGCCAAGTTTGCAACGCTGATTTATCGGCAGAAGAAATAGAAGCAGAAGAACTACAAAAGTATAAAACACATTTAAAAAACATAAAATAACAGTGAGAGACACTTTTGTCAGAAGTCTATGGTCGATTCGCATTCTGAGTCTCAGTGATTATTTTATGCTCAATTAAAATTGTAGATGTTTACAAACGTGTGTTAGTCTGCTAACTGAGCTGTGATGCTAATGCTAAGTGCTGTTCCAGCTGCAGAAAGTCTGAGCTGCTTACGCCTGTCCTCGAGAGTTCATACTTAGCAGACACCCGAGTTTGAAATGGATGTCCACCGAACAAACATATTCAGAGTTTTCGGATCCCGCCAATCAAATTCAGGTTGAGATTGACTCCG
The DNA here is from genome assembly GCA_037176975.1 of Arrhamphus sclerolepis. NCBI lineage: Eukaryota > Metazoa > Chordata > Actinopteri > Beloniformes > Hemiramphidae > Arrhamphus > Arrhamphus sclerolepis. The sequence goes on along the minus strand of JBAMYA010000007.1, from coordinate 1,850,757 downwards.
CCCCCCGATATAAGATGAGCTACACTTAATTGTTGAAGGAAATTTGTTTTGGGCTTAAAAGTGCCAAACACAGCGGCAGTTACACACGTACACTGAGATTAACATTGCATGTTATAAGGCACCGGTAAAGAAAGAAAGAAAGAAAGAAAGAAAGAAAAGTTAGAAAAACAACATTCTCACTATACTGGATTCATCCTCAAAGTGGACAGAATGAGAACACATCTGGGTATTTCGACTGTACTGGTCCAGATGTGGACAGAACATCAGCTGAGACTGATGACGTTTCACAAGAACACATTTTGGCAAACGACCTTGGTCTGTGTCTGAGAGGAAGTGGATGAAGGACAAGTTACAAGTGTCTTTGTATATCTTGAGGGCTGTTAGGCTGATTATCAGAAGGCTGTTAGGCAAAATGCCAATATTTATCACAAATTATAACCATCAACTGTAATAATCCCAGGGTTTTATTTAAAACTATAAATTCGATTATCAACCCTCCTACTTCCCTTCTGCTAGATGTCTCAACAACAACCGGCAATATTTGCCAATATTTCACCAATGAAGTGGTGTCTGTTCTCTCCATATTCACTGGACACTCAGATCTCTGCTGCGTTTGAGTATTTTGAGCGTGTTTCCTCCACATCCCTCTTTAAAGTGGTAAAATGTCTGAAACCTACAAACTGTCCTTTAGACATTGTCCCAGCGAAACTGTTGATTGAGGTCTTTAATGTTGTTGGGCCAAGTCCTGCAGTTCTTACGAACTCATTCCTCAGTACAGGATCTGTTGCTCTTGCTTTCAAACACGCTGTGGTTCTGAAAAAAAACACACCTCCATCACGCTGTTTTTTCATTTTTCCCTTTAATTTTATAAAATTTTCAAGAAAAAAAAATTGTTTTTACTCAGCTTCAGTCGTTTTTAGGGTCCAACTCGATTTTTGAAACGTTTCAGTCTAGTTTTAGAACTTGACTCAGTGCTGAGTCAGCGCTGCTGAAGGTCCACAACCACGTTTCCTTATGTACTGTACTGCACTGTACTGGTTCTACTAGATGTCTCTGCTGCCTTCGACACTGTTGACCACAGAGTTCTTATTTCCCTTCTGAATCCTACGTCAGCATCCGTGGAACAGTGTTGAAGTGCTTCCCTTCCTACCTCGCAGACAGAACTTTCTCTGTTAGGATTGGTGACCTCTGCCCTTCCAGTGTGGGGTGCAACAGGGTTCAGTTTTAGGGCCAGTTCTCTTTTCGCTGTACTTGTTTCCTCTTGGGTCAATATTTGCCAAACACAATCTGTCTTTCCACTGTTATGCAGACAACATACAAGTTTACGTACTGGTTACATTAAACGACAGTGCTGCTGTGGAGTCTCTACTAAACTGCATCAGTGATGGAAGGCAGCGGTTGGCCCAAAACTTTCCGTCATTAAAACTAGTTTTTACCAGCTGCGTCTCCTCGCCAAGGTGAAGCCTTTGCTGAGCCGTCCTGTCCCGCGCTTTTATCAGCTCCAGACTGGATTATTCCAGTGCCCTGTATTTCAGCATTAACCAGTCTCTTTCACGCCTCCAACTGGTACAAAACGCTGCAGCTCGGTTCCTAACTAACGCTCCCAGATGCGAGCATATAACCCCAATCCTCCCAGTCTCTGCGTTGGCTTCCAGTCAAATTTTGGGTGGTTTTTAAAATTGTTTGTTTTTAATGTTTGCATGGCCTTGCCCAGCTCATCTCTCTGAGCTACTTACCCGTCGCAACCAGACGAGGGCTATTCACTCTTCTGGTCATTTTTAAATCAAGACTTAAAACATATTTATTTAGACCAGTGTTTTTTTAATCTATTTATTCATATCTCTTGTTCTGTTTGAAGGTGATTTTATATGTATATTTTATATTTTAACTTGATTGTTGCCTAATTGTTCTCTTTGCTTTTATGTACTTCTGTGATGTAAAGGACTGGTTTTGTAAGGTGCTATATAAATAAAGTTGATTAATTGATTTATAGTTACTTAGTTCTTATTACCACACGCAGGGTCACATTTACTTCAGTCACACAGAAATATGAGCAAAAACAAAATATTTATTATTCCTCAAGTTAAACTATGCAGTTATTAATGAACTATGGGAATGGGCTGGCATTAATGAGCTGAGACACTCACCACCAGTAAAGCCAGTTTGTCATCTCTGCAGGTGGTGAGCTTCGATGCCGCCACAACCGTGGATGAGTTCCAGTGTCGCCTCAACCAGGACACTGGCATGAGAAAAACTGGGCTTTCTGGTTTCAGCTTGTACACCGACGACCCAACTGGACGAGAGCTGGAACACTGTTTACAAGGAGGCATTAAGGTGCACCTTTAGTCGGTGAAACTAACATTTGGAAGACTGGATGTGCAGCAGCTGTCAGCACTAAGCCATCTCATGTCATTGTCAGATTTGTGACATTATCTCCAAATGGGAGCAGGCCTCTAAGGAGCACCACTCTGGCAAATCTGAGAACACCAGGACTGTCCGCCTGACCTACAAGAACAGGTAGAGGAGGGCTCTGACTGCAAAACCTAAATGTTTTTTCTAAAGTGCATTTTAAGCAGAAACCTGTACACATAAATGTCCATTTTCAGGTGAAATCACTTGATCAAAAGTAAAATAAGATTCAGATCACTAATGAGTCCCTTTATGAGTGTTTCAAAGGTGAAATCGAGCTCATCTCATCAGACTTCAGCGATGTCTACTTTAGGGTAAAATCTACAGCAGCTGATTGAAACAACGCATGCAAATCTCAGACTCACCAGTCCACAGCCAAGTTGCATTGTGGGTCGGTGAGCAGCAAATTCTGAGGAGAGAGAATGCAAATATATCCAAATGAAGAAAAAGCCTCTGTTTCTGATGTAGCACATGCTGCTACTATGCATTACAATACGTTTAAATAGTTTCACTGTACAAAAATAGAGACAATAGCAAGTTTTAAAGCAAAAGATCACTATTTGTTGTCAGAAATGGTGGATAAGAATGAATTAATTTTCAATCAGACTAAATGTTTTTGCGTAGATCTTTTTTGATTGCCTGGATGAGAGAGATGTTTCCATGATTCTATTTTCCATTTGCTTTGTTCCCAGTCTCTTCCTCTTCTCTGTTTCATCATCCATTGACTTCATCTTTCCATCCGTAGGCTGTACTTCTCTCACCAGATGAGAGGGGAGTCGGAGAGGGAGAGGTTGCTGCTGGCTTATCAGACCAACGAGGCCATCACAGCGGGACACTTTCCCGTCAACAAGGAACTGGCTCTGGAAATGGCTGCTCTGCTGGCTCAGGTCGGAAAACGGAGGTTTTTAATCACACTGAATGCAGCTTAGGTTGGCTGGCTGCTATCTTTATTTAGAACACAAGTACAAAACAAAAAACAATAAATCAATGGTAATAATATATATAAAAAAACAATAATAATTAAATAAATAAGAATACCAAATGCATTCAATATCATGTTCGAAAAGGAGTAGGATGAAGTAAAAATGTATTAAATCCTACCACCAGTCTATATACATATATGTATACAAACTTGTGCAATACACACATATATACCTATATCTATCCATATATATTTACATACACACATGCCTGCACTCACACCCAAAAGTTTATTTTTTCCTTTCTTTCGTTCTCCTTTTTGCTGTTTTCCTCCTTTGTGAATATCAATGTAATATAATATAAAATTCTGACACTTTTATGAACTAATATATAAATATACCCATTTTAAGTCCATATATCAGCATCAAAAATATATAAAACAAATACAAAACTATATATATAATTAAACAAATAAGTCATAGTGGTGCCTCCACCGGCAGGCGTGTTGGACACAACACGGTCATCTCCAAGGCACTTACCAGGCCTCATTCATGAAATGTGCAATATCTGCGATCAAAGCCACATTTACATATCAGCGTTGGTGAAAATGTTAGTTGCTGAACTTTTCATAGGTACAAAATCTCTTTCTGCTTTTCTCTTCTCTGCTGTTTTTCTTTTCCATTAAAACACTTTATGGGCATACATCTATATGTCTGCGCTCCTATTTGAAACTCCACTGTTGGTGAGTTTATTACTCAGAATTAAGGTTTCATGTGTTAATAAAATGTTAGGTCAGACTGGTAGCTACACATACACATGCTGCATATCTATCTGACTTTTAAAAAAGATTTTTGTTTTGCCAAACTATGGCACTAATCATTAATATATAGGTATGAAAAATGTAACGTTTTCTCTGTCTTTCTGTTTTTTTAACGTGTGCCCTGTGTACAACATTTTCAGACGTGTGCTTGTGCTCTAGGTGTGCATGCAAGTTAAGGGTACCCCTTTACACCTTCTTTTATGGTGGTCTCTGTGCAAATTTGCTCACGACTAATCAGAGACCCAAGCTGCAGGAGCACTGAAATCCAGAATCCATCCCCCTATTTCAAGCTGAAGAGCAAAAATGTGCTACTGTTTGTTCCATTTGACTGTATTCAGGTGGAGTTTGGAGATTTTGAGCGTCCCTTCTCTGCCTCTGGACCAGCCCAGACCAAGTCCAATCAGACCCTGAAGCAAGTGTTGGAGAGATTCTACCCAAAACATTACCGCAGGACTTCATCTGAGGAGCAACTAAGGTGCAGAACACACGGAGAACTGACTCTAACTCAGTCTGCAGACATTCCTCCTCCAATATAGTCCTGCTTCCTTCGTCTCCCGTCTTCTTTCTCAACATTCACATTTAAACTCAGCTGTCTGAATGATATTTTCTAGATGCTGATGTTCCGTTTCCTCCAAAGAAATGCTGACAGTTTGGGACTGTATAACCAATAAAGAGAAGTAGTTTGTTAATATGGCAGGTGTGTTGTCACGCTACAACTCTCAGGCAGCTTCTGCAGAGTCTGGCAGCCCGGTGGGCATCACTCAGGAGCAGAAGTTCATCTGAGTGCATCAGGATCTACTTGACGGTCGCCAGGAAATGGCCTTTCTTTGGAGCCAAACTATTTGAAGCAGAGGTGAGTGCCTGACAAACGTGTACTCTACTAAATACAGTTGGTAGAAAATGTGAGGTTTGACAGAGAAAGACGGGTGGATGACATGCAGCACAGGATACAGGCTGGGTCTTGAACCTGGTCCTCTCTGTGTGGGTTGAGCTGCAAGTATGAACCCTGTATATGTGTGTATACATATTTATGTATACACATATATATATATATATATATATATATATATGTATATGTGTGTGTGTGTGTGTGTATATATATATGTG
>JBAMYA010000007.1:1821974-1845400 GCA_037176975.1 Arrhamphus sclerolepis | reverse complement strand
GGAAAATACATGGCATAGGATGTAAATGACATTAGAAGGATTAACGAGTCTTATGGTCTTTGTTAGTCTACATGTTGTTTTTTAACTGTTTGTTTATGTGGTTACTTGAAACAAGATTTCTAGAATGAAGAAAAATAGAAGCTGGAACTTTAACAGATTTAAGATTTCCCTAATTAAAACATAAAAGTTAGTTAAAATTGGCATAAATTTAAGAGTTAACATTGACATAATAAGTAAAAACCATTTAAAACAATACAAATATTACCGGATCTAAGATTTTAAATCGTTATAAGAACAGAACTATTTGCAGTGTGTGACGAGGGTGATTTTCACTTTTCTTTTAACGTGCCAAAGGATTTCTTTAAAATATATTTAGCAAGACAAAAAGTCTTTAAAATGGCAATAAAAAAGAAAATAGTGTTAAATGATAAAATATTAAAGCATAAAATTTGTATTTAAATAAAGTTTTCCTTCAATGTCCCTGGCATTGTTTGTGCTCCAAAAGGAGTCTCTATGTTGCAGTTCCACTTCTGACCACATGGGGGCAGATATGCTGTGTTGACCTAATGTGCAGGTTGGTTTGATAGTCTGGGATGCTGTACGATAACACGATGGCCGTTTCTCATGTCCTAGTACGCAGCCGTATCTTTGACGTGCTTCTATCGGGTTCGATGAAGATGAAATAAAGTTCGGTGGAGGTGAAAAGATAAAAAATTCTGACAACGTCAGAAGAATTTATAAAATATGCTGTCTTCATCAATTAACCACAAATTTGTCGTTAGAAGAAGTACATTCTGGCATGAAACCATCTCAGAAGTGCAAAGTTCTAACATTCTGTTTTACTCCTCCCTCCTCCACCCTTATCACTTCTTGTTGATGTGAAATGCATTCTTGGTAGCTGGAGCAGAACTTCAGGTGAGACTGATGACGTTCCACAAGAACACGTATTGAAAAATGACCTTTGTCCCACTAGAGGTGCACTTTGTTGTGTTTTATGGTTGACACATGAACTTTTGTTGATGCTGCCCCCACGTGGTTGTAAATAGTTCTGCTGCATAGAGTGGCTTTAACCCTTTGATAATGGCTTTTAATTTATAGCACATGTTATCCTTTTTTCAGGCATCTTACAGATGACACATGCAAGGCTGTACATTTCTGAGTGTATTTTTCATTTTTAGACTACTGTACCAACCTGGATTAAAATACTCACGTTAAAGACCCTGCGCACAAATATTTGCCCAATGAAATCAGTTCAAATCACCATGCATGGTAAAAATGATGTCATGTAGAAGTAAATCCCTCAGAACACAAACTTAAAGCCCCAGGCCTCAAATGAAGCTGAGAATAAGAAGATCAGGAGCAGGGTCGAGAACCAGCGATCTGAATGGATTCCTGTGAGCCCAAAAATGTATGGGAGGCTCTTTAGCGTGAGTACTCGATATTGAGCAAAAATTAGTAATACACGTAAGTAAATCAAACCATAAATAATCCAGTTTACATGGTGTATATAGAAAATAAATCATTTATTGTGACCCCCATGACCCTGGTATAAGGTATATATAATACATGGATCATTTATTGTGTTCTTTAGACCTTAAAAGGGAGTTGCATCATGACAAAAACTTGGCAACCTCAGGGTTAAAAAAGGAAAAAACAAGTTGTTTTAGAACATTTTCATAGCTCATTTTTGTTACATTTATGTGCCAAAGGACTTTAACAAGTTTTTGGTGGTCCATCTAAGGGTTAAATCTGTATGCACTGATGGAAAAACTTCAGTTGTCCCTGCATTCATGTAACTGGAGTCTCAACAGTCACTGCCCATCCAGAACCTTCTCATGAAACACAGACAATAGCTCAACAAGACCTGGAGGGAGTATTAGCATTTAGATGGTAACACAATCGGAACAAACATGAAATACTTGTTATTATTCTCATAAACGCCGATTATGCTGCATGGCACATTTTGAGAAGGCCAGTTGTACATCGGCCCAGTTGGTCTACGCTCAAACCCTCAGATATGGTCACAAGCTGCGTGTAGTAAGCAAAATGAGGTCAGCAGAACAAGTGGCTGAAAGCCCAGCCATCCTGGGATCACTGTCTGGGATCTGTTGGGTATATGGTCCAGATGTTTGCTGGACACCTTCCAGGGGAGCTGTTTTGGACTTGTCCCACTGAAAGGTGGACTTGGGCCAGACTCAGGACTTTCTAGAGAGGTTTTATGTCTCTGTAGGTTTGTATCAATTGATGATGGATAGATGGTTGGAATCCTTGGTTGTGGCTACATAGAAATACTATATACTATATAATATTATATCTATAGCATTTTATATTGTTATCCACAAACCCAAAATTCCCAAAAAGTTGGAATGCTGTGAAAATCTGATGGGATCGACCCATCTTATGGGAATAAAATATGGATTCATGAGGTTCGCATTCTATTCCATTCTGTTTTTAATTTAGCTTTTACACATCACTCAAGGCAAAACTGGAAATCAGGGACACCTTCATCTTCATCTAAAGACAATATCTAGAGCAATTATAGCATCTTTACAAAGCAAAAAGCCTTATTAAAGTGACAGTACACAATTTCTTAAAAAGGTGAGTTGTGATAAAATAGATGTATCCGTGTTACACCCACACAGCTGGTGGAACAGTAGATACCAGCAATTGTCAGAGTAAAAACAGGCTAACTGTACGAAAGATAAGACACACCCACACTGGTTTGCTTTGTCTTCTTCAGAATACAGCTGGATGACATTTGAACCTTCATGCTGCTGTGTCAGCTGTGCTTGCCAGACAGAAAGGAAAGTAGAATAATGTACAGTTGAAACCAGTTTCCATACAATATATGTAAAAACACAACAATTACTTTCTTAAAAGTCAGACATTTACAGACACTAAGATTAATATTTCTTTAAACACCAGTAAGTCCAGCTGGGGAAACCCCTACCCTCGGTGAGAAAAAGGGTCTCTAACTCCTCAAGTTAAGAAGGAGACTTGAGCTCAGTGCAGAAGTCTCCCACAGCTGGAAAAAAACAAAGTCCATGTTCTGGAGTGGTCATCACAAAGTCCTGATCTCAGTCCAGTAGAACATTTATGTTCAGAGCTGAAAACAGACCTGATTCAGTCCCACCAGTTCTGTCTGGAAGAACGGACCAAAAACATCTGACCCAAGTCATACAGTTTAAAGGTAACGATGCCACATTCTAAGAAAAATGTAGGTAAACTTCTGACTATGAAGAAAGTAATAAATCATTCTCTAAACCTTCACTTGTTCACTAGTCTGGCATTCAGAAATAATAAAAAATTAGAAATAATTAACTATACTAATACAGGACTGTAGGTCATATCAGTGAGGCAGTTAAGTTTTGGTTAATTTTTCTGTGTTCATTACACCTTATTTTAAATGTGTTAACTGTGATTTTTTATTTTTTCTGTGGGTGTGAGTTTCAGGAATGTGTTGAAGGAGCTAGGACATGATTTATTCATGGAAGTTGTTTTCTGCCTCACAAAGAGAATGAGTTCAAGCCTCTGCATGTTTGTTCCCATGAGAATAAAACGAGACACCCAAGATGCTAACACCACATAATCCTCTGAACTGAAGACCTGTGTGCTATGATTATAAGCAGCATTTTTCATTACAAACATCACAACAGTAACAAAAAGATGTAAGTGTATATATAGTATTGGTGTCTGTTTACTTCTGTACATCATCTGATACCATGTCATTTTTATAAACAGAATCCTTATTCAGATTTGTTGCTCTAACTTCCAGCACAAACTTTACACAATACTGCCCTGCTACGTTCTGTTTTAAGGAGAAGAAGCGGTGGCATGTGAGCTCCTGAGTATCATCAGCGTCGTCTCTGCAATACAGCATTATTTTAAAATAAAAAAATCCCATGAACTGAATCTTTATCTTCCACGATATGCTCCTATAATCAACACTTTCTTTTCTTTGTGTGCACAGGTTTCCAGTTATGTGGCTGATAAGTTTCATTTTGATGCTGGGTTGCTCATCTGCAGGTATCTTCTTTTACTGTGCTTACACAACACATGGACAAAAGAAAATGTTGACAGCCTTTGAACACAAAATAATGTAAAATAATATGGACAGACAAACTATTAGGTTGAGTCAGCCTCTTTTCTTCTCTTTTTGTTTCAGTTGTTGTTGAGTTGAAAGAATGTGAGGATGCGGGCAGCAGATGTCATCCTCAGGCCGACTGTCTGAGGGTCAGAAACAACTTCACCTGTGTGTGCCGGATGGGGTACCAGGGCGATGGTCTGCTGTGCAGTGACATCGACGAATGTCTGAGCCGTCTGCACACATGTCACTCGAAAGCTCGCTGCAACAACACTCTAGGCAGCTACAGCTGCTTCTGCCTTGATGGATATGTTGGAGACGGCACCAGCTGCCAGGACATCAATGAGTGTCAGACAGAAAACGGAGGCTGCCACCCCAACGCCCTCTGTACTAATACCGAGGGAGGACGACGGTGTCAGTGTGAAGTCGGCTTCAGGGGCAACGGATTCCAGTGTTCTGATATTAATGAATGCGCAAACCAACGGATCTGCCACTGGAACGCCACCTGCACTAACAACCCAGGTTCTTATGTGTGCACCTGTAATGCTGGCTACAAGGGCAATGGAAACTACCTCTGTCTGGACATTGATGAGTGTTCAGAGACCCCTCGTGTTTGCTCTTCATCATTTGGCTATAAAGGCTGCATAAATCTGCCTGGCAGCTACCGTTGCACGTGCAGCAACGGCTTTGAAAGTAATGGACAGAGTTGCGTAGACATTGACGAATGTGCGAAGAACATCTGCAGCCCATTTGCAGAATGTAAGAATGTCATTGGCTCGTACCAGTGCGCCTGCAAAAGTGGGTTTGTTGGAAATGGTTTGACATGTGCAGACATAAATGAATGCAACGAAGCCAACGAATGCGACCCCAGTGCTGCTTGCATCAACAGACTGGGCAGCTACGAGTGCTCCTGTCTGGATGGTTTTATTGGAGATGGACGACTGTGTGAAGACATTAACGAATGTTCACAACCAAACATCTGCCCATCTACTACAAAGTGTGTTAACACTGGTGGGTCATATTTCTGTGACTGTGGCCGCGGATTCATCTTCAATAACTCCAAGTGTTATGATGTGGACGAGTGTACGATTGGCCGCTGCAGCTCCAATGCAATCTGCACAAATTCACCTGGTTCATACTCCTGTCAGTGCCTGACGGGCTACAGAGGAGATGGTTTCACCTGCAAGGATATAGATGAATGCTCTCTGGCTTCACAGTGCCACTCCAATGCCATTTGCATAAACCTTCCTGGTTCCTACAACTGCACCTGTAAGGTGGGCTATTCTGGAAATGGAGCAGTCCAGTGCAGTGATGTCAACGAGTGTCTGGTGGACAACGGAGGTTGCAGAAACAAAGCAACATGTGTTAACAATCAGGGTTCCTTCACTTGCTTGTGCCTGTCAGGGTTCATCTTGATCAACAAGACTATTTGCCAAGACATAAATGAGTGCCAGGAACTGAAGAATCCATGTGGAGTTAATGAAGAGTGCAATAACGTAGATGGGTCCTACCAGTGCCCTTGCAGAGCTGGGTACTACCGCCCTGCCAGCAGCATGGCCTGCGTTGATTTGGACGAGTGTAAAGACAACCCATGCCATGCCAATGCCTCATGTCTCAACACCATTGGGTCGCACTCTTGCTCCTGTAAAAGAGGCTTTGTAGGAAATGGCACCCAATGTACAGATAAAGATGAGTGTACTGTGGAAGGTACATGCCACGCAAGGGCTACATGCACAAACTTTATAGGAGGATTCTCCTGCTCTTGTCAGGAGGGTTTCAGCGGCGATGGCTTCTCCTGTCAGGATGTAGACGAGTGCTCCCTCTCTAACACCACTTGTCCTGCCTTCTCTAAGTGTATAAACTCTCCTGGTGCTCATGTTTGTTCATGTTTGAATGGTACTGTGGCTGTCAATGACACCTGTGTGCCACCCGTTCCACTGTGTGACCCAGCCTGCCATAACAGGGGTCTCTGCCACCGTTCACCTGCAGGATACCAGTGTGTTTGTGATCTGGGCTACATCGGTAGCGGGTTGGCTTGCTCTGACATAGATGAGTGCCAGATGGAAAATGTTTGTCCTGAAAATGAAACTGAGTGTGTGAATGTCCCAGGATCATTTTCCTGTTTCTGCAAACAAGGCTACACTCTCAATGGAACCCAGTGTGTTGGTAAAATAACCTCTCTTTTTAAATGAATTGTAAATAAATCTTTGATATAATAGAGAATGTATTTGAGAATATGGCATCTAGACAGTGCTGCAAAACTTCAAGACTATTTTAGTTGAATATGAAAGAGTATTATTATTTAGTTATGTAAGTAATGGCGTTTCCGCAAACAGTAGTTGACAGAAAAGTACCACAATGATTTCTTGAATGTACTTGCTGTTTACAACGCATATGTGAGATGCAATATCTACTCGAACACTAGAGGCACTAGCGTAGGTCAGCATAACAGTTGACCACAAGTGAACTGTCACAAAGCTCTTCTGCATTTGCAACCCTTATCTACAACCTCTAGCTGTGTGTAGTGTTGATGTGTTGAACTAGGGCAGTGGTCTGACGCAACAAGTCGCCAAAAGTTGCAAAGTGCGTACGAAAAATAGCGTTGGTCTTTCTCATCAATTTCCCAAATCGGCAGAACGAGACAGCTCCTATCCCGATGGTCATGGACATAATGACGCTGGAGTTGTTTTTTCTGGCTGTGACCTCAACAAAAAAAAACAAAAAAACAATGACTTCTTTATTTACGTTATTTTGACTCTGGCTCACCATTCTGCCCCAAGTGGAGACCTCTGGTATTACTTGTAGGTCTTGTAAGCAAAAGGATGTGAATGCATAGTCAGACTGCAAGTATATCTCAGCCCTTAAACAATAACTCGATATCATAATGTATTTTTCCTTTTTCTCAACACGTCAATAGATTTATTTTACAACGCTTCTACATTAAAGTTATTTATAAACATTTATTTAGCAACTAGCATGCACTTGATCAGGGTCAGATGGAGGAAAGGTAACAGAACAACAATCATTGTTTTTGATATGTCAGCTTTTGTTTTTCAAAAAACAAAACATTGAGGAAATTGATCAAAGGTATGTCGTCTTAAACTGACGTGTACAAGGATTTAGTCACCGGTTGCGAAAGTAACTTAGTTCACATTAACTCCTGCTAACAAAGAAATGTGTGGAGGATGGCGAATCAAAGTACCAGACACATAAAATGTTATCTGAAATGATCCAAAATACTGGCTGTCTCAATATAATGGGATAGCAAAGTGTACAGATTTAACTTATACTGCCTTCAGAGGGTAGCTCACCTGTTGGGCCAGTTACCAACCTGTTACCAGTTTCTCCCAAGTCCACCACCCAGTGGATGTCTAATTTCATTTAAATGGCTCATAAGTGCATATATGTCCATATAAGGGATTTTAGAATATTACAAAGTAAATGTGTCATAACCATGGGGTACTGAGATATTCCTTTTTACACAGATCCACATTTCCTTTCCACAATTTATTACAAGTTTTAAGGGAACTAAGTATCGAGGGAAATAAGGCTTGACTTGGAAGAAAATTCTGATGACCCAGCTTTCTACCAGCACTTAAACGCACCATGTACGGACAAATCTGTAGCGTGAAAAGAGTCCCAAACCCCCTCGTGCTGATCTGTACGCAAATATATTTTTGTGTGTGTATCAGGCGATTCGTGCGTGCACATTCAGCGATTTGTGTGTGTGTTTGGGGCTTTTTAACATCTGAATTATCATTTTGTCCGTAACTTCAGGTAAGTTACGGACAAAATGTTGTTCACAGTTTACAAATCATGTTTTGCGCATACAACGACACAAAACTACACACAAACAGGTTTACACACACACAAATCAAGTGCTACACATGCACAGATATACTGACTCTATTTTCTCTCATCTGCAGAAGTTAGTCACCCTTCTTTTGATCCTATTGTTTTATTTGGAAATATAATACAAATCATTTGAACAGAGTAGGTTTTAGGGTGTACAGTTTTTTCATAACCATTTCACAAAAATGAGTCTAAAAAGATCTTGTTGGCAATACTGAGAACTCCCATGATTCAGCAGCCATGTTTAGTGGAAATAACTCTCTCACATGAGTCTCTCACAAGGCTGTGGAGGAATTTTGGTCCATTTTCCTTTAGAGCGTTTCTTTTTGGACAACACAAAAAAGAATTAAAAGATGAGTTTTTAATTTTTTTGCACAACTGTAAAGCTCACTGTAATGATGGACTGTATTCTGATGGAAAACCTAAGTATCTTTCTGTCTTTTTCCCAACCACCTTCCTCCTTCGTCCACTGCCTGACTAGATGTGAACGAGTGTGAGACTGGGCTGCAGGAGTGCAGTGACTTCGCCCAGTGCGTCAACTCAAGGGGCAGCTATTCCTGTTTCTGTCTCAGCGGTTTCACAGGCGATGGGAAGAACTGCTCTGGTAAGTTTCCGAACATCATCGCACTTGTGGCTTTTTTTGTTTTTGCACCTGTAAGTGGACTATCATGTGAGCTTTCTTTTAGCACCTTTTTGGGCCTGCCTTCCTGACACTGTCCCATTTTGGGTAAATTATAGACTTTGATGAGTGCCAAGTCCAAAACGGAGGCTGCCATCCAGTTGCCAACTGCACTAACATGCCTGGATCTTTCTCCTGTGTGTGCCCACACGGCATGGAGGGTAATGGCTTTGACTGCCAGGATATGAACGAATGCGAGCAGAACTCCACCCTCCCGCACAACTGCAGCGACCAGGCTTTGTGCCTCAACACTAACGGGTCCTACCTCTGCCAGTGCAACGATGGATACCAGGGTGACGGCTTTGTTTGTGATGATGTAGATGAATGTGAGTTACCCGTGGCTTGTAGCAGGAACATGACCTGCAACAACATTCCTGGTTCGTACAGCTGTTCTTGTATCCTGGGGGAGGTCTACCAAAAAGGCACATGTGTTGATGAAGAGACATGTCTGAATTCGAGCAGCTGCCACCCACTTGCCAAGTGCCTTCCATACCAGGGTTCCTTCTACTGTCAATGCTCAGATGGGTATGAAGGAAGTGGCACTGACTGCTGGGATGTGAATGAATGTGAACTATCACAAGATCAAGTCTGCCCTGCCTTCTCCTACTGCTTCAATACAAATGGCTCTTACATCTGCAACTGTTGGGAAGGTTTTCGGGGCAACGGGACACTCTGTGAGGATGTAGACGAATGTGAGACGGGAAACTTCACCTGCCCCGACAACAGCAGCTGTACTAACCTGGATGGGAGCTACAACTGCACCTGTGACCCCGGCTTCTCAGGCAACGACTCCCTGTGTTTGGACATTAACGAGTGCTCCCTCGGCCTCATGCAGTGTCCTAACTATTCCAATTGTGTTAACACAGTTGGATCTTCTGTTTGTGAGTGCTGGGAAGGTTACCAAGGCAACGGCACAGACTGCAAGGACATCAATGAATGCATAGATAACACCACCTGCCCTGAGTATAGCACATGTTTCAACAGTAATGGGAGCTACCAGTGTCTTTGTGACGTCGGCTTTTCCAACATCAGTGACTTGTGTGTGGACATTGATGAATGTACTGACGACACAGCGGAGCTTTGCACAAACGGGACGTGTGTGAATGCTATTGGCTCATATTACTGCGAATGTGTGACAGGATTCTGGAGTAATGGGACAGAGTGTGTGGATGTGGATGAATGCTCAGACTTCCTCAACTCTTCGGTGTGCCAGTCCCATTCCACATGTGTGAACACTGAAGGGTCCTACCACTGCCCCTGTAATGAAGGCTTCTTTTTGAATGGTACAGAGTGTGACGACGTGGATGAGTGTCGTCACCCAGACGACGTCCCATGTCCAGAGAACTCATTATGTAACAACACAGTAGGGTCTTTCTACTGTCTGTGCTCTCCTGGATACAAACCTGTTGGCAGTGGCTGTGAGGATATAGATGAATGCCGGTACAACACCACCTGCCGCAGTGACCAGGTATGCACAAACCTGCCAGGAGCATACAACTGCTCTTGCCCACTGGGGTACCACGAGGAGCAAAAGGTATGTGTAGACGACAACGAATGTGATGATGCTCCTTGTGACCCCTTGGCATTCTGCTGGAACACACCTGGTTCCTTCTCATGTAACTGTCAGACAGGCTTTGCTGGAAATGGCTCCTGGTGCAAAGACGTGGATGAGTGTGTGATTCTCACCAATCCGTGCCACCGTCTCGCTCAGTGTCACAACACTCCTGGCTCATTTGTGTGTGTGTGCAACCCAGGGTTTATGAGTGTTGGGCCACTGTGTGTGGACGTTGATGAATGCCAGCAGGCCAATGGCCAATGTCACCCTGCTGCCACCTGCATCAACCACGTAGGAGGGTACGAATGCTCATGCAATCACGGCTGGAAAGTCACTAGAGATAATGGTCACGGAAGAGGAGGATGTGTTGACGTGGATGAGTGTGTGGCATTCACGCCATGTCCTGGAAAATCTTCTTGTACCAACCTACCGGGGTCTTATGCTTGTTCCTGTCCAGAAAACAGCACGGTCTGCAGGATGCTTACACCAAACGGTTGGCTATACATTTGTTAATTACCAAACTTCTCAGTTTAAGTCTGTTTCTATCGCATGATCTACACTGAATATTGTTTTCTATTGTTTTTTTTTTTTTAGTAAAATGTGTGCACTGATTTTAAATCTGTTTAAAAGAAAGATTATAAACAGAACATAAAGATGTAAGCAACACCACCCCGCACCCCCCACCCCCTCCTACGGTGAAGTAAAACAGACAAACTTAAAATTAACAGAAGCTGGCCAGAGCAACAAAGAAAAACAAAAAACAAAACAAAACAAAAAAACAGCTACTGATCCAGCCATTGGCACCCGGGTCAGCCAACTTACCTGAATTCTTTTCCTCTTGGATACAAAGAATAGAGGAAACCCAATTACTGGTGAAATGTAAGAGCACAGCACTTGCGCTCATGTGGGGCTTTGCAGACCTGTGTCGTTCCTGCACTGGTGGCTTCCTCCAGTTATTCCAGGCAAAGTAGGCGTGGCCGACACTCGTGTAGCCGTCAGTAGGGAACATAGCCTGGAACTGTTAGGTAAGCCATGGCTGTTCGAAGATAGAAAAGCGAAAAGTGATCTGGACCACTTCTTTTGACTTGTTTTCTTTACTGGAAGTGGATGCTTGAATGGAACATGCTACGACGGGTGCTGCCCACTTGTGGATAGGAGCACTATTTTTGCGGTACTCAGGTAGCCAAGAAATCAGCAGAGGAATTGTTGAATGTGGTCCAATGATCCTGGACTGGAGAACCTGCTCACAGGTGACTCAGGAACACAGACGTGAAGCAGTTCTCAGAAACAGCTGATGTACAACTAGTTCAGATAAATCTACAAGCATTTCTCAGTTCATGCAGTAAATGTTTGAGTTTACAAGGAAACATGCAGACGCTGTCATGTTTGAAGGCGCTAATATTCCCTTTTCTTCACTTTCTGTGAAGTAGTAACAAATTTGATACATACTATGTTGCATGACATATATTTTCATTTGGAATAGAATGCTGTCATTGTCATTGAATGCTTCAATTACTGGAATTTTAGGCTTTGCTCACTTTTTCAAACAGTGCTGATGTTTCAAACACATAAGTTTGTGATTTGTGTTTGCAAAGTGGTGATAGCGTTAAATTTATCTCATAAGTAGCATCCAGGAATGATGTCACACATGAGTTGACCATATTCCAGATGCAAAGTTGTAAAAGCAAAAAATAAAACTATTGCAAATGCCAACAGTGCTCCATATCAACATTTAGCAAATGCAAACAGTGTGGGAACAGAGACAGCACTTGTGTCAAAGTCAAGGCCTGCAGGTCAAATCCAAGACACAAACAGACCATCATGAACTTGTGATTAAAACATTTCTGATGAAACGTCAATGCGAGTGTCCTTCTGGTTTGATAACTGCGGTGGAGCGCAAAAAAGTCATTATTTAGCAAACATGTGCAAAACATTTTACAACAAAAAGTTTCTCATTTTTTGCCGAAAGTTTTGTTTCATTCTTGTAAAATTAACTTTTTTGTAGCAAAAATTCATGATTTTTGGACAGAAAGTTGAAATTATACAAAATTAGCAATTTTGCAACTGTTAGAATTTTATATCAAAATTTAGCAAAAGTTTTGTAACATTTGTGATTGCACAATAAAAAATTTGTGAATTTACATAAAAAAGGCGATTTTTGCAAAATAGTCTCAATTTTATGACAAAATTCTTGATTTGTTTGAAATTCAAGATTTTATGACAAAATTTCCTCTTTTTAGGAAAAAAGATTTGATAACAAAATTTACTTTTTACGATTGTTTTTTAAAATTAGTTATTATACAAGAAAAAATTGTGATTTTAGTATAAAAGCCTCAAGTGACAAACAGCAAAACTCACTTTTTTCTTCCTCCTTTTTTTATTTTTGCTGGAAATCTAACAACACAGCTGATTGAGAAAGTAAAGAATAACCGTCCCTTTAACGGTAACCATGGTGATGATGTGGATCAAATATGAAAAGCAGACGATGCTTTGTTTATGTCTGACTTACTAAGGTGAACAAGATATGATGAAAACAGTAAAATTAGCCGAGTGTTTAGTTTGTTTGTGGGAGCTGGATTGTGAAGTCAGGATCAGAGAAGCTTTTCCAACGTGACCTCAAGGGGTCTTCCACTTGAAACATTCAACTAGGAACTTGCAACATCTGGCTGTAAATGGATCCCACTACTACAGTTAGAGAGAGTATAGAATATTTTGAGGTAAAAACGTGTCTTAAGTCATTAGTCTGGCTGATGACAGTGTGACGTATTTAAGTTATGAATCGTTTGGTTATTCTTGACTTGCCTGTGATGTGCTCCCCGACAGAGAGCACCCTTTACCCCTTTGGAGCAGAGACTGGAGATAAAGAAGTACGGATTGACGCAGAAGATGGAAGTTCTCCATACATTACGCCTCCATCGGGTTTTCCCTTCATGGGGAAAGCATACGACAGGGTGTATGTGAGTTTCTGAGTACAGCCATGGTCGACATAAGTTTTATCATTTCAGTCAAAGTAAGGAGCTTGGAGGTTTGATATTGTCTTTATTGTCTTTATTATTATTAATTTTTTCATAGTTTTCTGATAACGGCTTCGTCCAGTTTCAATCTGTGGCTGAAAATGAGAAGTATTTGCTCCCGTCACCCTCCGCCAGCGGTTTCCCTGACGACATGAAGGTGGCGCTCTTGGCCGTCTTCTGGGATGACGCTGACCTCACCCAGGGGGAGGGGAAGCTGCACTATCAGGTCAGACCAATTCAGTCGTCATTTGTGTTGTCAGAACGACTTCTGGAAACGCCCAATGGTTGTGGTGGTGGAGGTGGAGGTTGGCCTGCAGGAGCTGCAGGAGGTGCTGAGCGCCTGCTGAGCGCCTGCATGGTTCTCTGGGCGCTCTTGTGTCCCCCCACAGTCAAAAACACCAGTGCGACATTAAAGGTGGGGTATGTGATTCCATCACCATCCATAAACCCAGAAGACTTTCACCTTTAGACGCACCATCAGGGTCACTTTCAACACAAAAATGTGCTCGTAACAACAAGAAGCTATAAAAATGTTCTCAAAAACCTTTTTCATAAATTTATTTTTGATTATTTAAACCAGCATCAGTCCATATCATACATCTCGATTGTTCGTTTTTTAAATTTTTTATTTTAACCCTTAAATTGTTAATGTCATGAAGCAACTCAATTCAGTAAGTTATTTATTTATCTTCGATATGACTCATTTTCATACATTTGTATACATTTATTTTCAATGCACTGAAATATTGGCGTTTTTTGACTCTTCGACACATTTTTGTGCTCATAGGAATTCATTTAAGTCCATTCAAACTGGAATATTTCTCCAGGTGCCGTTAATGGTAAATATGACATCATCAGCAAGATACCTCAGAAAGCAGGATCAAAAAAATAGTGATTTGAATTGATTTCTTTGAGTATTTCAGTTCACGTTGTTTACAAAAGGCTAAAAAAGAAAAAAAAAAATGTATCAAGAATACTGAAAATGCTGAAACTTGCATATATGTATCATCAATGATGTGCACAGAAAAAGGATGAAATATGCTTGAAAATAAAAAAACCAAAAACGGGCTTGGGTGCCTCAACGCGTCAGCCACAGTCAGTGAATGTGTCCTGACCTGCATGTCTCATGAGTGCACTGTAAAAATAAACAGGAAGACAGGAAACAGACAGCCGTCTCTGAGTTCCGAGCTGGGACAATGTACGTCAGAGGAAGCAGCTCAGTCTGTCTGTCTTGATGACATCACAGTCCATCAGCAGGCGAAAGGCGGATTCATCGCCTGACGTGCACCTCTGTCTAAATGGAACTATGTTTTGAGGTGTTGTGGACTGCAAGAAACATGATCGGTAGATTTGCTTCTGTTTCCTCTTTGTTGTTTTGAAGTCGGAATAACAAATCGTTTATTGTAAAAACAGCTGATGCTCAACATTTATCAGCTCCAACACACTTAAAATATCCTTTGCTTGCTCCGTTGCTCCGTCTGAGCCGCATACATGAGGTAAACTAAAAGAGACTCAGCACTACAAGCTACAGCGCTGCAGAAAATGCACCCACAGTGACACTGCCACCTTGTGGTTGGTGGTGGAATTACAGAGCCACGCAAACAATAACTCCAGACTGTGTAGGGCCCATGTGGAAGCATTAATCAGACTTTTTATAAAAGGCTTTAATGGCTTTTATGCTTTTGTTTGGTGACAATGAAAAGAAAAAGCAAAACCTTCAAAAGTTAGGGAACGTTTTCAGATGAGCTCCATCGCATAACTGCAAATTTGAAGTCAGAACATCTGCATTATTACATATTGTTGAATACATTAGGCAGAAATGAAGTTTGAACTTTCTCTTTTACTCTTTTTACTTCTTCATCCCTCTCTTCGTGTTATCCCCTGTGTTTGATCCTCCAGGAGTACCTTAAACCCAGCGTGTCAGATTTTTACTCCGAGGTCGTCTTCAATCGCACTGCAGACGAGGTGACGAAGTTTGAGCGACTCAGCAGCAAACCCGCGTTTTCTCCCGCCTGGATCCTCAAGATCACCTGGGAAAATGTGATGCCGGTTTTCTACCAGAAGATCAACTTCTCAGAGGTTTCTTTTTTTTTCTTCTCTCTGTGTTTTAACCAATCTGCTGAAGCACCTGTGGGTTTAAAACGTTTATCTGGTTATTCTTCATCATAAATGATCAAAACTCCTGTTTATTCATCAGCAGTATTTAATACTTTGATGCACCCAAGCACATTTTTGTTTTAATCTTTAATTTATCGCATATTTTATCATTTTTTTTCAGGCATATTATTGATGATACATGCAAGGTTGTGCATTTTTGAATATTCTTAATTTTTTATGTGTTTGTCAGTTTTACACTATTGCAAACAACGTGCACTAAAATACTCACATTAAAGACACTACACACAAAAATGTGCACATTTACATTCATTAAAAATCACAATTTTTGATCAATATGTATATATATATATATATATATATATATATATATATATGATCAGGATTGATGCTGGTTTAAAAAAAGTTAAAAACATTTAACATCTTATATAACATTTTTATAGCTTGTTTTTGTTCAGCACACATTTATGTGTTGAAGGATCTTTAACATGAGTTTAGAAATAAATGTTGCTGCTAATCTCTCACATATACCAGGCTGTGATAATCCAACCAAAAATAATCCACTAAAAATATGTCAGCTATTGTGTTTTTGACCATAAAATGGAGCTGCATTGTAACAAAAACTTTATTTAAGGTTTAAAAAAATCTTATTAATTAATTAATATAAATATAATATGATTTAGGGCTGATGCTGTGTTGCTGGTTTTAAAAGAAACAAAAATTTGTTGTTGTTTTTTTAAAAAAATACATTTTTATAGTGTATTTGTTACGTTTATGTTTATACGTGAGGGACTTTAATGTAACTATTTTGAAGGTACATCAAAGGGTTAAACTCATTTGTGCAACCTTGCATCATAATGATGAAAAACACTGACTAACTCAGTAAACGTGTATGTCCTGTATCCTGGAACGCAGCAGGGAACTTAAAAAAGTTCCTGTTTGTCTGCAGGCTTGAGCTCTTGTTCAAGCTGGAAATTGAGCCATGATGCTGTTTTGTAGCTCTAGCGCCCCCCTGAGGTTGTTTCAGCCATCTGTTGCTCGTGTCGTCTTTTTGCTTTTTTTTTCATATCTTGTGCATGAAACATTGATTCCATTAAAAAGAGGGATGGCAGCAAACTTTAGTGCTGGATTTTTACAGGCTTTTGAGAACTATAAAAGTAACTTCCCATTTTTCTTTTCAGACCAACACTTTCCAGTGTATCCTAACTACGGATGGAGAGCGCTCATTTGCCCTCCTGCGCTACGGGAACATGAGCTGGGGTCCGGGTTTGAGGCTGCACCACGATGCCCTCATTGGCTACACAAACGGAAAATTCTCCATCAAGGAGGAAAGCGTGCCCCCAGAAAACCTTTTTGGGCCTGGAGGCCGATACAGGCCTCAGGAAAAGAAGGGAACACTGGGAAATCTGGGCCAGCTGGTGTATTCTTTGACGGGACTGGAGGGGTCCAACATTGATCCCCGAATCAAGTGCCAGTCTTGGGCGATGAAGGAGCCTCATCCCTCTGAGTGGATGATGATGCTGTCTTCCTGTCCCTGCACCCGCGCCCAGGCCCTGGAGGACCTGTCCTTCTTACAGGACATCAGTGATCCAGGTCCAACTGTGACGCGTCTGAGGGGTCAGCGCTGGGGGGGCGCTACAGGACACATCTTTAAATCGCTGCTGTCCAACAGGTACGGCGCTGGGAAGAGGTGTGTGTACGATCCAGACGGCCCCCTGCTGGCCGGGTACAGCGAACGCCACTTCTCTGGACGCAGCGTACAGAATCACATCGGTATGTTTAAACACTCTCCTGCTAAGATGGTGTCACCTAGAACCTCAAATCAGAGACTCATAAACCTGTAGTTTATTAACAATAGCTCTTGGGAAACATAACTGTTTAAACTGATTAAATGTGACTTTTTAATTAAAAAAGAATTTGACTACAGCGTCATCTCTTAAACAAGTTAGAGCATTCCGATGTGGAGCATCCTTAAAGATTCAGAATAATTACAGAACAAATCATAACCACTAAAACCTGCCTAAAAATGACATAAAAACGTTGCAAAACTTACAGAGACAAACTAAAAATCAATAAAAAAAAAAAAAGTCAGAATTGTTCACATTCCTCCCATCAGTGCTAAAGCCTTTATTTATATTCACAACAGTTGAATGGTTCCTATATGAGCTCAGCTCCAGAGAAAAGTTAGGATGCTGTGTAAAATGTGAATTTAAAAGAAGAAGAAGCTTAGACTGATATTTAATTCACAATAGAACGTATTGAATATGTCAACGGTTTAAACTTAGGAAGTAAAACCTGAAGTCATTTTGAATTTGATGGCAGCAGCACATCAAAAAAGACTGGTTACCACTGGTTACCACTGGTTACCACTGGTTACCACTGGTTACCACTGTGTGGCAGGGCGTCTTCTTTTCGTGACGGTCCATATACGGGAAACTGAAAGACCGCCCACTTACTGAGTTCTGCGAGATGAATGTCACATTCTTGTCCGATGTAGCGTTCTAGTTGTTCGACAGTCCTGGCTCTTATTGGTTGTGTCCTTGGTTTCATCAAATGTTTTTTTAACTGGTGGAAGATCTGGACTGAGAGTGGACCAGTTTGGCACCTGAACTATTCTGCTATGAAGCCATACTTCTGTAACAGATTATTTTAAACATAGAATGTAACATGGCGTCTTTACAACAGAAACCAGTAGCACACACTGGTGCAGCCAACCACATTTTTATGTTTTTAGTTGTTCATTTATAGCATCTTTTAAAAATCTTTTTTAGGCAAATTATTGATGAAACGTGCAAGGTTGGGCATTTTTGAGTGAACGAGGACTAAAATATTCACGTTAAAGACCTGACAAACAAAAACTGAGATCTGTTCAAACCATGTGTCTGGTAAAAATGACATGTCAAACAAACACAAACGTAAAGTTCCAGGCCTCAAATGAAGTGGAAAAATGAGAAGATTTTCTACTTTTTAGAGCAGAATTAAAAAATAGTGACTTGACTTAATCTCTGTGGGCACAGAAATGTGTTGAAGGGTCTTTAACGTTAGTATTTGACACTGAGCAAAGATTCATAATACATATAAATGAATTAGTTTATAGAAAATGAATAATTTATTTTGTTTTTTTGACCATAAAATGGAGTTGCATCATGACAAATGCTTGGTAATTTAAGAGTTAAAATAGTTTTAAAAAATCATAAATTTTTATATGTATGATTAGGACTGATGCTGGTTTAAAAATATGAAAAAAATTGAAAAGAAAAACGTTTTTTAAAGCTTGTTGTTGTTACGCACACACGTACGTGAGCGTACACTTTTTGCCGGTGCATCTAAGGGTTAAAGTTTAGTTTCTTGCCTGTCTGTGAAGCAGCTGTGAGAAGAGTTTCAGGTAATAGGACTTTACTTTAATTTCAGTGTTTGAAACACCAGTTTCATGTTTAATGAAGCCATTTCGATCTCTGACATCATGAATACAGAGACTTCGTCACCTTCGTCACATTCCAGCTCTGCATTTCAGATGGTCTCATTTAGTTGAGTCGGTTTATTGTCTTTTTCATGTGATATTTCTGGATAAATATGCCTCTCTGACCCAACACAATACCAATGTAACTGCTTTAGTTGAATTTAGATGAAGATAATCTTTAATCTATTGTGCATGAACGCTCCTGACCCTCTCAGCTGGGCCACACCATCAAACACGTCGTTTTTAGTGCACTTCTGCCACCTTACTGTTAGTGCTGTTATAAGTGTGCAGATGAGAGAAAACATGAGACATGTAGGGCATCACTCATAAAAACAAAGGACTCTCAAAGACAGTACCAACACTGCTCAAGACTTTTATCATTTAGTTTATGTTTAGTTGGGTACTGGTGCTGCATATGGTCCAGTTCTGCAGCACTGCCTGATGCACTACCTGTATCCAGTTTCAAACTTGTAGAGACTTGATGCTGCCATAAACTTCAAAGTGAGCTAAGTTCTGTTTTCATTCTACACAGCATCTTCGCTTTTTGGTAGTTCTAGGGGTTTCGCAGAGTTAGAGGGATTGTTGAATGCTAACCCATCCCACCAAAGCAGATCATTTTCAAGTAATAATATTTCATTAAAAATCTCTCTGCAGATGAAGATCTCTTGCCGTTTCAGTGGTGTTGTATCGAATCACCTCTGTGCCAGCTTTACCTCAACAAGAGGCCCATAGACCGGTGCCAAGGTTACAGCTGGACCAGCCCTGGTGGCTCCCTCCTGTCCAGGAAAGCAACACAAGGCACTGGTGAGGGATCCCCCAACGCAAACACAATTATATATTATATGTGTGGAGAAAGCCACATAGTCTCAAAACAGTGTTAAGAAAATTGTTCCCCTTGCAGCGATGGTGTATGGCAGCCTCCATTTCATTACCTTCGATGGGGCACGGTACTCCTTTAAAGCCCTGGGAGAGTTTGTGATATTACGCCTGTCATCCGCTGCTGGATCCAATATCTTCACCCTGCAAGGACAGACTGACAGGCTGCACACAGACGCGAGGGGGATCGCTGAAGTCCCAGTGGTGGTGCGCATGGCTGCATTCCATCAAGGCATTGGCAAGGTCAGGACGAGTGTGCGTGAATGCAGTTTGGAATTTGACATTAGGAAATAAATGCAATGCCACTTTTTTAATTGTTTTTTTCCATGGCAAGCTTGTTACTTTACTATCACAATTCACAAGTGTAACCATAGCAACAGTCCAGACTCATGCACTTTTAAGGATGTCTACATTTTTTAAAACCCAACTTTGGCAAAAGTTGGACCAATATCGTCACGTCTGTAAAAAGCTCCAGTTGCAACATGTTACTGCCACCTATTGGATACTGATATCATCATTTAGCTCAGGTAGCCTCTATTGATGCTGGGACTCTCTTTTTTCACTCCACGTAACTTTACAGCCATTCGCAGTTTGAATCACACAACGAAGCATCACACACGTTTACCAGGTAGATAAACAAATCACCAGGGACGATAACCAATAGAACCCACAGGAGGGGAATACGGAGCAGTGGCTTCAACAGCTACCAGTCTAAACCTGATTTGTATTCTCTGATCCATCCACACGAGGCTAATAGTTTAGAACCACGTCTGGATGGATGTAGGGTCTCAAAACAAGCTATAGGACCTCGTCATCCAGGAGGTGGACCAACTGTTGCTTTTCAAACTGCCTCTTCACGCAGTTGGTTAGAGCTACAACCAATCAGAGCAACAAACAAGGTGATGCATTCAGAGCAAAAATGCAAATGGAATCCAACAATTGTTGCCATGTTTGCAAGCAAAATTTGAAAATAACTGGTGTGCTCCACTAATGTCTTAGAAAAACGTGTAGCACAGCTGGCTACAGCTAACATTAGACAGATGTACATAATCATGTTGAACAGTTTTGAATCATTAAAGTTATCATTAAGGCAAGTTTACCAGATGTTTCTTACCATCTGTAAATGAGGAGGACCTCATCCACCACAATCCCTAAGAGATGGAAGTCCAAGTCTTTAACTGTCCATGACAAACAACCGTGGTTCCTCCGCTGCATCTCCATCTCATTTGTTTACTACCCATACTACAACATCTCAGCTCTGTCACCATCACCTTAAGCCCTCTGAAAGATTCTCTACAAGCATAGACTGATCTGATTGGCTCCCCAAGTCTTTTGGGGATAATTAATGAGCTCCAGCAGAGGGAAACCAGATATACCTTCTGAACACATCTTGATATCTAGGTTAACGTCAAATGGCACTGCATCAAGATCTGTTTATCAGTGGCTGATAAAAAAAAAAGAACATTTTCTCAAATATTTCCTAAAGATGAATGGGCAAACTCTTCTGTGATGTCATACATAGGTTTCTGAAAAATGACTCCCCAACCTCAGTCTAATCCAAAGGTATGCAAATGGATGGAAAAAGAAGTCAAACTATTGGCTGGAACACACCCACTCCAGGAAGTACGTTAGGTTGCAATTCCTCAACTGACCACTAGGTGCTGGCTCCAAAACAGAGCAAATCTTCATTGACTCCAATGTTAAAAGATCCAACTTTGCAGCACAAGTAAACGTATACAGCCTGGTACAAACATCTGTTTTGGTCTCTAGAGTTAGAATTTACATCCATGACAACTGTACGGGGGGTTGGAGTTTTCTTGGACCATTAAGCAATAAAACTGAGCAATCAGATGCCCCAATGTCATTTTATGTACTTTTATGACAGCTTTGTAACATGGCACCACATGATTTGATTAAAAATGTGCTTCAAAGGCTCTCTGTTGAAATCTATGGGTCACATGAGCAGATAGTTTGTCCGTAGTTATTTATAGTCAATAGTATATCTACTTCTGCTGCTAAATGAGAAATTTTAAAATGCGGGGGTCGATGGAAACTGATTCACTTTCAGACCAAATTTAAGGAACTGCACTTACACATTATCTTCAAAAAAAGGAAAACGTGTTGTTACTCCCTGTCTTAATCATGTCCAGAGGTGACTTTGACATCTCTCGGCTTGGGGGGCATCTGGGATGGACATGTCCTGTTATCAAGTCCAAAATCCAGGCTCTGTGGTGGTATGGAGTTATAGCAGTGCTCATAGCCATGGTATATTTTACACTTTTGAGTTGGCAGAGTTAATACAGAAATGATCACTGAGATTTTAGAGCAACATATGCTGCCTTGGTGACAACATCCCACTAAGGGAAATTCATAGATTTCAACCCAAAACCACATCATGCAAACTTTGCAAAAACACCACTGAAGAAGACAAAAAGAGGGCAGGACTGGAACAGCCAGAACTCTTACACACAAGTCAGTGACAGAATCATTCACTTTTTTCAGTGCTGCATTTATAGTTATAACTTCTTCTGATCTGGGGTTGCTTCCTCTCTATATTTCATGGATATTGTCTAATCATTTCCATTTTGATGGGAATAAGGGATCAGTAACTTTGGGCAGAAATAATATATATTTATCCTTGGTACTAATTCATTTATTACATATTATGTCAGGCATCTATTCAACTTAGCGCTAAAAATATGTTTTGTTTTCAGATTGAATGGAGGTGCTCAGAGAAAGACAGTGGACTACAGGTTTTTGTGGATGATGTTGACGTCCCAGTCAGAGTTGGTAATGATTGCAGCACACACTTGCATTACACTTAAAATATGATTGTTTTGTTTGTTTGTTTTTTGTTTCAGACATAGCAGCTATTACATGCACTTAAAAATCGTGGACCTAATATTATGCAGCAAGTTTCCCTTAAAGCCACTCTATCTAGCAGTACCACTTGGGACCACACAAGGGCAGCACATCACAAGAAAGTGTAATGCCAGGTTCATACTGTATGATTTTCACTGTCTTATAAGATTCATTCATGGCACGGTGCATGACATGAAATCAGTAGATAATTAATTTCCAGCATCTTCCACTGTGTGATTGAACGTCAGTTGAATCGTGGCTACGACAGAAATAAATCTGAGTGTATTTCAGGATCTAAATGCAGCGTCATGAGCAGGTTGGTGCTAATGTGCTAATGCACCGATGACTCTAAAGTCAAGAAAAAGAAGTGTTTTTCTTCTTTTTTTTAGTTTAACATTTTTCTTCCTGTTTCTCCGTTGTATCTGGTGCTGTTGTTGCTAGGCTACGGTGCTGTGTAGATGTTGATATTTATGTTATTTCATGGTGCGTTCCTATTGGTTAGCTAGCTGACAGAGACTGTAAGCAACGACAGGCCGGCATACTCTGAGACGATTCCCCCAACTTTCTGACCCTGATGATGTCTGTCTCAGCCGTCTTTGGTCTCCAGACGGTTCTATCGTTCATCTTTGCTCCTGTCTCATTGTGAGATCTGCCAGCACTGATTTTGAGCTAAGATGGAACATTTTTACCACGATTGACCATCTTTGGTCTGAGACGGCTGAAATCATACAGTGTGAACCTGGCATAAATTACAGTAAAATGCGCCTCTAGTGGGACAAAGTGGCATTACAGGATGTGCCCAATGGTCCCCACTCAGAACAGTACTGTCAGTGGGTATTTGTCAACCCATTAGAGGGGGGGGGGGGGGGGGGGGAGGGGGGGGGGGGGGGGGGGGGGGGGGGGGGGGGGGGGGGGGGGGGGGGGGGGGG
>JBAMYA010000007.1:1806332-1818736 GCA_037176975.1 Arrhamphus sclerolepis | reverse complement strand
AGAATGATGACTGGTTTAATGCAGTGATGTCCAGTAGAATCAGGACTGGTTTAATGCAGTGATGTCCAGTAGAATCATGACTGGTTTAATAAAGTGATGTCCAGTAGAATCAGGACTGGTTTAATGCAGTGATGTCCAGTAGAATGATGACTGGTTTAATGCAGTGATGTCCAGTAGAATCAGGACTGGTTTAATGCAGTGATGTCCAGTAGAATCAGGACTGTTTCTTTATCCCCAAGAAATGTGAAATGAAATTATCCTCTTATATCCAGTTGTGTTACTGGCCTATTGCCAAATTGACTTAATTAGTTGTCAGATGTTCCTCTGTTTGTTTTTGATTTGCTCTAATTACCTTTCCAGCCTTTTGTTGCTCTTCTTCCAACTCCTTTAGAGAAGTGTTGCTATTTTCCATGAAACAGTAAAATGTCTCCATTTTCAACATCTGATATGTTCTTCGGGTTCTATTGAGATTAAATTATGAGTTCATGAGATCTGCAGATCATTGTATTCTGTTTTTTTATTATCATACATAACTTTTTTTTTTTTTTAATTGTAGCTGTAAAAGCAGATATACAATTTTGTTACTGATTTGAAAGGGAATAAAGTAAATGAAATCAAGTCAAAGGATTTTTACCACGATGTGAAAAACAAACTTAATGAAATAGTGTGATACTTTTCTGCTCACAATCATGTCACAGAAAGCAAGTAAAAGAGAATCAGTCATTTTTCGTACCTGCTTCAGTCCCATACAGGAAAGGGGCGGAGCATATCCTGGCTATCACCAGGTGAGTATAAAAGTATAAAAAATACATTTTCCTATAAATGATTCTATAATTCTGTACTTTATACAAGAAATGTGCTATCTGGATTGTAATGTTACACTTAATCCTGATAGTGTGCAGTTTAATTAAGTGCCTAGAGATGACTTGTCGTAAATAGGCGCTATATAAATAAATTGAATTGAATTGAATTGAAATTTAATTGATGGACGTGCAAACTACCTAGAAATAGTTGCATCAAATGCATCTCCTCATTACTCTTTCTCTGTATTTATGAGCACTACTCGACTAAAAGCATCATGTTATCTTCCACCTTCACACCAGATAAATACTGTTTTTTACCCCCTTTGGTTTCCTGTTTGGACAGCTTGCTGCAGTTCCTTTTCTAGCCACCAGGCGTCAGAGATGAGGCTTCCACGAGGACCACATCAAACAAACTGGTTTACGAGTAGTCTCAGCAGAAACGCATGCAGCACTCTCTCTCACACACACAAACACATTTGATTAGACACCTGCTCCGCAGTCTTCATCTGAAGTGACCACAGCATGCGGCAGAGTCCGCTGACCCCTGCAGAATGAGATCATCTGAGAGGGGTGCGCAGCGAGGCAGCCCTGCAGGTCCCGATCCCTGCCACTGCAGAGGCAGACCTGGACTGCGCTCTGAGTCAGGTCAAGGACGGGGGACCTGCTGAAACACCCCGCCCTGTTACTTCTTTATTATGATTCCTCACTAAAGCATGCCCTTGCGCACACAAATAGCTCCTCATTACACCTGCTATGCTTCACTAGTGCTCCAGTTTCACTTTCTACAAGGCTGATTAGAGAGCAAAGTGATATTACACCACAGGATGACATAGAGGGGTTGTAGAGGAAACTTCTGGAAGGAGTAAAAGTCTAGAGCAACTACATCTGACACCTGTGACAGACAGACACACAGCCAGCAGCACACAGCGAGGATGAGATCACCCTCGTGGTGCCACATTTCTGGAAGTTTCCAAGCAGAAAGAACTGTTTCATGTGCTGCTGAAGGCTGCAGTGTTTGAACTCAAGCTCCACACTGACTGCAGCAGACAGACTGGAGGAAAGCCAATAAGGGAAAGTGGGTGAAGGGAGGGAAGAAGGATGGTGTTGGAGCCAGAGACAGTGACAGAGAGAGCAGGGACAGGAGAGAAATGAAAAGAGAGAAAGCAAAGAGGAACAGCATGGATTCTGTTTGACAGCCAGTAAGTGTTTTTTTCCTTTATATCCCCTCAAATAAAACACCAGGCATGAGCAGGTTTAGAAACACTTGATGACAGAGCAGCAGACCCAACAAATAGAAACATGTCAGGGGGATAGAAAACTAAGTGCATGCTTAACACTATATCCATTTCATCACAACATGATTGAAATAGGCAGGGAACTGCAGACTTAACCAAATCCTCTTATCCGATTTAAAGCCATTAATCATTTCTGCCTCATGATGCAGTTTTGGAAGTTTTTTTTTTCTTTTTTTTCAGTCACAGGTAAGCCAGAATGCAGCTAGCCTGCTGTTGGACTCTGTACAGCTAAAACCTTCAATGCCTGGCTGTAAAAACCATTCTTGCTTACTGGGAGTGGTTTGCTGAAGGCCATAAACTTTATCCATTGACTGGACCAGATGTTTGCTGGGACGTGTTACTGGAATTCTTATCAGACTGGAGAGATGTAACCAAGGGCGAGAGCAGATTTAGTTTCTTCTTCTTTCTTTAGATTTCAGTTCTTCCGAGAACCATTTTTCTGAGCTTCACAGCCTGATGAGGGGGAAAAAAAATCAAAAAGCCAACAGACTTTTGAATGACTTAAAGAAAAAGAAAGGAAAATACAATATGATGTGCTGTAACCCATGATGTGTGTAGGCACTTGCTCATACTTATGTGCACTGTTGGAATAAAAGGCAAACACCGAAAATTCAGAAGTCATTTACAACAATGTAGAAGCAATTAGTAGGGACAATGTGCTGCTGAAGATACCATAAAGGTAGCATTTGTTTTGTAGCTAGAAGTGGTGCTGTGATGGACTTCAAATGTGGATTTTGGAGAAGTTGCTGCTCACTTTCTGATAATGCAAATTCATCGCAATTAGGGAAGTTCATGCAAAAATAAAAGCTCAACACAGCCTGTTCAGTCACGGCTCGAAGTGACTTAGAAGCTGTTATTAATGAAATAACATGTAGCATAATACGATGCAATGTTTGATGTGTTTTACCTCTGAAAGTGTTACAGTACCTCATTTTGAATTTGGGTTTTGGAGAGGCAGCTGCTCTCTGACCAGAACTGCATTCGGTCAAGGAATCTTTTGCCAGAACATACCTTCACTGTAAATGCACCTGGAACTGGTGCTTTTAGGTCCTACCTTGGTAATGCTGGGTCCCGCTATGACAGCAGTACAGTACTTCAGTGGTTACCACTGTCACTTCTAATCTACAAGTTGGATCTTGCTGGTTTTTCTGGGTGGAGTTTGCATGTTCTCCCTGTGTCTGCATAGGTTTTCCCTGGGTACTCTGGTTTCTTCCTGTCCCAAAGACATCCTGTTTACACTAATTAGTATCACAAAAATCTGCCAATGTGTCATATATGTAAATTGTATTATATTACTAATTATAGGAATAATAGGAGTAATTATCGGGATAACTAAATTTCTCCATTAAACAAATCATTCTAGTTAATGTGTGTGGCAGTGAGAAAAAGCTGCTTGAGTTATAAAAGCGCCTTGAGTGGTCACTGGACTAGAAAGGCACAATATAAGTGCATTGTAAAACTGAAAGAAAAAAAAAAAAACAACTTTAAAAATGCTCTCAGAGACACGCATAAGTCCCTGCTGTGCCGACCATCATTGTGCGTGCACCTACGCAGGCTAATTGAGCATGCAGATGACCAAACACAAACAAAAACCAAACAGGTGCAGGTCTGAATGTCCACACTAAAACAATAGACAGGTCCTTTCACCACTACCTTGACATCCCATGACACACAAACAGCTGTCATTGTCTACCATGAAAAGGGATCCACACACTTGGCATGAAACCAGCAGGCGCATTACAAATCCTCATCCATTAATAATGCCTGCTGTGTCTTTCAGTTACACAGGTAAACATCTTCTCATATTTGTCACCAGGAATTTATCCCTCAAAGTTCTCACGTGCCACTTAGGCACACAAATTAGTTTTTTTTTTCCTTAAAAGCTGCTTTATTTTACAGCATGATTGACAGCACCACCAACACTGCACAGCGGTTGTATTTCCAGGATATCCACATTGCCAAAAAGTGATCTCACCCTCGTGAAGGATTCTTCTGTGAGGGGAATGCAGCTAACTTCTGTTAGCAGAACGGTAGGGGGTAACGTTAATGAAGAGGGAGGGCTGACCTCAGACTTGCCTTTCTCTGTTGAATTCAGGAGACCTTTGACTCATGCGGTCAAGAAATGAAAGCTGACGTTTATAAATGTAGCCTGGGTTGGGCACAGTCTGATAAGGGGGAATTATGTGAAGCAGTTACATATTCACAGAGCTGATAAGTGCAAGAAACATAATAGCAGTAGTCCTAGTGCTCAGCAGTGGTTTGAGAAAAAAATGTGTATTAACATGCACACATGGAATAATACTCATAAGTTAACACTGCACCTAGCAACGACGCTGTAACACAGACTGTATTGTGCTCCTTGTTGTGGCTTACATCATGGAGATTGGTTTTGAGTTTTATAGCCCATTAAGTACCGTCTCTGGGGTTTCAGCACGCCACCCTCTTATTAACCTCCAACCTACATCACCTCTGACCTGAGGCAGATCCTCTGAGACCTGTGGATTTCTGAAGAGCATGTCATCAATGAACCAAACGGCTGATTCTGCACATTGGATTGAGGGCAGATTTAGGAATCTCATAGGAGTTATAGATATTCATAGATATTCTGATCCAGACAATAGGATGATGTCTAAAAATAAAAATATTTATTGGAGAAAATCCTCACGGGCTTGTGACTTTGTCCATGTTGCAGTGTTGGCTAAGACGTTTCAGAGACTTAGAAAAGTAAATTCACACACTTCCGCATGCAGCCATTGGCACATGCCCTGGCTTATCTGGATCTTGTAACAGACTTGGGCCTTTGTTCTGTCACCTCTTGCCTTATATAATCTGCATGGTGACAAAACTCTACAGCATAAAAAACCCCAGTATGGTCCAGATTAGTTTGGGAAAGACCAGCTGATTCTGAGATTGCTCAGGTGATCACACGGCAGCATCACATCTGCAAACATGGACGCACTCTGGATTGTCATTTCTTGCATCTGAGAGTGAGATATTAAGCTCTTCACAAGTCTTTCTGCATGGTCTGACATCTGTGTCTCATATTAAAGGGAAAATATTACAAAAACAATAACATTTTCTGTGTTCAAATGGATATATTTGGGTGTTTCAATTAACTATGAAATAAAAAAAAGTTCCATCATAATACATGTCTGACAGTATGGGAACAGTCTGAAATTTTCTCATTTATTAAACCCTTTGGAATTTCAGGGTTCTGTGGCATCACAAACCCAGCTCAAAGTAGAATCATCCAGCTTCCCCATCTTCTGTTTCATTTCACTTCACTTCAGCATTCGCTGTATATCAGAAGTGAGTCACGTAAAGCTGTAGGACGTATCTCTAAACAGGTACGCTTTGAGGAAGAAGGAAGTGGAGTGGAGTTGAGTGCCTGACTCCACCCCTGGAACCAGTTGTCATGAAATGAAATGAAAAGATATTTTTCTGCTGTACCTGTGCTGTATTTTTGACCAAAACCATGTCACAGACATTTCATTAATGCCTCAAGAAACTCAAGGTAACTTGCTAAAAATTTGCATAATATGTGTCCTTGAAGAGAGGCAGAATAATTGGGAGGAAGGAGATTCTAGTATTTTCTCTTAGTGGTTCTTCACAACCTTCTCTGTGCATACCTCCTCCACAGCATCTCCTGTGGGATCAGGACAGAGACAGGTGGTCACTGGGAGAGCAGTCAGGCATAAGTAATCAGGAAATCAGATACTCCCATCCACACCAGCAGCACAATTAGACCTGAGAATCCACAGTTATCTGACAGCAATGCCTGCTACACATCCAGTTACTTATTACATGTGTGCACACATGGACATTACTCACACGTGCACAAGATACTAGACATTGCAAACTATTACATCCAAACGTTTCAGCCCTGACACCGTATATAATTACTCTTTAAAAGTCATGAAGACTTGCATAAAAGAAATAACTTCACACAGGCACAACACTAAACTCAGCCATGGTAACTTTCTAAGAGCTTTTTCAAAACAGGATATAACCATGCTGATATAACACAGGCACTCTAAAAATGAGAAAAGTGTTGCAAAAGGGGGCAGAAAGAGTGATGAAAATGGGTCAGCATATCCCATTTAAAAGTAACAAACCCGTTTCCTGGCAGCTAATGACTTATCAAAACTATCTTGTTATGCCTCCCGGAAGATTGTGCCCATATGTACAGTAAACAGCGTGCAACAAGCCTGTGTGCTGTGCCTATGGCTCTGACTGGGATGTCTATGGACAAGATGCAGCGGCAGCGCAGACCATGGGAGTGACGCATTGCGGGTACGAACCCACCAATCAGAGAACGCGATTTCTCTCGGCAACGTTGTCTGCCCCATCACAGTGTAGCAGGGAGTATTGTGCGCCGTTAAATAGTGCGACATTGCTGCGCTCGTACATTCCCAGCGTCGACGCTGATACAACCCCATTAGTTGTTGTTGTTGTTTTAGCTATTTGTTTAATTTTTCGTGCATACGAGGATTTATTGTGATGGTTTTTCATTGACTTGAGTAACTGAGAAGTGAGGAAGTTGGCGGAGTGATCTGAAAAAGAGGAGTGGTTTCAGACAGTCGTTAAAGGCGAGTCCAGTTGTGTACCGCTCAGTGTTCATAGAGGATCTCAGCCATTACACCGGAGCTGTACTTCAGTTTTAAACGGATTTTTGTTGCCCAGTAGCTGCTACATCTACTTCGAAATGGTAAGAAGCGACTGTTTATGATCGTTTTCAAGTATCGGACGACTGTACTCTTTTAACTTATATTTTCTTTTTCTTAAGTTTGAAAAAACAGACAGTGACACTTAAAGTCAACGTCAGTAACGCCGAGACAAACATTTTCAGTAAACTCCAGCGGAGCTTGTTCGGTAAATGGCAAGCTGGCTTCCTCTTAGTAATGTCTTGTTAGTTGCCCAAGACGTTTTTGAGGATGTGAGCCTAGATAAACGCTATAAGAGCCGAAAGGTTGGGCGCTGATGCGCTTTGAAATAAATGTATGGGCGTTGCGTTCCCTGATACGTTGCATTTATGAGAGCAAGGTTTCAACTGTTAACCCATTTAGTGGCAGGCTGTGATTGAAAAACGCTGTTACTGTTTGCTAACTCCCGCATTGCTAGTGAATACCTCCCTTTCTTTAGTGAGTCTTTCTGCCAAAAACGGTAGACGTGTGTGAACGGCTCCGTGAAAGGCCAACGTGTTTTAACGGCCATTAGCCGACTTTAGCTCTTCCGGCTAACGTTTACCGCCAAATTGAACCATTTATCGCGTTGAACGCGGGCTGCTCTCGGAATCCCTGCTGTTTTTGCTAATTTCTTGTTCTTTAAAGATATTTTGGTCCTTTTGTATGTTTGTAAAGACTAGTCAATCCGTGTGACATTTCTTCCGGGTTTAGTTGTACTGCTTTTGGGGCTGCTGGTGTAATAATCACCACACAGAAAACTTTTCATTTTCTAGACTAAGTACAGCCATAAGCAGTTTTTTGAGTTATTAACCATATGGTCTAATGATTTCCATCTTGTATTTTCCAGGCTGATCAGCTGACAGAGGAGCAGATTGCTGGTAAGACATGACTGCATTGACCCTCTACTTTCCTCATAACCCAGAAAGTGGCCTGCCTTATGGATCCTTACATCCCGTGGATTTTACACTTTTGCCTTTTAAGGCAAATCCGACAGGGCAGCCTCCTGGTCATAAAATGGAAATGAAAGAAGCTGCTGTTGGCTTGTTTTCTCTGGAGCGCTGAAGGACTCCCTCTTGAAAACTTTGCATTTTTATGGGTGCCATGTAATAAATGATGTAATCTGGAAGGGCTGTGTTCTCGTGAGGTGTTGGCATTCACCATTTTATATGCTGTCCTTTTCCCTTGGCGTATGAGCGTCAGGGAACTGCAGTAACAGCTCAGGATTTAGTTCATATGCTCAGATGAATCCTGGATGTTGAATCTTCACAATGCATGTCTTTGTGCCCTGACACTTTGTACACACAGTTCCTGTCTAATTTGATTAAAATGAGTTATTTTTCCATATAAGGACCTACTCTACTTTCTCTTTGTCGGTGTGTAGGAATCAAAGTATTTAGCACAGTTGAATGCTTCATTTTTGGTTGAAGTTTAACAAGTGATTTGTGGTTTCTGTTGAACCCCTTCACATTGTAGACCTTTCATTATAATAAAGTGTGTCTGACCCTGAAAATAGCAGGGCAGGTTGTAGTTTTTCTGCCAAGCTGCTGCATGCCACTGAGCATTACCCATCACTCTCATCATGCTTGATGAGTGTGTCATTGTTTCTCATCCCTCGCGGCCCCAACCAGCAATGTGGGCTGTTGTCTTGTGCTGATGTGGCTCGACTGCTGTGCTGCTCGGCCTTATGCTGTCATTGTTTAGCCAGAAACAATAGCAAGTTGTAAGTCAAAACAGAGGGGGTCATCAACAGGTTGTGGTTTATTGCTGAAGTGAACACTTAAAATAAATGTCAAATCTGTGTTAGGCTCAGTTTGGTTAGAAAAGTTGAGGTCAAGATGTTCAGGTTGGGCTGATGCTTGACTTTTATTCCCTTTGTTTACTGTCAAGTCATCAGCATCACTAAGAAAATGGTCCAATCTCTTTCTAACAGAGTTCAAGGAGGCATTTTCACTGTTTGACAAGGATGGTGATGGAACCATCACCACCAAAGAACTGGGCACAGTTATGCGCTCTCTTGGCCAGAATCCCACAGAAGCAGAGCTGCAGGACATGATTAATGAAGTAGACGCTGATGGTGAGACCAGTTTCATAGTAAAAGTCTGACAAACATTTAAAACATGCCAAATCTCAATTCTTAATTGTATGTTGTTCCCCATCCCCCCAATTCAGGAAATGGAACAATAGATTTCCCAGAGTTCCTAACCATGATGGCTAGGAAGATGAAGGACACAGACAGTGAGGAGGAAATCAGAGAAGCATTCCGTGTCTTTGATAAGGTAATGACTGCCCGCACTTGCAAACACATGCTTTTTACATAAACGGTTTACTGACGGCGCTCATTTTCAGGATGGTAATGGGTACATCAGTGCTGCTGAGCTGCGCCACGTGATGACGAACCTCGGAGAGAAGCTGACTGATGAGGAAGTAGATGAGATGATCAGGGAAGCAGACATTGATGGAGATGGACAGGTCAACTATGAAGGTTGGTAGCTGTAATTCAACTTTACTACATCCTGTTTCATTTGTTTTGTAAACACAGAGTTGCAATTTTTTTTTTTTTTTTTTTTCCCCTCCTGCAGAGTTTGTACAAATGATGACGGCGAAGTGAAGGCCTTGTACAGATTTCGTATATAAATAATTTGCCTTTTTTCTTTGTGTAATTTATCTGTAAAATCTTAATAGCCCCCATTCGTCCCTGCCCCTTCTGCTGTCCAAAGGAACTGCATGTAAACTGCATAGGCTCTTGTCCCCATGTCCCTTTCTTTTGCTGTCATGGTGTTTTGGAGTGACGGAATGGTCATACAACCAGATGCCCGTGGAGGCCCCTGGGAGTCAGAGAACTTCGACTTTCCCTGTCTAACGTGCTCGGGGCCCCTCCACGCCTGGCGACATTGGAAACCTGTCAGCTGGTTGTCACTTGACAACACTGTTGGCATGGAAGCAATGTAGAGGAGTTGAAACTCTGCATGGACTACGGACAAAGTATATATGGAAATCTCAGCATTGCACTACTGCAAAAAAATGACACGGGTGTATCTCCTTGGTACTCGTACAAACTCTTTTGTATCTGCTGTTAATCTTCCCATGCTTTTTAATGTTTTACTCACTTTAACTTTCTTTTTTGTTTGACCTTTGATCATGCCTCAAATAATCCATTCCAAGTTGTATATTTTTGTTTTCCAATAAAATTTACAATCTACCCAGATTTGAAAATTGTCTTGTTTTCTCAGTCAGATGGCGTTTGTATTGCCTGTGACTCCCACTTTTGTATGAGGACAGGATGCTCTGCTTTTGAAAGCATCTTTTTCTTTCATGCACATGAAATATTTACCAACTAAAAGGTCCCCTCTTAAATCTGGAACGCACCGAGGACTGTCAGCCAATGCCTCTTCATGTTCTGATAACTCTGTCACTGAACTTGGGCGTTTAGTGGGATCAAAAGCTTCCAATTTAGATGTGCACACAGCGGTACTGTTAAAGCCGTGTACTATCCTGCCCCCTTACAAACATCTTGGGCCGTGTGTTGGCACAGCGCTGTAGAAGCTGACTGCCTCGTCTCACTGGACTTTTGCCACCATCATGAGGTGCAGGTGAAGCGTGTACATCAAACATGGTGTAAATAAAGGTGTTTTGTTTTTCTTTTCTGAGTTTGTTACAGTAGCTTGCAGAGATACTGAGTTTGTTCTTTTGAATGATAAAATAAAGCTCTATTGTGGACCTCTGTTCTGCTTCCTTAGTGGTTTTTGCAAGTTCCTGTTCACATGCACTCAAATTACACTGAGCTGAGAATAGTCTGGACCAGTCACCTGGTGGTCCCCAAGGATGCACGTTTAAACTTTTAATGTGTTACAGTGTGATGCTACAAATTCAGACCTTTCTATTTTTGCTTTATAATGGCAGTATAATTCCCCTCTGGGGATTATAGTATTCCATGTCAAAGGTCATCAAAATAAGTTGTGCACTAAAAGGTAATTTAGTTTCATCATTCCTGCTTTGATTTACTTTTCATCTTGTGATATAAGGAGCTGGGATAATCTTTCATACAACATTTCAGGTTCAAGGCTTAGAACAAAAAACTGAACTTTGTGATTTTAGATGGGAATTGACATAAGTGGGTCTCATGTCAAAACCAATTAAAGCATCAAAATCTCCAGATAATTACACAGTACATATGTCCATGCTTTGATCTGATAGAAGACTGAAAAATAAGCTTTTGTGTGTATTTACAGAAGTATCTTAATATTTGTTGCGTTTCACTTCAATTGCATTTAGCAGAAAGATGTGTTTCTCTGATTTATGAATCTGAAGTTTCGGAATTCTGGACTTGACTGCAGTTTATTTCGTATTCATCGTTTGTCCTGGCAGTCGAGTAACGCAACAATAGTGTGTATACTATGTTCCTCGGTGCAAACTTCCCAATTCAAACTGGTCGCCCAGTCTAAATTTAGCCCTGCACCAGGCAGCCGACTTGTTGAAAAATTCATCCGAAGCAGGTCGCTGCTATAGGAACAGAGTTTTGTTGGTAGCCAGGTGTCACTGGGCCTCCTGTTCAGCAGGTAGTGAACACTTACTGGGAGGATGCAGGAAGAGGCCACAGGGAACACAAAGTCGCCTCCGAAGTCAGTGACATGTTGAAGGGCGGTAAGAAAGCTGATAAGGTAGGGGTCTAAGTGTGTTTAACGAGCTGCGAGTTGGTGCTACGTGAATGTATTGTGGGCATAGAAGAAACAACCACCTGTTTGTATCTTGTTCATGTGTGCAGGTGATGGGCGATGACAAGGTGGACCTGTGTGGCCGGGGCATCTGGTGGCAGAGAACACTGAAAGTAGGTGCCTCCCCACCGTGGAGGAGAGAACCCTTACTTCCAGTCCACTGCCAGTTTAAAAACCAGCTCATGCAAGACTGTTTTACTATCTGGTCAAAGAGTGCAACTTCCAGTTCTCATCAGGGCCGGTTCATGCCAATTACTATCAGCCCCTTCTGACCACATATCTATCAGCAACTGCGTCAAACTGAAGGCCCGTGGACCAAATCCGGCCCGCCACTTCATTCTATCTGGCCCGCTAGAGCGTGCAGAGACCATCATGTAATAACTAGAAAAATAATTCAGAAGAAATTCTGAATGTGTGCCAGCGTTGTTTTGATTTGGTATTAACAGCACAACCCTGGATAACTGAGCTGAGAGCAGCCAGGAGGCCGTTGAGCAGCTGGTTAAAAGTAGCAACTTTACACCCAAAAGTCACAATTTTGCAAACTTTGCAATTTTACAGAAAAATGCACAATCCCCCAAAAGTCACAGTTTTATAAAATAATGACAGTAAAATGTTTTTAGGACAAAAAGTTGAAATTATGTACAATTTTACAAATGTAATTTTGTTAAAAAATTACAAAGGCTGATATTTTACAAATTAATTATATCCATTTAGTTTTAAAAAAAGATTTTACAATTTTGTCAAAATTGTGACTTTTTACAATAAAAGTCTTGATCTAGGTCTTTTTTGCAGGAAAAATTCATGATCCATCCATCCATCCATTTTCTATACACGCTATTTCCTGTTCAGGGTCACGGGGGTCTGCTGGAGCCTATCCCAGCTCACATTGGGCGAAAGGCAGGGGTACAC
>JBAMYA010000007.1:1789131-1801261 GCA_037176975.1 Arrhamphus sclerolepis | reverse complement strand
TATACACATACATATACATATATATATATATATATATATATATATATATATATATGTATACACACACACACACGTTGGAAATGATCCAATAAAGGCACTCTATGTAACCATACTACTCCTGACCAGATGGAGGCAGCATATAATGAGAAAGTTCATTCATGTGTCAGCTCGGTACTCAGTGACCCTCACTCCAGCCACACCGCATCACTGAGCATTATAACTTCACTGTAAATATAAGATAGCAACATTAGTTTCACCTGTTTACCAAGCTGGATGAAACGCTGCCAGTTCTGCATCATACTTCATTTTTTTATTTGCTAAGAGACCAAATAATGTCCAAACTCTGTTTTCATACAAAACACATGTGAGTAATGATGAGCGAGTTTTTATTTGGAAATGAACCTTGGAAGAAACAGCAGCTGAAGCCTTTTGTGCTGCAGTGTTGTCCAGCCAACATTTACTCTCATCTGCCACTTTATGTGGTACACCTGTTCAATTTCTTGTTAACACAATTAGCCAATCAGCCAATCGCACAGGAGCGTGTTGACATTGTCAAGACGACTTGCTGAGGATCAAAGCGAGCATCAGAATGTAGAAGAAAGGGGATTTAAGTGACTCTGAACGCAGCATGGTTGCTGGTCTGAGTATTTCAGGAACTGCTGATCTACTGGGATTTTCATTGACCACCGTCTCCAGGGTTGACAGAGCACGGCCCGAACAAGAGAAAATATCCAGTTATATAAACAATGTCAGAGGTCAGAGGAGAATGGGCAGACTGGTTGGAGATAAAACAAAGGCAACAGTAACTGAAATCACTTGTTACAAGTGTCTGAACACACAACACGTGGAATCTTGAAGCAAAGGTGCTTCAGCAGCAGAAATTCACCACAACTGGTCAATAGAAGATTGGTCTGGTCTGGATTTTAACTGCAACATTCAGATGGCATGAAAGATGGATCCATCCTGCCTTGTATCAAACTTCAGGCTGCTGTCGGTTTTATTGTGTGGATATTTTCTTGGCACACTTTGGGCCCCTTGGTACCAATTGCCAATGGTCTCCACAGTCACCAGATCTGAGTCCAATGGAGCAGCTTTCAGATGCGGTGGATCGGGAGATTCTCATCATGGATGCTGCCAGATCTGCAGCAACTGGTGACGCTTTCACGTAAATTTTGACCAAAATGTCTGAGGAAAGTTTCCAACACCTTGTTGAATCTGACACCAAGAAATAAAGGAGTTCTAAAGGGAAGCCTGGTACTAGCAAAGGGTACCTTTTAAAGAGGCCAGTGAACATAAATTTGGGCCCCATATAAGCTGAAAATGGGTCCCACATGGGTCTGCCAACACATTCCATGGTATTTATGATTGAGGTAGGCCTAACTGGTTAAGTTTCTAATGTGGGGCAGATGTGCCCATGCCCACATCGTACACTTACCCCTCATGGACGGCATATATTTGGCCCACACACACTTAGTTCAAGGAAATGAGGCAATATGGGTTGCTGTAATAGTTGGCATTTTCAAGTTAAAGGAAGCTCTGTACCCAGTTAATCAGCTTTAGTGGCTGTAGTGGCCTTGGTTATCCAGTCAGGGGACAGGAAAGCGGGGCAGAAAGAGACGGGGTAGACATGCAGCAAAGGATCGCAATCCGGGACCTGCGACCGCTGCGGGAGGACGAGAGCTGCTGTATGTGGGCTGAACTGTCTGGCTGACCAAGGAACCAGATGCAACAACACCAT
Source organism: Arrhamphus sclerolepis (assembly GCA_037176975.1). NCBI lineage: Eukaryota > Metazoa > Chordata > Actinopteri > Beloniformes > Hemiramphidae > Arrhamphus > Arrhamphus sclerolepis. The sequence continues at coordinate 1,799,523 of JBAMYA010000007.1, read as the reverse complement.
ATAAAACAGGGCTTGTGGGACTGTTTCTACATGTCAGGACAGTATTTTTAGAGGCTCTGTTGTCAAAACTGTGGATTTGTTATTCGCTAAAAGTGGAGTCAAAATGGTTGTGCATGTGTGTGCGTCTGTTCCACAGAAGACCCCAGGACCTGGGACCTACGATCCTTGCTGGAAGTTGTCTGCACACCGAGGTCACGGCCCTGTTTTTTAAGCCTCTTTTTCCACACGGTGTAATCCCACAATGCTGCCACCATTTACCCATGTGTCTGAAAGGTGGAGGAGTCCTCTCTTACTTGGAACAGTGTTTATAGGCATGCTAGCGAGGGATTTCGCACTCTGCCACCGACACCATCAGCTACATTTGTTGTGCTCAAATTGCTTCAGTGACACCGTGTAAACCAAGGCAACAAAATGATCTTATCTGCAACAAAGTGTACTTCATTCCACTTAGCTACGTGTTCCTGGTAATACTCTGTGCTCTTTCCAGCTCTCAGGCCTCTCTCCCTCTGTGTTGGCAGTCAGACCGCTCTGCCTTCCTACTATCTCTGCCCTGCGATGCACTCGGGAGGAGGAATGCTGCTCAACCATGCGTCACATGCACATAGCATAGTGTGGCATGCTGCACCCTCAGATAACACAGTCAGTGTAAGGGGCCAAGGCAGCGGTACACAATAAAACAGCTATTCTTATCGCTACCTACTTCACATGCTCGCTCTTTCTGTCAACGAAACAAACATGTGGGGACAATAATGCCAGACCGAGGAGAGCAGTGGTGATAGCAATCACCTCTATCTGGAGCATAATGTTGAGGTGGATTACCGTGGGATAGGTGCAGAAGTAAAACCAGAGGATTAGAGATTTCTCATTATTTTGATTCTGGACTCATGTTATTTAGCCAGAGGAATTCGCTGGGCTTGGGTGCACATTGTAGGCGCTGTTTCTTATTCATAGCTAGATGCCTGACAGCAGAAGAATTTTGTGCCACGGCCAGTTTGACAGTTGTCGAGGGAGTGGAGAGTTATATTCATCCACTCTCTGTCCACCCAGACTATCTGATCCAGTCCAAAGATTAAATCTGCTCAACCAGGCTTCATTTTAGTGTTGTTTTAATCATGAGGCAAGAATTATAACACCTCTGTTAATAATAGCAATGAGTCTTTGTAATGGTGCTTACCACCAATAACCAACAACCGCTTCAATCACCTGATGAAATGTTTGAGCTCGCTGGGATAAAGATGCTCAGCTGGAGCTGCTACTCTTGTCTTGTCTTTGTAATCCTGCACAAACACTGAGGAGGACATTATAAATTATAAATCAGATATTGTGTCTTGACGGCATAAAAATGCCTTAAGTGACGACCAACTGAAAAACGTTGAACGTTTTCATTCTGAGAACGTGAGCTGTTCAGATGTATTTGAGAGATGTGACATCACCAAGAGGCAAAGAATAAAGGTTTCTCTGGGTAAGAGATCAGTGCAGAAGTATAAAAAGTTGATGTTCCTCAGCTCAGTGCAGGGGGCCAGCTCCAAACGTGAGACGGTCTCCACTGACGTCCTTGTTAAAATGTCCAGCTTTGCTGCAGAAATAAACATATTTACAGCCTGGTATGAAAATCTGTGTGTATCTCTATAGCTCCATTTCACATCTGTAACAACTGTACAGGGGTGTTTTTTTTTTAAAACCTCATCAGGTGAAGTTATATAAAGCAGCAAAATTTCAGTAATTAGCAGCTTGGTCTTTTGATTGGCGGCTGGCATAGCCAGTGGTCTGATGATGTTTCATGATGTTTTGAAATGAGGATACTTGGAAATATTTGATCAGCATGAATGTAAAGTAATATCGGTTAGCATCAGAGGGTTAGCATAATCTAAACCAGCCAAGAGAAAATAAGTAACTTGCAGTAAGTAAAGGAAGGTGGGCGTGTTCAAGGCGGCTTCCAGGCCTGCTTGTTCCTCCCATCTGCAACATTGCCATCTGCATTTCTCTTTAGCTCAACATTTTTCAGCTTTGGGCTTGACTTCAATGCCATAAATGCAATATTTTGATTCTGTCTGCGGTCATCTACCTCTTTTTTTCAGTTTCAGTTAAGAGCCCCCATGCAGTATGCCTCACAGGGGCTGAATAAAGACGAAGAAGAAGAAGTGAGTGTGTGACTTGTGTGTGTATGGATGGGCTGGCGTACAGCTCCAAATGAAACTTAATGATTAACTTCGTTAAACCTTCATTATGCCAACCTCATGAAGGTAGGGACATGTCAGTGTTGCACAAAAAGTGACCTCCAGTAAACATGTTGGTGTAATTTTCCTTTATGTCTGCAGCTGTAGCCAGTGGCAGGACTGACAACTCAGATCATGTTTGTTGTGATGTTGAAAAGCTGCTGCCTCAGTCCATGAAAACATTAGATTTCCATCTGTGTGACTGCAAAAATGTAGATGAACCACCCTGACTCACAAAAGTGGCACCTGTAGTCATTTTTGAGTTTTCAGTCATGTTACACACAATTATTTTCAGAATGTGTCAAACTTCGTCTACGTGCTCGGTCACCTGACCTCCCAGCAGCGACAGCGCTAGCTGGGGAGCCTCAGCGAAGAATGCAGCTGTCAAGTATGTTTCACAAACCTATGAGATACCATCATGAGCAAATGATACTTCCTTTTCTTTTAATCGTCCTGAGTGGTCCCTGGACTAGAAAGGCGCTATGTAAGCACGCTGTTGTTGCTAATCCTGTCTTTTTGTGTGCAAATAGAATACAAATCTTTTTATTAGATAAAAACAACCCGAGATAAGAAACATTTTATAACTTTTTTTCCCCACTGTGGTATTATTATTAACAAAAATGAGGCCAGGAACAAAATAAAAATCCTTTGCCCAACACTAAGTCTGCCCTTGCTGCTTGCAGCCCTTTGCTGCTGTGTCCTGCCCCATTTCCTGTCTCCATCTGCAAAATAAAGAGCCACTAAAGCCAGAGAGCATCTGAAAAAAAAAGAAAAAAAAGATGTCACCCTAAGGTGAGAAGGTGCAGTGCTCAGAGAAATACAAAAAATGTAAGAGCGAGATTTCAGACCCTACATGCTTCACTGAGCCTGTCCAGGACAACATGAATTAATCAAATTTTTAGATAATAAGCAACAATGTGCAGCCATTTTTATTAATCTGTCTAAGGCCTTTGATACAGTCCATCACAACATACTGCAACAAAGACTGAGTAGTGTTGGATTGCTCTAAATAGCTCTCAGCATGTCCATGCAGAAGGTATTACTACTAGCTACATCAGTATAACGAGGGTGTTCCTCAGGGATCCGTCCTGAGAACACTTTGGCTACTTTTATACATTCTCATGCTCAGTTTTCTTTTTATGCCGATGATACTGTGATTTACTGTTCCACATCAAAATAGCTACAAGCATTTAATGATGTTCAACACACTCTGTGTGTATTGAAAATAGTCTGAAATGTTAAGAAGAAAAAAACCCATAACATTTTGAAAGACTGTTAATGTTCCATCTTCCACTACTTTCCAGGATTTTGAGATTGAGTTAGTTTCACGATACAGATTTCTGAGAATTTTTTATTTCATCTTTAGAATCAAATATTTCTTTTCTTTTGAAGTCAAAAAAGAGACTTGTCTCTGCTACTTTTACGTCCACGGACGATGGTGATGTGGTTTATGTTTCCTCATGTCTACGTACTCTGATCCAGTCTACCATGGAGCTCTGACGCCCATCACAAAGATTACACCTTTTACTCACCATTCTACTTTGTATGCTCGGGTAGAAGGTGTGCTTTGTCATCCCGCGGACTTACAAAGCTACCCAGAGACTTACGGTCTTTTAAAAAAAAAGAACCTTTGGAAGTTACTGTCTTCACTCCCAAGACTTCATACCTGAAGCCTGAACTGAGATGAGAAAAAGTGCATCAACATGCTGCTCCAGACCCCTGGAATCAGCTCCAAACCCACCTGAACCTCAGTGATGTCTCATTGCATGAATTTAAGCTGATTTTAAATATTCTAGAATCTGGCTGCAGATGCTACAGCTGATCATTGCTTTCCATGTTTCCAGTGATTCACAAAGGTAGGTGGTCCATTTAGGCCTTAGTGTTTGCAGCCTAATAATTGATGTGTTTCTGTCAAGATTTTAATTATATGTTGTGTATTGCTATTGTCTGTGTTTTATAACAACTGTTGCTCTTAGTAAAAAAATAAATAAATTAAACTTTTATATTGTGAGGTTGTGCAGTGTATATGAGGTTTTATAATACTCACACCACCTATGATCAGATTAGTTTTATTTATTTTACACACACTGACAAAACAGGAGTAAAAGAGGAGTTTCACACTTTTGGACATGACTATATTTGAATCAACATTCTGAGGGAACTATACAGGATGGCATCAGGGCACATCTACTGCTCACGACTCTGCTTTTCCTTCATCACTGATGCTTAAGAACTTGAAGAGGTTCAAGAGCTCGGCTCTTATTCGCCTTACTGTGGAGACAGAGCACACTCTCCTACCTAGAGAGGCAGGCAGTCTTATTAACACTTAGCTTCACATGTGGCCTGTGCTTTTTTGAAAAAGAAGATGCATCAAGAGAGACATGGATATGTGTGCTTGTGTGTGACAAACAGCCACTCTGCCTGTGGTTAAGGCACCGAGGCCCAGTAATGGCAGCCTCTCTCAGCCCGTGGTGCCCTTCCTCCCTTCTCATGTTAGTGATCCGCAGAGGGCCAGCGCTGATCTCTGACATATGCCTCATACTGACGACTTAACACCCTTCATTTCCCACAGCCTGCCTGCACCACAGGCATGGCCAGGCACCCAGCTGTCAATCATCCTCCCCGTTGTAGACCCACATCGCTCTAAAAGATACCCACGCAGCCGCACAATGCAATGAATGCACACGCATGTATGCGCTTGTGAGCCTTTGGTACTTAAAAACTGACTTGCAAATTCATGTGCAAACCTGAAAACATGTGAGGACACATCCTAAACATGTATGCATTTCTTCAGATCATTCTTTTTTTTTTTTTTTTTAAATGATACATATAGTCTTTACAGCTCTGCTCATAACAGCCTGTATCCAGCCCTGTTTTCGGCACGGACTCTTTTTGAGTTTGTTAGACAGCTTTGCATGACATAACAAACACTGCTGAGCCAAAGAAATAAAAATAAAAGTTTTGTTGGACCTATCTACCCATCTAGCACCTTTGGTTATTGCATGAATGTCCATTCCTAAGTTTATGTAATGTCAGATTTTTTTTTCATTATTGTAGTTTCTTTGCAAAGTTGCTTTAATTTGTTTCTTCAGATGCTGTTAGTGGCAGGAGAGTCAGACAGCTGTGTAAAGTAAAGACTCTCATTCGGGTTAAGGTCTGGACACATTAGCTCTGAAACATTCTTTTACGATTTGAGCCTGATGAATTGTTGTCTTCTTGTCTCCATTGAGTCAGAATTCTGTTGATGGATCAGGTCATTCAGTTTTTTTCTACACACAGCATTTCTGGACCTGGACCTGACCAGCTGAAGCAACCCCTGATCATGATCCTGCCTCCACAGGCATTATGGGAGCATGTTTATATACAAACTTTAGTCAAGCTGCTAGCCTGCCCTTATAGCTTGCACATCAAAAAATAAAAAATCTTTCAAACACTTTTCTCTAATCAGTTTAGTAAAACCATCATAATGTTTTGAACATTAGTTTACAACATTAATCCTCTATTTCGTATTTGTTAGAGTAATGCAGTATTTGCTTTGTAGTATTAGCCGGACCTCTGCAGAGAGACACACACTACCAAACACAGTGCTGAAATACACAAAGGTTTCACAGGAAAGCAGTCTTGCCACTTTGGGGTGGTCCCAAGGGTAGGCTCACAATCTAAACCACAGCTGATAGTTCATCAGTTTATGCAATACTAAAAATTAATTCATATTTATGATGGAAGAGCAGCGATATACGAGTACAGACGCCCAGTAACAGACTTTATCTTTGACTACAGCTGATCTGAATACAACCTTTCCCTGCAGGATGCTTGGCATCAATACACTTTGTTGTAAGAACATGATTACAAGCAATGAGTCACAAACAATCATTATTTACATAAAGGGGTAATAAATACATTTTTCCTATTCCAAATGATATTAATATACCAGAATTATTTACTTTGATTAATTTTGTATTACTTAGAATCAAACAAGTCTGTTCCCCAATAGGAAGAAGCAGGTAAAGGTGGATGGATGGATAAAATATTTTCACAATAAAAGCTCTGCTAAGAGCAGGCACGCTGCTCGGCAATCCACCACAAAAGCTAAAACCCAACCTGAAGGGAAGTGGAAGGTAGGCTGAGATTATGGGATCCCTTCAGGAAAGGGTGGATCTCCAGTTGACATGACATGACTGTGCATGAACACACACGTGTCTGGAATCAAGGCACAAGCACTTTAGTCTGCACCCTTTTATATTTTCTTCTTTGCCTTCTAAGAAAGCATGGGATGAATATTTTTCAAGTTATACTAATGACCTTTTCTTGTGTCTGCCAGTGTTTTAGGTGAGGGCTACTGGGAAGTGTGATTTTGAATGTCTCTTCTACAGGCACAGAGGAATTTTAGCATTTAAAAGTCAGGGGAAAAAATCTGGCGTCAGGACAGGTTGTAGAGCCAGCACAAACACCCAGTCCACTATCAACACTCAGGGAGCAGAGCAGCATGTGACTGAGGAGCTGGATTAACTCTGTGTTTTTGCTGTTGCACAGTAATCGGTGACCCCAGCCCAGCTTTGCAGCCTGGCTAGAGTCAGGGCCATCATATTAAGAGCTAATTCTGGACAACATGCTGAGAATATGTGCCACAACTCCAGAGTGATGACGTAAGAGGTCTCTTGGAATTTCCCAAAGAATGTGTGGTAACTTAAAAATACTCACATTCCAAACGGGTAGGGGACAAACACTACTATCAGTTTCAGTCTCAGTCAAGGCTCTTCGAGCATACAAACTCTCATTGTTCATTCACTGAGAATCGCCTGAACTGAAATGATAAGTGAACAAGCTGGGATTCATCTACCTTTAAGCCCTCAATGTAAAACCTTGAGAAGCTTCTACCAGCAGGGTCAAGTCCAAGTCACTCTCACTGATGTTACCCACGCCAAGGGTGATGACCAACCAGGCGAGGAGTTTAGCTGACACACCAGGAGGGTGACCAGGTATCTTTTCACCCTCCCATCAACTTGCTGACAGGGGCACCGGAGCAACGTTCTGCTTCTAATAAATGACATTTAAATGTTTAATCAGCTCCAAAAGTGACTGTTAGCAAACAAGGAGGTCATTGTTTAAGTGGGTAATGACACTGGCACCGTTGCAGCGTGTGGACGTGAACCAAAGGCAGCCTGAGGGCTATCAGGTGAGCCGGGACTGATAGATGGAAGAGGAGACGCTTCAGACCAGACGATTGTTTACAGCCGTGTGCTTCACAATATCGTCTTCATACGTGTGGATCAGAGTGAGCCAAAAATGTGAGATTAAAAATAATTGTCTGCTTGTGACTTAGTATCAAAGGACTATACTTGGTTTGGAAACATGATCATTTACCTTCACGTGTTGCGTTCACATCTGTGAGTCTTCAAGTATAAAAATCAGAATTTTATACTTTTTGGTAAATCTGCTTTTCTCATTTTCACTCTAACTCTGTCTGATAAATAAGTATTAGGGGCGACAGCTGGTCTTCTGGGATGAATTCAACATGGAACAGAGAAATGTTGCCTGACTGACCACTAGGGGCTCCAAAGGCATGTTGTATTAAAGTGTCCAACTTCTTTGCAGCGAAAATAAACATATTTACAGTCTGATTCATAAAAAGTTTGATCCATAACTATATTTCACATCCATGTCAATAGTAGAGGGGGGATTTATTTTTTTCATAAAATTGTATAAAGCAATGAGTTTATGTATAATTAGGGTTGTGGTTGATGACAGCTAGGTGTCACTTCTGTTACGTAGTGCTCTCTGAACTGTAAATGAAGCCCTCCTCATTTTAAAATGAATGTATCTCGTTGTGCTGCATTGACAAGCGTGTTTAAGTTAACTTTTAAAATGCTGATGTCATCAAAATATCAAAAGGAACTTTGAATTGTTCAGTTGCTATTTAGCTTAGCACAAGACCGGAAAGCTAGCCTTGTACTGTCTCACAAACAAAGTCATACATTGAAACGTTATAACTGGTTTATTTAGTGGTTTTAACTGTTACCTGGTAGATTATTTCCTGGCTGTCCTGTAACTGTTCTTCCAGTTTTTGAGGCAAACGATTGAGAGCTAGTACCGGTAATCAGATTTATTCAGCGGCATAGAGGAGCAGACTGGCTGATCCCTTTGTTTCAGTCTTTGTGAGTCCGTGATCCGGTTCCTTGCCCCCTCTCCCAACCAGTGGAGCATTATTGTTTATCAGTCACAAACAATGAACCTCAAGTGCACTTTTTCCACACCGAGGATCCACTATTGATGCTTTGACTCACATTTAATTTATGAATGAGATCATGGAGCCCCACTCGATCCTCACAACACCCATCACACCCCTCACCTGTGCCTGACTCCGTGGCCTCACTTTGACACCACAAACATGGTTTATGGTTTCTCTTTTGGCATCCGGTATTAGCTCCAGTCAGCCTGTGCCCTCCATATGCTCGTGCAGCGTCAGCATTAATACGCACTACTGCGGCCTGAATACCGTCGCACCCACATACCTCATTCGGTGTGGTCACCACCCATGATTATCAGTTACCTGCTGTTATTTATCACCATCTGACCCCACATGACTGTAACTTATTTCAGGATGTATTGTGGGTGTGTGAGTCCAGTGAATAAAGCTTCATCTGCCTGTTGTCATTCTGAAAGGCTTTACAGCGGGCCGCTTCCTCCATTAATCTATCTCCTTTTACCAGAGCTGTCAAGACCACAGCATGCATGTGTGCACGAAAGCATGTAGTCTCTGCAAGCACTGCGCCCCACAAATGTGTCCATGTGTCTCTCCCATCGTTTGTGTTTGTGTGTGTGCAGCATCTCTCTTGCTCTCCTCTGGGATCAGACCATTCATCTCCCGAAGCCCCTGTGTAGGTGTCTCACACAGCACTAATGAGGAGAGGTTGGAGCGAGGGAGAGCCGCTAGAGGAGAGGGGAAGAGTAAAAATAGATTCTTTGGACAGCAGAGAAGAGGCGACAGTGATCGATAATTTCTGAGCCAAAAATCGAAGTATTGATGGATGAGGGGAGTGATGGGTACGTGGCGATTGTGCAGCTTTAAAAAGAGACAGAGAGCGTAGGTGTTAGTGCTTGTGGATCTGCAGGGAGGTGAACACTTAAGAAAAGAGGGGCTTTTTGCTGAACACAAAAGCAGGGACTCTTCCCATTACACAAATCAATTTACACCCAGGCTGAGACATTGATTAAAGCTGGCTCATACCTCACATGGTAACAGCAGACATCAAACAGACACTGTCACTTCTAAAACCCCACAACAGGGGCATTATCTGCCTTTTTTCTGTGTGTGTGTATGTGTGTTGTTCAGCAGACAAGATATCTCTCTGCTTCCCCAGTTACTCAAACAAGGGGATGGCTGCTAGGCAACCAAGCCACATCACATCACATCAGGCAGGCTGGGAGAGAGCGAGTGACACAGACATAAAAAAGGAGAGAGAGGGAGCTTGGAGAAGGAGGGAGTTAGGAGGCAGAAAACTGTGTTGGCAGTATTACATAAGCCGGCAGCCCAGTCCCACTGCTCGCATTAATGCGGTTAGGCACTCGGAAGTGATGTCCATTAGTCACAAGTGACAAGGCAGGTGAATACACGGCATGCAGCTGTGATTTCTAAAAGCTATTGTTGTTCAGAATGGAGAGCATTATGAATGGATAATTCAAACAAACAAACAGAAAAAGCATACACCTGAGATGACTGTTGTATAGGCAGATCAAGCAGATCATGGGCTGATAACAAACCCAGAGGGATGATTTAAAACAACCACACAAGCATGAAAATACATAACCTTAAGGTTTGCTACACGATAACAAATACATGCAGACAGACACACATGCTGATGCTCTATGGGATGATAAGTTCACGCCTTCCTTTGATATACTTGCAGATGAGGAGAAGGGAATGCTTGCGTGAGCTGCATAAGTCAACAGATATATGAAAAAGGAGCATCAAATGTCCCAAATAACTGAAACTGTGTTGAATCTGTGATTGACAGCCACACGTATGAAGTTCTAGCTTCATAACACTGGTTCCTTGTTCAATCTAGAACTGAATTCAGAATATTACTTTTTTTTTTTTTTTTTTGGTAACTCAGAGGTATTGGCAACAACAGGCAAAAAGCCCACAGAGCCAGTTTTCTCATCATTGTATGAAGCT
>JBAMYA010000007.1:1741495-1788625 GCA_037176975.1 Arrhamphus sclerolepis | reverse complement strand
CACATAATAACTACACACACATTGACTACCAACAGACACACATGAACTACACACATATGAACTACATACACACACACACACACACACACACGCTGACATGGCCATACGTGCACATGACATAATGTACTTTACTGTCATTACTGTTGATTAATCGCCAAACGTGCCCTCATTTACAGATGAGCAGACCGTGATTTTTACAACTTCTTCATTCAATGCCTATAAGACTTTTTGTTGTCATTAAAAATCCTGGAGGTCGTACAGAGGCCTAGATGGAGTATGTATAAATATATGTAAATCTATGTATACACACACACACATCACATATGTTTTTGGGCAAAGCAACATAAATAAATATTGACAACTAATTTACAGCTGGTAAACTGCGGATAGCGTGTTTACCAGTTCACCATATAACTTGGTGAGTATATTGTCATGGTAACCAACAAATCCATGCATCCATTAGTCCATCTATTTTCGTACGCTTTCATTCATATAGATAATCCTTTAGGAGAGAAGCTTTAAAGTCACGTAACCACAAACGTCTCTGGACAATGATGCTCTGCTGAGGTACCTTCTCTCTGTGAGGTGACACTTCCACCCTCCAACAGACCCAACGGAAGAAAAACAGTAAATAAAAATACAAGATTTGCATCAACAGTGGCATTTGAACTTGCTAGAAAAGCTCCCACACCACTGTCAACACAAAATATTGCAAAAACCGCCCAACTAAATAATAAGCCTAATATTCATAAATCTCGTCAAATTGTCTCATATTAAGACAAAATAAAAATTGCCAAATTCATCAAACTCATCATCAAGAAAAACATATTTGGCTGGAATTCTAGAAGTTGGTGCATCTGTCAGGATAATGTGAACTGTTATGGGATTCACACAAGACTTGTTGGAGTAATAAACACCACCACATCCACGATTTCTCTCTTCATGTAATGTGTGTATAGGAGGAGCTGGAGTCGGTTATCATGTAACTTCACCCATATGCGGTTGTCATCTGGATATGGGTCCTTCACACCTCAAGCTTGACAGATTGATATACATTTATGAAAAAATATAGTGTTACATTTGTGTTTGAAGCTTTGAGTTCAGTATCTAGTCATCACTGAAGCTAATGATTGTTAAAAATCCCAATATAATAATAATAATTTTGTACTGACTGCAAACTTATTTATTGCTACTGTAAAGGTTTGCATCGTAACATGGGGTGTCAGGGGATTGGATCACTTTGGAAACATTCTGAAGAGGCTGTTCGAGGAACTTGTGTTGATGTTTCTCTGCCAGAGTTTTCCATTCGCACGTTACAACCAAGTATTCAGTCTAGTACAAGTATTCAGTCTAGTACAAGAAAGCAGCCAGCCACATGTTTGGCACGTTAATCAACATCTATCCTAACAGCAGACCTGGAAACTGCATGCTGCACACCACCTCTAGCACAGAGCAAACCTTTAATGCAGGTCTACCGGGGCTCATTCTCAGCTAAGGCCGTCCATTTACCAAGCAAAGTGGTGCATCCACCCACTCCTACTGGCTTCATACTGTCTGAACATGCTGCGTTCTCTGTATGTGCTGCGAGTGGCAGAAATATCTGGTGGAAAAGGGAGTAAGAGGTGTACGGCTGACATTTAAAGTAAACTCCATTAAAAGATACATATAATGCCCTTTTTTAAAAAGTTTATACAACTACCTCAGGCGCTGATACCTCCTCCTCTGTGGGGTGCAATGAGCGTTACGGTTTGTAGCTGTTCACTTCCAAAGTAAAGCAGATGTAGAAAAATGTAAAACTGAATGTAGAAACAAATGGGGAGGTTGGACAGTTCTGGTCTGTAGACATGACTCGGACTTGAGTCAGACTCTATTTGACGACTTTAGACTTGACTTGACAAAATATGAAAAGACTTCACTTTGAGCCTGATGATTTGAAAACACTTGATATTTTACACGACTGGTCTGGTTGTGTGCTTGAGCTGTCGTTTGGGTACAAAAACTACAAAGTAGTTAAGAAAAAAAAACAAATTATTCAGAACATGCGAGTAAAAGATCACAGAGATGGAACAAATTCCAACTTTGTTCAACATTTGAAGCTGAATAAAGGACAGTAGATGGTACTTAACTTGAGACTTGAGACGATGACTTGGTCCCGCCTCTGTGTCATGGTACTTTTGAAATCCAAACAGTTCATTGAGTGACATATTTTCAGACTTTTAGCCCAAGTTGAAGTCACAAAGTCGTGTTATTTTGGAGTTTTAGACTTTGGAGACTGAATATTCTGCTCTCAAGAACAGAAAATGTATCTTTGCTCCTCATATACAGTATTTATATAAACTGGCTTGTTGTCGTTTCTGGTATGTGTATAAATGCACAAAATAATGTATTTGAGAAAGATTAGAATAGCACATGTATTTTAGAGCTAATATATCAGATATAACGTGCACTGCTGTGCTTCTTTTAATCCTCTGCAGCTGACATCGCTGCTAAACTGATTCATGAAATAAAACTTAATCATTTCAGTGAGTTTCACTGTGACTTGACAGTTTCTCGCTGTGCTGAGTGACCTCGCCAGCCTGCCGCAGTCCAGCTACAGAAAGTCAAAGTTCAATTTGATTATACTTTAGCATATGATGAGTCACATTCATTAAGTCTCAAATCAGAACCAGCTTCAGTGCATGATTTGATTTAATGCAATTATTCCCCACCGGATTTATCGTGGGCCTCCTTGAGAAACTCTCTTTGAACTCAGACTGCTGTAATCTGCCCTAAATATCGGTTCATTAGCAAAATCTGATCCATTTACAATCAGAACAGTCGCCCGTGGAAAGAGAACTGTGGGCATTTTCATTTCAGGTCTGACACATAATAGACTAAATTAGAGTCCTTTTTTTGGTCTATAGCCATGTGTAAATAATGCTAGCCGTTAAACTAATCACTTGTATTCACTGAGGACGATCTTACAGGCGTCCCATTAGTGAATTACAGCCTTTCTATTTCTTTTTTTTTTTTAAATTAATAATAAGCGCCTAGGCTCTGTGATGCATACTGGTAGAAACCAATAGACAACAAGCAGCTCAAGCAACCATCCAAGATGATGACTGAGTAAGTAAGACTTAAACCAGTCTCTATGGAAACAGAGCTCATTCTCAAGACGAATTCACCTCAACTGATCCCTGGACCCGAGAGCCTCATGTACCCACATCCTCCTCCTCTTTGCTGCTTCTTGGTAGACTTCTGCTCCTCATCTGCAGGTCTGGGACTAGTGCTTGCTTATTAGGACAGGACAGATTCTGATTTGTGGTTTGTTTCAGGCTGCACACAAACTGGCTCAGGCTTACCAACAGCTGTGCAAGGTTTTGACAACTGTGCCTCGTTTGCTCTGTACTCCACAACTCCCTCACAACTAGTGCGCTGCGCCCAGCGGCGAGCTCAGCGCATGTCGCATTCACTGTGCAAGAGGGTTTATGTGTAATATCTGCTGTCACCATATTAAAGGTCAGGAGTGTTTGTGCGTGCGCTCTGTCTCTGTGGTGCTCGGCTCAGCTGGGGTGGCTTTGAGAGTCGAGCAGAAAGGAGTGTCACGCAAATGACCAACAGCGCGGAGTTCAATCCGTCTCGCACACAAATGTATTCTACGGGCACACACGCATAGCTGGATTCAGTGTCACATGCAGACTCAAGGTGACAACAGGCAGCCTCCCTCTCCGATCGGCCTCCCCATCCTGACTATGACTGTCTGCTGCACGTACACACTCGCTGAGCTGGCCCGAGGTCAGACACAAGAGTCTTGTTATGTAGTCTCTGCTCACAAGTTCCAGATTAATTGGACTGAAATTCACATATCTGTCTGGGGGCTCTGATGCAACTTTCATTACCAACGCACACACACACACAAACATAAATTCTTCCTTCTTCCTTAACTTACTCACTGCTGCTGAAGGAAAAACAGGGACAACAAAACTCTTGGGTACGGAGAAAAACCTGATGTAAACAGATATAGATATACACACAGGTTAACCAGTTCAAGTGTGTGTGAAAGCATCGATGTTTGTGTCTCTGCGGTGAAACACATGATGCATTTCTGCTGGTCTGAACCACAGACTGTATAAGAAGAGCTGGACAAACCTGCATGTGACTTCATCCGCTTCCTGATTATTGACCTTCTGGGTTAAACCCGTCATAATAAAGCTTTTACTTTTAACCACTTCCGTCTGGTTTAATTAAATTCAATTAAAAAAAGGGACATTCAAACGACTGGTTTTACTTCCCTTTTTCCCTGAGCGAGCCGGGTTGTAACACAGCACATTTAGAAAACAACAAATGTTGACCGAAGTGCTTTACAGGCAAATATCAAACATCATTAAAACATATGCACCTATTAACATAGCAAAGTAAATAAAATAATTACCAGATGTCAAGTGAGAAGAGATGAATCCTGAACAAAGATATGAGCAGATTAATGCGTAAGCAAATTATGAGTACAGGTGCCATAGATGTGACATCTATCTATCTTTCTTCTTCTTTTCCTTTCAGCTGTTCCCTTCAGAGATCTCCACGGCGAATCATTCGTCTCCATCTAACCCTGTCCTCTGCATGCTCTTCATATTCTTCCCTCACACCAACTAACGTCATGTGTTCTTTTTCTTCATCCATAAATCTCCTCTTTGGTCTTCCTCTAGATCTCCTGCCAGGCAGTTCCAGCCTCATCATCCTTCATCCTCCTCTGTGCATGTCCAAACCATCTCAGTCTGGCCTTTCTTTCTCTCCAGAACATCCAACATGTCCTGTCCCTCTGATGTCCTCATTCCTGATCTTATCCGTCCTCGTCACTCACAAAGATACTCTCAGCTCTAGTCTCTTCTACAGGGACCAAAGCCATGTGCAAGGCTGAAGATATGTTTATTTCTGATGCAAAGTTGGACATTTTAACACGTAGGTCAATGAAGATTGACCTGCTGTTGGAGCCCCCAGTGGTCAGTCGATGAACTGCAAGCTAAAGCCACTTCCTGGTAGCATCAACCTACCAAGGGCAATGCAGATCTTTGGTTTCTCCACGTTTTCCCCACATCAGTCATAGACTCCTGGACTCCATAGTGGACTCTTGGATGCACACACACAAACACACACACGCACGCACATGCACGCACATGCACACGCTTCCACCTGAACCTTGTGCCAGTTAAGCTGGCAACCCGGTACAGGTGTTGGTTTTAGGTCAGCGGCTCACACACGTAAGCATTTGCATAAACACATGGGCACACAACACAGTAGCCATCAGCTAGCAGGAAAAAAAAACATTTCAATATTTTTAAAAAGGACAGATTTACCTTCTTTCGGAGAGGTAAGGTATTAATAAAGTATTAACTCAGTAAATTCTTTCTTATCTTTTTAAATCAGGTGGTTGAATTATCGGAATACACTTCTCTCTGTACAGGTGTAAACATTTTGTCTGTTGTTGCTTTGTTTTTAGTTTTCTTGGATTCTATAATCCCCCAGAACCTTGACCCATTAATCTCTAGGTTCTGCTGTTGTGGGCCCTCCCACTTGGATGATATCATTAACATGGTGTGACTTACATTAAGTAAAATTTGTATAAAACTGTGGCGTTGATGGCAGATAAAATTGCCAGAAAGTTGGCTCCCTTTAAATAACTTTCTTTTCTCTGTTAGCAATAAACTGAAGTGGATTTTTTAAAACATGAAATATCTTGGGTTCATCTTAGAAAGGAAATTGTCAGAATAAATTTGCAAATGACTGCATTTGATTTCCATGTTGTCCCAAGAAACTTTTTTTTTTTTGTTACAGAAAATGACTCAGTGAGTGGGTGGATGAAGTGATAAAAAGGACTGCAGTGCACAAATACAACAAGGCTCCAACTATCCCATCATGTCTCTGGAATCTACTCTGATAACACTTGTCCTGTCTCGTTATTCTTCCTCTAATTACTTCTGCCACCTGCCTCCAGGTTTACCTCAGCTGGTCCCTCTTCAGTTTGGCAAATGGAGGTTTGTCTCTTGTCCTGCCATCGACTGAGCAACGCCACTCTGAGTGAGCGAGCAGTGATGCTTTCATCAATCTTTCAAAGCTAGTTAAAGCAAACTTTGGAGCCAGTGCAAACAACCCACAACATTTAATTAAGTGTATTTCCATCAGCCTCATCAGAGGGAATTAAAATGAGGGAAAGGGGGCTCAATGTCAACAGCAAACACACCCAACGGAGATTTGATTATGAAATTGATTAACATTAAGGAAATGAGTCTTTGTTTAGTGTCAGATGACATTCATAATTCATACGATGCACAGGCAAAGAAACTTTCTTACACTTAAGACAGGGCTAATAATCCACTGCAGAGATTTATTAGCAGGAATCATTGTTGCTGGATAACGTCTTTATGGGCAGAAGTCTTTTTCTGCCTCAGGTGACCATTAAATAATTAATTACCCCAATGGTGCTGATGTGTGGAGCTAAAGTACATTATCTCCAAGAATGTAAGTCTTGGTGCGGCTCTAAACTAAACCAGAACCTGAGCAGACCAGGGATTTAATACTGACACGACATACACTGATTCAATTTGAGATAAAATGATTGGATCATTTCCCAGTAAAGACAGCACAGAAACCAGCATCTTTTAGACAGTGGAGAGACAGCTGAACACTAAAATTAGACTCGCAATCTGCTGTTGTCAGCCATGCAGCCAACGGAGCCGGGCTGAGACTGTCCAGACAAACCGGTAGAGTACTAATAAATTTAATGTGTAATTAGTGGTTCAGATTAAACTCCAGGTTAGAAATGCAAATACACTCTAGATATGGTTAGTGTGTGTGCATTGTGATCCAAATACACATAGTCTATAATTATGGAATTTGACAGCCATAGAGCTTATCAAGTCACCCAATACTCATCTGCTGAGCCCCCGTGGGCTAACAGCCACGACATAAACGTTATGCAGCCCAGTAGCCGCATGCCCTGCTACTGAACCAAGATGCGAGCTTTCACCTGAACTTTTGATCCCAACAGTGGTTCCTTCTAGTCATACGGGGGACAGCGAGATGAGCGAGGATGCCTACTTTACCTCTTATGTATTTTCCTTTACGCTGGTTGTTCAATATTTTGGAAAGCACTTGTATTAGTCTTCTCGCTAAGATTTAGGTGACAGGATCAATAATCAATCTCATATATGTGATCAAAACATATATAGAAAACAGTCAGCTAGTTCATGTTAGAGCAGGGCCAAGATTGTCACCACAGACTGTTTAAGGCCGGGTTTACACGATGATTTGTGCAGTCCAATGAGATTAATGCGGGCCACATTACCACATGAAATCGGTAGAGAACACATTTACTGCATGCTACGATGTGAGATTGAACATATGCTGAATCGTGGCTATGACTGAAGAAAGACCAAGCGTGTTTGGAGCAGTGCTTCCAAACGTCTGTGATTCACAAGCTTGACACAGATTCAAAACATCTCCTTTTGAGCGATAAATCCCTTGTTTGAACCACACTCATTTGATAACGCGTATTAGTTCAGTCACACGCGCATGGACCGCCCTCTTTGGGTGTTGCATGTGTAAACCACTCTCAAAAGCGTGTGTGGGCCATGTTCAATCAGAACATGGACCTCCGTCATACACATACTGTCTCTGCATCCTAGTCACGATGAAGCTTTGAACATTCGCTGTCATCTTCTGTTGAATCTCCGGAGCCCATAAAATGGTATTTGAGCCATACGTAGGCAACAGTACGAGAGTATGTATGGTGTATATGCCCAACAAACATTGTTATCATTGACTGCAAAATAGTACACAAACTATCAGGTCACATGACCCACACAGAGAGCCTTTGAAATCCACTTTCCTTGTTGCAAGGAAGCAGGACAAAACTGTAAAAGCTAATGGCAGAGATAATGGCTAGCTGTCAGTCAAGCATGTCAAATGATGTCTATGGACCTGATTGGTGAGCTTTATTGCCCCCACCCCCCTAAAAAAAGGACCTTTTAATGTGGACGTTAATAGAGATTTGCTCTACTTTGGAAGCAGCACCTAGTGGGCAATGGAGGAATTGCAACAAAACACATTTCCCGAATGAGCTTCAGCCTGGAGGAGATAGGTTGCTGTTTGGTTGTTACAATTGAAAAAATGACTTCAAAAAAAGCCTTGTGGATAGCCATCTTGATCACTAAATTTGAAGTCCTTTGAGCTTATTAGAGTTGATAAGTTGGAAGTCTGATATCAGGAGGCATTCATTTTGTCGCTTATGGCTTTGGAACTCAGAAAACAACGTTGAAAATGAGTTCTGAGTGAAAATGGAGAGCAAAGTTAAACAGCAACTGCCCTTTACAACAGTTACAACATTAGCTCTCTTGTTAGACGTAGCATGAAAATCTATTCAGGGAATTCTACTTTTAGAATTGGGTTCTTATTTAGCATTCAGCACCTGCGCTTTATCCTGTGGTATTCATTCATTTTCCATAACTGCCCCATCTCATCCACCATGGTGCTAACACAGAGAAAAATGAGACAGCAACCCTCACACTCACACCCACGGTCAAATTAAGAGGTCTAACATGGATGTTTTTGGACTGTGGGAGGAAAAGTGGAGCACCTACGCAGTCACAGGCAGAACATGCAGCAAGCTGAGACTCAAACGGGGGGGCAACTGCGAGGTGACAGCACTAACAGCTACAGCACCATGCCATCCTTTCCACAACTTTGTGAGCAGGAATTTCTTAGAAAAGCTCTGACAAATCCCATATTGTAATCACGAGCTCACGGATTCCATTTGAAGGTCACATAACTCCACAATTGTGTTACTATGGGTTTTCAGCATTTATTTTTCCAACATGAAAGAAGCAGTGGCACAATCTGAACTTGGACTGCGTTTTTGAATGATGCATACTTTTTTTGTACGTTAGCTTGCGGTGTGCACATGTGCTCAGTTGAAACAAACAGCTCATGTGCATAGTTACAACAAAATTCTTCTTCTCTTTAAGCGCAATCTCAACTTTCAGCTGATTACATCATATCAACAAAAACATGAAAAAAATTAAACACAAGCACGAGGACATGAGGAGGGTAGAAGAAGAGGCTGATATTTGAGTTAGAGAGAAAAGGAAGAGGAGGAAAGCAAGGAAGGAAGGGAGTGCGAGAGAGAGAGAGAGAGAGAGAGAGAGCTAAACTGGGAACAACGAACACAGAGATGGAGATGGAGAGGAGGAAAAGACAGAGGCGTCAAAGAAAAAGGAAAAAATAAATGAGCTCAGATGAGCCATACATAGCAACAGAGGCACCAGCCAACTCCCAATTGTCTCTCCCTGCCCCCCCACCTCCAATTTTTTTTCTTCCCCTCGTGCTCTCTCTCTCTCCTTCTCACTCCACAGTCTTCTCCCCTCCTCTATTCATGGTTATCAGAGGTCTCGCTCAATAGAATATATTTCCCTGGTTGCTAGGCAATCCCATAAAGCAGTGAGAACGACCAAAGTGTTATAAATAATGTATTTGCATTATCTAATCAGCTGACAACCACCCCCGCCCACAGAGAGAGAGAGCGAGAGGGAGGGAAAGACAGAGGATGAGCTATGGAGAGAGAGGGAGATGGAGAGCGACAGAGATGTTGGGGGGAGAGGGGAAGGGGGGATCATTTGATAATTGGAACGCGATTAATTCAATGAGCAAGTCCTCAGCCTGAGAGTATGCATGCATATGTGAGGCTGTGTACGAAAACGCTTCTGCTGAAGAGGAGCAAAAGTAATGTGAGTGTGCGTCTGACTGACTCAGAGCGTCACTACAGAGCAGGAGGATGTGGAGGATGTTGGGAGTGGGTCAGATGCATAGCATACCACTGCCGGAAACAAGGCTGGGCCATGTTTCAGGATCAACTACTCAACGCAAACACACACACACACACACACACACACACACACACACACACACACACACACACACACACACACGACTAACATATGCCATCATGGACACATCTCAACCACTTTCCATAACCGGGTTAACACTTCAGACAGGAAAATGTGCAATAACTGACATCGCCTCAACCACTTAAGATGAGCATTAAAACTGAGAAATTTAAATAAAAATCGAATCACAGACAGGCAGACTTCCACACACAGTCCTGTGCTGGTTTCCCGCACTACCACACCCTCATCCAGCCAAAAATACCCCAGCGACCGGCAAACCAGCTGTTGACCAGAGCTTTGACTCACTCTAAGATCCCTGTTTTTCCCTCTGTTGGTCTCTCACACACATGTGGACCTGGATGACGCTGATGTGCAGAGCTGGACTGACAAACTAATGGAATGATGTGGTTGTGTATATTACAGCCCAGTTCAAAGGGGCTGGTGTGCTTCTGCTTCCTAATTACAGTATGGCATGTGGAAATTTGATATCTTAAGACAACGTCGTAATCATACAACAAAAGTTTTTGCAAAATTCTCCATGAAAAAAAGTTGGTTTTTTTATTTATAAAAAAGCAAAGATTTTTTATAACTTGTGATTTTACAACAAAAATTCATGATTTTCGGACTAACGTCTCAAATAAAAAAACTGTGTTGTAACTTTTGTGAAACTGGAAATTTCATAACTTCCAATTTCGAAATCTGCCCCTTTACAACATAAAAATTGTGATTTAAGGAATAAAAGTTGTAATTTTGATAGCATACCCTAGCGCAGTAGTTGTGCTTTGACTAAACTAGCCCTAGCCTAGCCTAGCGCATGCTGAACAAATATGCAATTTGTCCCGACATGAAACAGGATCTTAACGTCGATTTGTCAAGAAATGCTAACATAGATCAAGTCTGCGGGCTAGCAGGAAATCTGACAAAGCTGACGGTTAAAAAAAGCAAAGAATAAGTGGCCCTTTGACGGTAACCATGGTGATGATCAAGTTATATCTTTATTCTTCTTCCTTATACTTTTTCTTTTTAATAAACCATATCAGGTTTCTATCAAAGCTTGATTTTTTCAGGTGTTTTTTTAATGTGACTGCACAAGATGATTTCAAAATACATAATGGTAGAAAAAAACTTCTAATGAGAAGAAGTTAATCTAAACTGTGGTTGAAAGCAAAAACTGAAGGTTGGAGGAGTCCTTCATGATGTTTAAGCTACATACAACATGAGCGCATGCACCCTTATTTGATTTTGGAGACCTTGTTTGCATGTTATACATGGCTCTCGTCTTCATTTCCTTCCTGGAGCTTCCAACAATATTTTATAGTCCAAACATTTTACAATACACAATACTGTCATACTTCCACGAAAAGCCTTCAAGGATTCAACAAAAAGAAGTGATTGAAAACAGTCTTTCAGTCATCTTCTTTCATCTGTAGAGGGGTCGAGAAAAGCTGTGAAGCATCTAAAGGACAGTCAAGGAAAGCAGAGTACGTACTTTTGCAGAATAAGTAGAAACCTTTCAACCAAGAATATCATCTGAATTCCCCTTAAGGAAGAGCGGAATAAATGGGCCACTGGCACACAAAGTGTCCACAGCAGATATGGTATAAAAATAAACGCAGAGCCATCGAGTAGCAGCAACTGTAGGTTGTATTCTGGCTGAGCTGATGCAAGACACAATATAGGCAGTGGTCCAAATCTAATGTCCCACACACTGTCCCACTCATTGTGTCACAATGCAAGAATACAGCTGTTTATCACCATTACACCATTAGCATACCTAATGAAGCACCATCTCTTATCATGTGCTACTCTAGACAGGATGCAGAATCTTTGTATGTAGGTCAATTACTGCCTTGCACAGTAGATGCCCTAATGCAAGTGCATCTATATAGTTTATTCATAAAAAAAGAAAAAAGCACAATCAGTCTTCATGTGCACCAAATCCACAGAGGAAAGCTGGCAAACACAGTCATGCCAAAACACATGTGAACTCACTCACACAAAGTCAGACTGAGAACACATCTGTCCTGTAAGAAACCCAGGGTAGGACGCTGCCAGCTGGCTTTGGTTCAACTTTTCACCCCCTGGGACTGGCTCTCCCACAGACCAAATAAGGAAGAGATGTGTACCTCCGTCTACCCCTGAGACTGTACTACTATGCAGACTCAAATCCATCCAAAAGTGCACAGCAGGAGTGAACACATTAGCCTTATGTGGTCACAAGATGGCTAGTGCTTAAGTCAAAGAGATATCAAGCAGCACATGTATTGTTACCATGGAAACCGGAGTCATATGTGTTCATGTGCAAGTATGTGTCGTGTAAGTGTAGTCTAGGATTTTAGGAATATCCCTTCTCCGGTCCCTTCACCATGACAACAGAGCAAGTTCAGAGGTCAGAGAAGCTGTGATTAATCCAGTGGATCATCTGGAAGACAGACTGGCAGAGACACTCTGCAAGAGAGTGGGTGGGAGTGGGCGAGAGAGGATCTTTATTGTGTGGCAGTGGGATGGAGAGAGAGAGGGAGAGAGGGAGAGGATCTGCTGGGATGAAATGAAAGTGGGGGAGTGACGAGGAGAGAGAACAGCCAGTCTTTAAGCATCATTTTTCATTAGTTGGTGAAGGATCAAAAATGATTTGTTTCTACTTCCTGAGATTTGCCCACAACAACAATAACAACAACAACAAAAATTGAAGATATGAGAGTGCTTTAATGTGATAATTAAGGTTTTAATGATCACATCTCTGATGGTGACAGCGCAGAAGTCCACATGGGGGGGAAGCAGCTGCCAGTGGTAGCACCTTCATGCTCACGTCTTTTAGAAGCTGATAGCTAAAAACTTCTGTTGAATTTCAAAAGAAAAACACACATTTTATAAATTAACTGTATATTTAAGCTCTTTCTTGTCCTCCCAGAAGAGCTCTGACCAGTCAGGGTCTGGACAAAGATCATCTGAGCGTATCCTGCAGTGTCTGCTACTGAAATATTGCAGATATTTCCATTAGGCCACCTGTGTTGTGGAGTAGGACTGCTTCTCACAGATGCCATCAGGATCCACCAGACTAGTATCTGGAGAGTTGTTGAGGGGGGTGATGGGTCTACAAAATATCTAAGGACAAAATAACATTGATGTGATTGGTGGGGTGCATGATAATGCCAACAAAATGAGCAGAGTTAACTCGGTGTTTTTTATAATAAATAGTTATAGGGTTATATAGGGTTCGGGGCTTCTTCAGTCAGGTGACCAGAACCAGGAAGACCAAAGAACTTGAAAGGTTTGGCTCCTGTGTGAGCAGGAGTGAGTCTGAGGAGAAATCCCAGAGCTGCTCTCCAGACAAAAAAAAACGACTGGATTACCAGAACTTTATGTCAAATTTACGCCATGAAATAATTGAGAAGTGAGGTAGAATATCCCAAAACTGTACTCAAAACTGTATTCGCAAGAGAGCTAATTAAAACACATTAACTAACAAGAGTGCCTTCTACTAACGACTCGCTGGCATAAACTCTCATCTATGTCATGTTAACTCGTAAAGGTTTCAGTCAAAGAAACAGAACTCCAAACAGTGTGACCCTACAAAGCCTTCTGGACAGAAGCAGTCTGAGAACAAAGAAAAGTCCAGTTTCCTTGATTCAAACCTTTAAGAGTCTACTAACAACAACCTACTTGCTCTTGTCTGTGCCAATGTTCTTGCAGACTTCTGAAACATCATCATCCTCAGCTAAAGTAATCCCAATTCAAAGACCAGACCAAGATACAGTTGAAACCCTGTTCTCACACTGCAGTTTTTATCCAGGATGCATCCAGTGGAGACCTGAGATGGTTAAGAATCTCAGACTGCATGTTGTTTCAATGAGTGGGAGTAATTCTGGAGGACAACGTTACAACAATGTTGTTGTATAAAATAATGTAGTTTTGAGATGTTTGTAATGCGAAAATCTAGTTCTTCTCACCTCAAATTTGCAAGAACCTTTTCTGGAGACCTGTGGACACGTTAGCTGAGCTCTGACATCATCTCAGAAATCTAGAACTGTGTCCTCCCATCCTCCAAAAACACATTTTCTGGAACCTGCAAAGTATCTACCGAGTCTGCATCGAGATATGGCCAGAGTATAGCTGCATACATTTTACCAGCTTCTTGTTTAATCCTCAAACAATGAAAAGAAGGGATTTGTCCAGATTAAAGTTTCAAGACAACATTTGAGCTATTCTGAAGATTTACAGAGACCTTCATAAGCCAGCCTGGTGGGACATGTCTGGACGTACTGTAGGTCTATCTCCTCTTTGGGACAACTGGAATGCAACCTAGCCAGACAAACAAACCAATTCAACTGTTTCCTCAACTGCATGACAAAGTTCCTCATCCTACCCTGCCTAAAGGGGGCTCACTTCACTTACATATATCTGTGGCTTCATCCTAAATTGACAACTTCCACCCAATTTGTCATTTTCCTCCTCCATGAAAAACCTCAACACCATAACTGAGGCAGCAACCCACAGAGTGGACAATCCACCTTTTTCTGATGTCTATGCAAAGGCCTTGGACTTCCAGGAGCTTATTCTCATCCCAGCTACTTAACATCCAGCTACAAAAGACTCCAGAACCTGTCAGTGGGGACTACTTGATGAAGCCAACAGAATTGCATCATCTGCAAAAGCAGTTCTAAACCAATTAAACTGGAAACCCTCTGCCCCCTGGCTGTGATTAGAAATTCTGTTTGTATAAGTTGTGAACAGAACATCTGAAAGGTCAACACTGGCCGAGTCCAGCACTTCTACAAGTGCGTCTGACTCGCTGTGAGCAGTGAAAACCACGTGCTGAAAATGTTCAATGACCAAATGGCCTGTAGCAACCATCTGTATATTCAAAATAAAGATTTTTCTTTTAATTTAATGTGGTGGAATCCTTCAAATAAAATCAATTATATAGTTTTTCTTTAGAACTCAAGATACAGCTTGTGTTTCTCAGGAATTAGACTAGTTTGGGTAATTTGATATTTTTACTGGTCATTCTTGTATAATATATAATATAATATAATAATTATCACTGCAGCGTTTTTGTTTAAGAATAATAAGGCAATAACTCTGTGACAGAACAGAATAGAATAAAGCCCCTTTTCAGGGTCGCTACATGACTGATTTGACATGTTTCACGCAGAACACCCTTCCTGACGCAACCCAGATGCAGTTACTCACAACTCCCACATGGCGGATGACAGCATTACCACTAAGCACAGAATAAAATACTTCCCTGTCATACGACCATAGATGTATGTATTACAACCACCATGTCTCACAGATTTTCTACAGAGTGATTTTAAAGCCTCTTCTTCCTTGTACCGCATGTCACCATGTTGCAGGCAGGTGAAACATTAACCCAGGATGATAATTAAGATTGCTTTACATTCAGTTTTTCAGTGACCCTCATCTCAAGTGAAATACTGAAATGGGAATAGCAGAGCCGGTCGTAGACATCAGGATATAAGTGCTGCAGTCAGAAAAAACCGTCTCTGCCAGCCCCTATCATGGGATGATTGACTGCAAGTCCCAGATGCTCCCAACTCCGTCAGCCGAGCTACGCTGCAGGACATCCACATCAGGATGCCCCATTTCAAATGTTGTTTCAGGGGTGACATCAGTAATGACTGCTACACGTAGCTGAAGCTCAGAACTGCCTGCTGCTTAGCTAAGCTTCATCTTTGGACCCTACCAGACCAACCCACAACCAGCCACAGCAGTCCACAGCGAACACAGCACCCAAGGCCCTGCTGTGCTTCCAGTTTTATCCCATACCCCTGAAAACGCAGTAAATGCATAAAGATGTTTGCATGGTTCTTAACTGGGGTTCCATTATATTTAGGTTTCAGAGAGCCAGGTTCCTGGATCTTGTATCTTAAAGAGACAAAATGGATGTCATTAAATCCCCCAAAAAAGAAGTATTAGCACTTTTATCTGACAGACTATGCATAACATTTGTGTGTTTTGTAAATAAATGCTGAAGAAGGAAAAGTTAGGAGGGTTCATACAGCAGCTGTAAGTAGATGGCTGAGGGACTCTGACTTAATTTTGAAATTCCTGCGTGACAAACAATTTAGTGTAATTTGTGAACTCAAGTAAAGCATTAGAGGAGTGTGTGCGCAGTTGTATGAGTGTGTGTACATGCTCGGCCTGCATATTACGTCAGTTCTAATTCAATAGACTCAAATAAAGCACTTAATATATTAGTGTATCCATGCATATTATGTATGTGTGCATTTCTCTGTATGTGCACAGTCAACGCTGTGTTTTACATGTGTGACACTAAACAGAGCGCTGTTATACAAGTTTTAATTCAATCATGCAGCCTCTAAAGCGTTCAGCGTCCCTCACCATGTGCACCAGTATGCGCTCTCCCGTCGGATGAATGGCCAGGGCCTCGTCGTAAAGGCATTTGGCTTCGTCCAGTTGGCCCCGGAGTTCGGCCAGGCGGCCCCGCTGCAGCAGCACGGAGTGAGAGTTGGGGCAGAGCGAACTGGCCTCGGCTATGCAGAACTGGGCCTCCTTGAGCCGGTTGTCCGCCATGAACAGCTCCCCTGCAGAAAGAGAGGAAGGAAATGGGCGAAAAGGAAGAATAGAGAAATGTGGAAGAGGATAGGAGGGAAAGAAAGAGAAAGGCAGGGGGAAGAATACAGTTTTATTCATTTGTGATTGGAGCAACGGCATGGTAAAATGTAAACTCTTCAGCCCTCAGGCAGTTTGATGGATGCATACATGACACTTCCTTGCACAGAAACACAGAGTGAAAGAGAGCGGGAGCAATGTAATGCCTGGAAAGCCGTGAAACTCTTGCCTAAATATGGCCATCAACAACTAAAGCTGCCTGCCGCCCCTCTTTGCTGCTGGGAAGATGAGGACAGATCCCAGACACAAAACACAACACGCAATCTGAATCACGCCCACAAGCATTTCACTCGCCAATAAAACCTCGAGCGCAGAGCTGATCGGTGGACCTGCCCCTGAGGGCCGATGAGGGCCAATGTCTGGACAGGAAGCTGGAGGAGCAAGCTGTCAATCATGTCTTTCAGTGGACATTAGGTAAACACCCTGAGAACGAAACCCTGCAGCTTTAAACACTGCCTTGTGTGTTAAGGGAGAAATATTGAGTGAACTGTGTTGTGTAAATATGTTTAAAGCCCCGTCTGCTGCTGAGTGCATGGAACCCATGTGTTTGTTTGGTAGCAGATGTTTGTTTACCTGCGTCTCATGGATGCACAGATGGGAAATACTACCTCTGTGAGAAGGGAAAAATAAAAATATGAGAGCTTTGTTCCATACTTTGGGGTTTCTTTTCATAGCTTTGTTTGGGATAGAAATTTAGAGAATGATTATGTAAAGTCTTTTCCTGCTCCTTACCCAAGCTCTCAGAAAAAAAAAATTACATCATTGATTTCACTTATGTTTTCAAAGGCATGTGTCCCTTTTAAAGATCCGCATGTGTATGTTTGTGTGCTTCCCTTTCCTGTGTGGCTGATGAGGATGTGAGATTGAGAGAGGAAATGAGCTACGAGAAGAGGAATGCTGGGAAGGAGAGATGGGGTGGAGGGGTGAGGGCGGTCAAGTCAAGCCTAGATACAAACATGCCTTATTTTGCCTCTTTTCTGCTGTGACACAGCAAAGTTTAAAGGTGAGCATTCAAAGCCACAGCGGCACGATCCCTTGGCTACTTTTCGTTCTCATGCTTCGTCCACTCCCACTGAGTGGATGTGGACAGAAGAGTCGCCACATCTCTGCGTTCCCCTTCCTTTCTCCTGTGAACTCTCACAGGCAGAATGAGGGTAACAGCTGTGTCCATCACTGTCCGTTCTGTCCGTTACAGATACGCGTACGTAGGTACGGCGTCAGTCCAGAGCCTGATGCAGGCGTGTCCAAATCCAGTCCTGGAGGGTCTTTTGCCCGCATGTCTTAGATGTTTCCTGCCATGACACACTTGATTCAAATGAGTGGATGACCATCAGGTCATCATCACGGCCTAAACAAGTCTGTTAACGACCTGTTCATCTGAGCAGGTAAACATCTAATGTGGGGTTCCCACTGCACGGTTTTTGAAGTCTTATGCCATTAATTCAGGTCACACTGCACATCTGAAATAAGTAGATAATTATATTACAGCATGCTAGTTACACTGCGTGATTGAACAGATGCTGAATCGTGGCTACGACAGAAATAGTGTATTTAAGACTCTAAACGCAGCATCATCACGTGTCAGACAGCTAACCAGTAGGAACGATGGTGCGTTCCTATTGGTTGGTTTGCTGACAGAGATCGTAGAGGTGGCAACAGGCCATCACGCACATTTGGAGACGATTCCTTTAAGTTCGTGACACTGCTGATATCTGTCGCAGTCGTCTTTGGTCTCCAGACAGTTACATGGTTCATCTTTGCTCCTGTCTCAGTGTGAGATCTACCACCAAAGAAGGTGGCTGAAGACTCACTCACAGGTTTGGCTTTCATGGTTGCAGGTCTGGGTTTTGACTGTCAGATTTTGGGTTTTGATTTTCCTGAAGCTCTGAGTTGACGCCACATGAAAACGCCTTGTTAACGGTTAGAATTTTACATGTTATACTTTTGTTTGCAAAGTTACACGCTGGAGTAAATAGCTGAACCCATCCCCAGTGATCACATTAAAGCAACATAAATAAATAAATAAAAGAAGGAAATCTAATGCAATTTTACTATTATAGGATATTAAATATTAATAAAGTAGATTATGTCTTAGATGGGCGCTGAATTCTCCAACCTCTCACAAAACGAATTAATTTGGTTTTGAGTTTCAGATACTGAGTTCACAAACATTGTACATACAGTAAGTGCATGAACAACATCTCAGTCCGCTGAGAGACTCAAATTAAATTCAACAGGTTACCATGTTGTGTAAGAGACTAGCATTTGCTTGGAGCACCTTTAATAAAGGAATAATCAGAAGTTCTGAAAATCTCGTCAATATTTGCTCTGGATTTCTTCGGTGACATATTTCTGAATGTGAAGGTGGTTTCTGTTGGTGCTGAGACCCGAACTGTCGAGATCCATTTGAAGGGTAAAGTATTTATGCTTCATTTCGATTTGACTTCTATCAGTGAGTATGTAATCCAGATCATGCTCCCTGGAGTTCAATACGAGGAAATACTGTTCTTTATGAATGGATCGGCTCAACACCAATGCTAACGATGCTAATGATGCTAATGCCAACTCATTGCTGTGGTGGGAGAAAGACTTATTGTCCAGTTTCTAAGTAACAGTCTATACAATTTCACTACATACCCAAACAACTGAAATAATTTTGTTCTTATTAGCATTTTGCTAGCACACTGTACATGTTGATATGCATCGCACAAGTTTTTGAAATTTTTCACAAATTTTCCACGCAAGGCAAATCACACTATAAAAAACCCTGGAAGGAGGAATTTTGCTGCTACATCAGAGTACTGAGTTCACGTAGGAAAGAAATAGACGGATGGATGTATCACGCAATAGCTTAGAGGCTTCAGGTATTTGTTGTCTGGGAATTGATCCTTAAAATATCTGTTTCAATTTCATTGACTTGAATGGGCGTGATTTGTAGCGGATGGTGCGGCGCTTCCGATCCACAGCCGTTCTGCTAAAGCTCATGATGTTGATGTACGACTTGCTTCTGTTTTCACCACTCTTAAATCAATAAGACTAGCTCATTGATTTAAGAGTGCTTTCACACCTACACCATTTGGTCTGTTTAAAGTGGACTGGAGTCCGGAACACCTGCAAGTGCGGTTTGTTTGGGCTGGTGTGAAAGTGGACCAGTTTAATTTGGTCCGAACTAAAGAACTGTACCGTTGTCTCGGTACGGTTCCATGTGGACTCCAGTTCGGTTGGCTGCTGGTGAGAACGCTGCCCGGCCTCGATTCGGACCTACTCTGGTATGTACGTAGCTTTTTGGTCAACCGAAGCTTCCGTAGCAAGACACGTGGTGTGTTTTTGGAAGCATAAAATTTCTCCGCACAAGTTTGTTTTGGAGCCAACGATGGTGATGGTTCTACAACACGTCTTCTCCGCTCCAAAAACAACCGCAGAGTGTTCTCGTGCTGAATGCAAGTTTCATAGTAGAACAACAGCAGTATTTATGCTGCACAAAGCAATGATCATAATGTACAGCCACAAACACTAGCAGCAGAGCACAGTTCATCGTTAAGAAATAAACAAACGGCATAATGGTTTTTTTTTTCCGGGATTTTTCCCTCTTCACATGCTGCACCAATCAGCTTTCATCTATGTCACCCAAAAACACGATATTTTGTGAACAGCGCTGCCATATGAGTGGCATCTACAGTGGTTGGTTCGTTTGCAAAAACACTGGTGTGAATGTGAACCGAGCTAGTTGAGAACTGCAAGATTGTAACAAATTTTGGGTCCAAGCGAACAACTGTACCGGACCAACAGGTGTGAAAGCACCGTAAGAGTGGAGTAGAAACTAGAGTAGACTGGTTCCTAGAATCGCAGTAGTGGTAACCAGAAGCGACCGTCCGCACTGCTCCCCCAGAGATGCACCTTCGCTGCCGCTGGACCACGTCAATTTCCACACAAGCACATCAAGCTGGACGTCAGTCAGATATGGGAGTGGCAGAGGAAAATCTACTGAAATTTCGAAATACAACACACCAGCAGCTCTGACTGTACATCATTACCCTAACCTGTGGAGACTGTGTGTGTCAACAATTTAGAGGGTTTCAGAAGAGATTTGAACCACGTATGAGGACAGGGTCAGTCAAAGTATAAGTCAAAAAGCACATTTTATTTGACACCATTTATCCTTGTATCATTCTTGGAAAACAAAGGTGACAAGCACATCTTTATAACACATCTGTCACCTCTGCCACACATCTGTGATCTTGAAAAGTTTGGCTAAGCTTGTGAACTCCAGCCTGCTCGGGTGGGTCTGTTCTGAATCTTGGGTTGCAGACGGAGCAAAACAGCTCTTTCTGCATTCTGTGGCTCTCAAGCTCAATGAATGTGGAGTAATGCAAAGATAGGGGGATATAATCCTGTTGGAGGAGCTTAGCACACACAGACCAAATGAACATTTAAAAAAAATAAATAAAAAGAAAGGCTGAGACAACAACAAAACTGTCAGACAAATACAAGTACCAGCGAGAACCAAAATTATGGACCAACAGACCAACATACGCTTTGCACTGTGCCTTGGATCCTGCAAGCTCTGCACAGGCCCATTCCTGATCTAAATCAAGGCATTACTTCCAGCTGTGAGAATGTATCTGACATCAGCATCTCCTGTTGTGCACTGCTGTGTGTCAAAACAACTTCAAAGAGTGTCCAGACTCAGTTTATTAGGCTACGTCCGTATGCTGATATTTTCACATGACACATGCATCAACTTCCGTGACTGAAAAAAAAAAAGATGAAGTAGGTTTGTTTGTTTTTTTTCCCACCAAAAAAAAATTAATTCCATAATGTCCATTTGAAGCAGACTCAAAACATCAAACTTTACAGCAGAAATAAACATATTCATGGTTTAGCATAGAAAAAGGCTGTTTTGGTCTTTGTTGTTAACTTCTGAATCACATGTTTGATTTTTTTTTTATGGTAACCAACAATCCAACAGTTTTAGTCCAAACAAATGGCTGTACTTGCTACATATTGTTTTAGTTTTTAATTGAAAATAGATGACTTTGAAGGTTTAATTGTTTGAAATCTCCATCTGTTTGAACTAACTGCGAAATTCTCCGATCATTAGGGCTTGGACTGGAGAACACCACAGCTGTGTGATGGAATTACGTCTGTCTCCATTTACATCAAAAGCTTTCTTCACAGTCATCTTATTCTTAGCTTATTCGTATTCTTAGCTTTCGGCCAACACGTGTTTGGCCGTTATTACAGTCCATCAAATCAACTCACATGGGACGCATTAAGATAAGTGGCTGTCCCGGCCCACCAAACAAGAGTGAGAAAAGACTCCTTGTTGGACGTTTGAAAATTTAATTTTCCAAGAGATTCCAACTCCAAGAGTTCTGAAAAGTCAGTGCAAGTCATGTGTGCTGATTTCCTACCGGCCTGCAGCCAAATGTGCTCCAGCGTGGTCCAGATGAAGGTAGGCCCGTGGCGACGGTTAGAGCTCATGTCCGACACCTCAGACAGCGCCGCTTCCAGGCGAGATACGGCGAGTACAGGCGAGCTCAGTGAACCTAAGACAAGAGAAGAGACAAGAAATACCATCTGTTGCAGACGACGATGACAGTACCTTTGTAGGGAACACTGAGAAGCTGAATCCAGGTCAGCATTGTGGTTCCACTCTAATACAGAGATTACTGACTGATACACACATGGGAACAATATTTTATTGTGAACTATACTTCTGATGTGACAAGACTGTTGATTTCCTTATTATCCTGGAAAAATAAGTAAATAAATAAGACTGCTAAGACACACTGAACATTTGACGTCCATTCCCTTCTAATATTCAGAACATCCAGAAGCGTGATCCTGCAGGAAAACACAGGTGTAGTGGTGAGTCACATAATTGATATTTAAACAGCACATCTGCTGCCCAGAACTGAGCTGCAGATGGGCAAACAAGGCTTTAATCCAAGACAGGTCAAATCCTGGGGGATTTAGCCTGACACACAAATTAACCTTCTTTTTTTCTTTTTTTTACTGGTATTTATCTAAGGCGAAAGCGAATGAAAAGATAAATCTATCTTAAAGGAATACTCTGGAGTTAAGTCAACCCTCACTCTATTAGATTTGTTACCAGATGTTAAACTTTGGTTAGCATAACAACATAGATTGAAGCAGTTTTGAGTTTAAATTGAATATACATTTGCTTAATGGCCAATAACGTTAACTACTCCTCCTCAGTACTTTCAGTCATCCTGTCTCCATTTCGAAAGGGACGACTGCATGTAAACTACCATTCCACACCACATGGTGGCGATAGTGCACAGCTTTCACTCTTTGTCAACTGCCAAAGAAAGATGTCGAAAAAGATGCTGAGAAAAATGAAGAAATAAAAGAGGAAAAACAAACTAAAATGAATGAAAAACATTGGATGAGCTATAGATGATTGTAGCATTTCTGTTTGTAAAATGATAATGATGATGCCCACAGCATACCCAGCAGAGTCAACCCCCCCATCCAGAAGTTTATCAGGACCTAGATCAGGATCAGTAGGATCAGAGTACCTATCCTACTACAGGAATGTTTTTTCCGCCCTGTAGAGGTTCCTGGAAGCCTTTTTAGTTGGGTTGTCCCTGCTAATGGAGACGCGTCAACAATCCAGAAGTGAAAAACTACCTTGAACCTCCACTGGTGGAAACACAGCTATTGTGTTCCAACTCACAACTGTTTCCATTCACTTCATTGCTTAGACCTAGGGTTGGATTAACTCCGGAACATCCCTTTAATATACCGTATTTTACCAAACTGGGCCGCAAATAGCCGCCTGGTTCTTTTAAACGCCTGGGGTCATCACCCATTTTACATATTAAACGCCCACAGATAACCACAGGGGCGATTATTTGCATTATATTGAGTTAAACCCAAAATCAAGGCTATTCACCTTATGTTTGGCAGAAGTAAACAGTTAACTGTGACAATAACAATTATAACAACATAACTGTGCAGCACTTCCATTTTCCGCCAAAATAAGAGCGCCAGCTAACATTAGAAAACAGGGTGTACCATAATCTTAAATGACTTAACTCTTATTTTGACAGAAAACGGAAGTGTCAGAGGGAACGACTCACAGCGCCAATTTGATGTCCGGCCGAGTACATTGAATTGGATTTAAACACACCGGAGGACAGTTAAACATGGAGGAGAATGGACAGCAAAGGGACATAAATGATTGATAAATAAACAGTATGATGTTATGTTTAAGGTTTTCAGTTGTAAAATACACAGAGCAGAACACAAAATTTTTTTTTTAAAGTAAATAAATAAATAAAGGCCTGTAGCAAATAGCCGCCTGGTTCTTTTAAATGTCTGGCGTCCAAATTGATTTTGCGTATTAAAAGCCTGGGCTATTAATTGAGGAAATACAGTAATCAGTGAATGTAGCGATTCAACCAGACAAAGGTGCAAACACTGTTGAAAAGACTTGAAAGTGTAAAAAAGCAGACCCGTGGAGGTGTCCTGGAAGTCTGGCAGGTTGAGGTGGATGGAGGGTTTCCTGACTCCAGGGCTACCGTCTGTCCTCTCAGCCATCGGTATACTGCTGCTGTCATCAGTCTCACTGTAACACACACAAGTGACGACATCCACGTGTAGAAGTAGTTAGATATTGCCACAGGTTTTGGGCTGGCCTGGAAGGTTCAGACGTGAAGCAAGCAGCCTGATCTAGGTATCTTCAACCCACCCCACCCCCCTCAAAGCTGCTAGCCATGGCTAACCGGAGGACACCTGCTGGACGTACTCCAGCTCATCAACTTCTACCTCTCATAGCACAGAGTCCTCTGGTTGAGTGACTTTTATGTCAGAACATTTCAGGACTCTTTCAAGAAGAGCTCATCTCAGATGTCGTTGGTTAGTGGCATCTCAAACAAGTGAAGTTGCAGAGGTCTGCTGGGAAATCCAGTCACTCAGTTCAGGACTCCGGCCTACACCGGGAGGATTGCCCGCATGCGACCTAAACCCGTCTAGTTCCGTGAGCGGCAGGACCAGCGAGGGCTGGTTCCAGCGCAGCTCCTCGTTTCAGCCTTGGCAGCTCTTTTTTCAGATGTTTTGTTCAAGTAGCGACATCTGAAATGAGGACGGTTGGGCATATTTCTCCAGAATGAATGTGAAGTAATACTGATTAGCTTCAAAGGATAATATACTGTAAACTACACCAGCCAGACTAAAATAGGCTGTACAATAAAATAGGTGTCAAAAAATGTCAATATACCTGTTAATATATATAATAAAAACAGCTGTAACTGGTCTAAGGTGGGTAAATTCAGTCCAGTTTACAGGCTTGTTTGTTCCACCCATTTGCAACATGGTGCTGCAAAAGGATGATGGAAATAAAGCTTCAGAAGTACTCTTCATTACACTTGTGGTTGATGTCACAGGTGGCTTTGTCCAGTTCTTCTTTTACAGTCAAAGGGACCTGCAGCCTGAGCGAATGGACAGATGTTCCAGGCACTAATGATAAACAGCAATAAACAATAAATTGCACAAAAAACAGTTTTATCTTTAAAGTGTCATATAATAGGTTGTCTTATGTTTCAAAACACTATTTTTACTGGAACATATAAGGGGGCAAATATAAATAAATGGAACTGTTGGGAGGAGGCCTAGGCTTATCTCAACTTGAAAAAAGGTTACCTAGGCAACTCTTGACACACACCACAATTAAAGCTCTGCATTATGTTGCATTTAATGACAGTTTTATCTTTAAAAAAAAAAAAGGTTCAAACAACCCTGATAGAGCTCAAGGTTCATTAAGCCTTCATTACAGTTTGTTGATGTAATCTCTAAGCCTGTCCGTCGCGTTGAGTAATATTGAACTTTATTTCCTGTCAGATCCTGACGAATGTTACAAAACTGAAGTTACCACTGCTGAAATGTGCTGCAAGTACTTATTAATCCAAGAAAAGACTCTGTCAAACTCCAAAACAATGAAAGATGTGATTACTTCCTTACTTTCAGAACTGTTGATGTAATGATTCATCTTCATCGTTACATCATCTACATACGTGTCAGGTTGAAGGAACCTGGTTCTTCTTACAGCTGTGTGGACACTGGCCAAAGACAGCACTTACACTTGGATCCAAATTATGCTCGGGCCAATTTAGTAATCGCTGGATTAAATGCTGGCACGTCCCTATGCTCTTGTAGAAAAACATTTGAGCGTTACCTGATAAGCAAAGCAGCACAAGCGCATATCAGTCATGTGCACACTCACCTGGAGCGGTTGACATCAAAACGGCTCTGCCAGCGTTGGAGCATCTCCTCGCAGGTCTGCAGGGCTGCAGCGGGGCCAAACATAGCCTCTTCAAGCTTCACCTTTGTCAACAGCAAACTGAATTAAAAAAAAACAAAAACACAATGCATCGCTCATTTTTGTGCACACTTACACTATTCTTTCATGATCTATTATCATATTATGTGCTAGTGTACTCTCATGATTTGGTACACATACACAAATGTTACTCCTCAAACAGGAGATCCTCTCAACGTTTGAAGGAATTTGACCTTTTTTCTCTTTTTGGATGAAGAGTGGGATGAAAGTCATGATGTGTGAAGTTAACAGAGACTTATCCACAAAGAGATGCTGTAATAAAGACAAAAGGTGCTTCAACAAAGTATTACTTGAGAAGGGTGTTAAAATTGAAGCATTTCTTTTATTCAAAACATTAATTTCCTCTTTTTCTTTTGTTATAGTATGCCTGTATTGTTTTTTTTAAATAAAGTGATGAGTTTGCAAACTTTTTATGTCTATTGTATGTTTGCAATGATATTAAAAAAAATTCCATTATGTTTAGGTTTAAGAAAGCAAGGTTTTTCTATTTGTATCTTAAATAATCTGTATGTTATATATGGATGTCATTAAAACAAAACAAAACAGAACAAAACAAAACAAGAAATGGGGTCCCAAGGCTAACCTAATGTGAGTTTAGATACAAAGGTTAGAGGCCTCAGGCCACATTTATAGCTTGCAAATGCACACGTGGATCAATAGAAATAGTCTGAAGGGAACGACAGTGGTCAAGAACAAGCCCTGACAGTGTGTGATGTGAGTCTAAGTGTGTGGAGAGCCTGATGAGTGGAGGCAGTGGACTGCTTCCGCTTGGCCCTTTTAGTTGAAGAAAACTGGTTAAGTGATGTGGGAGCCTCTGATGAGAACATGTTGGTGTGTATGTGCATGCGTGCTGTAGTAATTGCCAGAAGGGGCTCTCTGAGGATGCAGTCTGTCATGGGCATCACTCATCCATGAGAGCGAAGAGAGAAAGAGAAAGAGAGATGGAGACACTGTGATGTTCACCACATCTGATGGCTGCCCTGCTGTTGAAGACTCCACCAATTATTCTGTGCTCTCCTGTCAGAGGGGTGGGGGGGCATGTAGGAGAAAAGGAAGAAGGGAAGACGTGGATGAAGGGATCGGAGAAGGGTGAGGGTCAATGGAAGAAAGAGATGAGCAAGTGTCAGGGGAGAAAAGGGTCAGTGGAGGATTGGGGGATGGGATGGGAGGGAAGAGGGGATGATGCGGCTTTTGAAATGAAAAAAAGTTGAAAATGTGTGTGTTCAGGAGAAAAAAAGGTTTGGATTTACTGATGTGCAGATGACAAGTGCTGCTGAGGGACGCTGTGCTAGAGACACACCTGCCAGCAGGATTCCACCCCAGAGTGAATCTGTGTCTCTGAGCTTCCCATTACCAGCGTGACAAAGCGTTTATAAGAACAGTGATGGTGTAAAACCATCTGGGGCCTGAAATGTGACAAAGTGTGTCTGTCATCTGTACATATATATACGACTCCTTCCATGATGTTTATGTCTCTACAACAACCAGTTTGGGACTGCTAACCATTTAAGATGTTTTGGGATGATGGTTTACTGGATTAACAGGTCAAGTTTGTGGTACGAAGAATAAGAAACATCTGAGACCTGTTTCAGGAAACCAAGATAAGGGATTAAGCTGGGATATGTCAGTTATCCTGGCTTGACTTATCCTCCAATAGGTTGCACAAAACCAAGATCAGATAAGTTCCTTTGAGGATCTCTTCTGTGCACCTAAAAACCAGGATTTCTTAATCCTGCTACTCTGTCTCTTCAGTCAGCTGTCACTCCAAATGTAAATACATTTGTTGACAGTTTTTTATGATCTTCTGTGTGCATGTTACCTTCTTTTTTTGATTTTGATTTCTTTTTTCCTGCTAATGACACAATGACACTGTGTTTAGATGCTGAAGTACACTCAGTTTTATGTCTGTCGTAGCCACAGTTCAGTGTGTTCAATCACATAGTGTAGCAAGTTAAATTCATTAATTATCTACTGATTTCATGTTGAGCACTTTGACTTGAATTAATCTTATAAGACTGTAAAAAATATACAATGTGAACCCGACATTTAATGGGATGTAAAGTTAAAAAACAACCAAAAGGGACAGAAACTTATCCAACTTAACAATTTAACCAATCCAAATCCTGACATTGCAGCCTTCTGGGGCTGAGAGTTTAGCTTTTGATGTCTGAAGGCAGCTCAGAGTGAAAGCTCAGTGGTGGACATGCAAGCAAACTCCACATAAAAGACTGTAACTAACAATTTTCCTTTGGAAAAGTGTTCTGCATGGCGTATTACTCTCTGCATGATCACAGAGTGAATTCTAGACAAACACAAGGCATGAACACATCACTGCATAGTCATACTTGACTATACCCTGTATGCACACACACAGAAATGTTGCATATAGAATACAAATGCACAGAGATTAAAAAGCACAAGCATGTGCAGACAAACTTGCACTACATGCTCGTCATCATAAGCCTGCATGCAAGTGCAGGCCAGTACATGTCTGCACACATGCACATGCAAGTGAGTGCACAAAACACTTCCTCCTCCTGCAGCATCCCGTTAGATGAATGCAGAATCAAAGGCTGGGATTAATCTTCCTCTTTAGTAGAAACTGTGAGGCAACAATCACTGACCCCCTCCCCTCCCCAAACACACAGTCACACAGGAGCCTCCTTCCCTCTGCATATCTCTCCTCAGCTCTCTGTCGGTATCACAGCCCCCATTTTGCAGTGAAATATCTGCTTATGAAACAATTAAAAATTTCAAAGAAAAGGAAAGTTGACACAGACAAAATAATTGTACGTGCAATGGGGGAAAGAAAAGAGGTGCTACAAAGGGATAGGAAGCCATGGAGCGAGAGAGGAAGCAAGAATCCAGGGAGGATTAAAGAGAAAAGGAGGAAGATGGAATTTCTTCAGCTACAGCGAGCAGCTGTGGTGCAGAGTCACCAACAAGAATCTCATATATCCATGCACATACGCAAAACAGGTCATGCATGTGCAAGACAATGATCCTGGACATTCTCTTTGCATCCTCCCACCTACAAAACACACAAATGTAAATGCATGAAAGAAAGAATCGGCTTTGATCTTGAGGCTCTGATCTCTGATGCAGGCTCACACATTCTTAGTTAATGTTATTACACGAGCCTTTAGCAAAGAAAACTCTTCACCTCACTGTCACTCATCTACACTCATCAAACATGTCATCAGGCTCGCCTGTTCAATTGCTTGTTAACACGAAAAACTAATCTGCCAATCAGAGGGCAGCAACTCACTAGCTGTGTCCCAATT
Source organism: Arrhamphus sclerolepis (assembly GCA_037176975.1). Taxonomy (NCBI): domain Eukaryota; kingdom Metazoa; phylum Chordata; class Actinopteri; order Beloniformes; family Hemiramphidae; genus Arrhamphus; species Arrhamphus sclerolepis. Next base: position 1,759,403 of record JBAMYA010000007.1, on the reverse strand, counting down.
CAGCGGCTGCATCCTTCGAAGGCCAGATTTGAAGGCCGAATACATCATAGCAACGTGCCGAAGGCTGTCCCAATTCGAAGGCACCTTCAAATGCGTCCTCCTTTTCCCCCGAAGGATGGTCCGCTGTTTCCTTCTCAGCCCACCCTATCCCAAGATGCATTGCAGGTATAACGAAAAATTCTATAGTAGCGGGGGATGGAGCAACAGAGTACACTTTTAAACCTGTACGCAAAAATTCAAAGCCTAAAGTGGTTATGATGATACGCTTTTGTCATTTGTGTGGACATGGACTTGTATTTTTTTTTGTCAGAAATCAGGAATAAACAAGCTCGTACAGCAGGTCCCATAGTTCTTCAACTATTGCCGCTAAGCAATTTTTTTAGGGAGCAAGGATCAGACAGAAGCTTTTATAAAGCTTAGAAAACACAGCAGCCACCTCTTCATGGGTGAGTAGTAGTTCCTCTAAAATTAAAAAAGTGTCATCACAAAGTCCAGACGTGGTCGCTCCAGAACATAGATTTTAATTTGGTGGTATGTTTACACTCATTGTTCATTTGGAAGACCAATTTCCACTCAAGCTTTAACTTCCTGGCTGATGTCTTGAGATATTGCTTCAATATTTCTACTTAATGTTCTTTCGTCATGATGTCATCTATTTAGTGAATCAGCTAAAGACCCCCACAGCATGATGCTGCCACCACCGTACTTCACAGCTGGATGGTGTTCTCAGACTTTTTCCTCCAAATGTAATGATGGTCATCATGACCAAACACTTCAGTTTTAGTTTCATCAGACCACAGGACATGTCTCCAGAAATGAAGCTCATTGTCCCCAAACTGTAATCTGGCTTTTTCTGCTTGTTTTGAAGTAAAGTCTTACTGGCTGTGTGGTTTTTCGGTCCATGTGGGTCCAGGACTGGTTTCTCCGTGGATAACGACACTCTCTTACCAGCTTCAGCAGCATTTTCAGAAGCTGTTTAGGGAGGTTGATAAGCACATTTCACACCAACACACCTCCTTCATAGATCTATGAAGGTGAACTTTCCCATGGGTTTCAGCTGGAGTAGAATGGTTTGAACAGATAAATGTGGAACCTTCAGACATCTGGAAATTGTACCAACAGATGAACCAGACTGGTGGAGGTCCATAATTCTCTTCCTGATTTCTTGACTGATTTCTTTTGATTTTCCGTCACACATGGAAGCAGTTTGTTTGAGGTGTACCTGAAAATACATCCACTGGTGTGCATCCAGTTGACTCAAATGTTGTCAATTATCAGAAGCATCTAAAGCCATGACATCATCATCTGGGCTTTCCCAAATTGTTTTGAGAAATAGTAATCTTAGTATATGTAAACTTCTGACTTTACAGTTTTAAAAAAATCTCTCTCATTATTCTGGCATTTAGCAAATAGAAATAATTTTGGTAACCTACCCAAAACAGGAAAAGTTTAATTCTGGTTTCAACTGTAGTCTACCTCTAAATGTGAAAGAGGTAACTGAAGTCTTACAATTTCCAAAGGACAAAAGATTAAAAATTCGTAGTATTAAAAAGTATTAAAAAGTAGTGTTGCTAATATGATTGATTAATCATACTTGATTAATCACACTTGATTAATTGATCAAGTGTGATTGATCCAACCTAACCTCCAACCTCCAAGCTCCTTAGCTTACATTTAGCATATCTGATTTACTGGGCAGCTAACACATGATGTATTTGTTGAACTTTAATAACACAAATCAAGTATATTTACCCAAGTAAAATCATCAAAACTTGTAGTTCTTGCGCCCAGTTAGTCTGGCTTTCATAGTCTTGCTGTTTGATGTGATGTGAAGACTACACAGAACACAAATCCACCTGAAACTGCCTTAAAACGTTCTATTTTAACCGAGATTATCCTGAAATAGATAGTCCTCTGTTGTCCTTCCAGTAAGCTTTCAAATTTCCCGTTTATTCCCATTAATTCCCATGGAAAGTTTCCAACTTTGAAAATTCCCAGAATTTTCCAACTTTGGTCTCAAAGACTTTGATCCGGTTGCTCTCACACCAATCATTGTGAAGTGCTTCAAGAGGCCTTCTGCTGAAACAGACCAAGGGAGGACGCAATCTCAGTTGCACTTCACACGACCCTGTCCCATCTGGTGGGTCCCCGTACATACATCAGGGTGCTCTCTGCTGACTTTAGCCATGCTCTCAATACATTAGTGCATCAGGAACTGATTTTTTAAAAAAGTCTGGATCATCACAACAATCCACTCATGAATTCTGGACTTCCCTACCGACATACTAAACTCAAATATCAGTGTCCACTCTTCCAACACTATAGTGAAGTTCACTGCCAATACTATTACAGTCAAGTTACGATAGTTGATGGATGTAATGGTCGATATTATTACAGACAAGTTACAAAGAAGAGGTTAAACAAGTGTTGTCAAGTGTTGTTTAAAAACTAACCTGGTTCAAAAGACCGTGGACTGTGGAAGGTCATTTACACTTCCCTTAACATTTCCTACATGAGGACAAAAGCTCTATTGAGGTTTTTCTTCTCAAAAAAGCTCCAAAAAGCCAATTGTCCATCTCAGGTCTTAGTGATTTTAGGATTCCCTGCAAATGCATCATATTCTTTACACTTTCTTCCAGCCAAAGAGAACCGAATAACTGCGTGGCTCCATTTCATTTTTGATGGCCATGTTCCTGCAACAATCTTCTGTGCGCAAACCATTTCAAGACAGACTGCTTTGAGAAGCTGGAACAGTACACAACAGGATTATCCAGCAGACGTCTTCTGGTGGAGGGATCTGTACTAACTGTCCGTGGCAAGTGAGCAGATGAGGGAGATTGTAAGTACTTTCAATCGCTTCGGAACCAAGGCTACGTTTAGCTTATGCTAAATGGAAAAACATGAACAAGTTCCAGCTGCTACGGACCTGCTAGCTTCCGGAGCAGGTCCCAGCCACTTCAAAACCGTGGCTACATTTAGCTTGTGGTAAATGGCAAAACATGAACTCGTGTCCAAACCATAATATCAGTGATGATGAGTGTCTTCTACAGCTCAATAATTTGTTATCCCCCTAAGGTTGCTGATCATGCCAGCATGATCAGATCACATCACTTTTTTAACCTGCATATAAATACTACATTATCCAGAGTACTCTGGTCACAGAACAGACCTAAGTGGGGCGTGGCCAGCAACAGTTTATTTGCATTAAAGTAACAGAACCCTGAAACGGCAAATTCTGAAAGGGACTGAAACTGGCAAGAATAGAGCTGGTGCGATCTCTTTATGAGAGTGATTTTGTTCAAAAAAACCTCATGAACATGTTTTGTATAGCCCTTAGACCTATTCTCACTTGGTGAAATCGGGGTATAACAGGACCCCTTTAAGCTGCATCTCTCCTATTCCTCTTCTGCTTTTTTGGTCTCTGACTAATCAGCTTCTAATATTCTTTAGATATAACATCTGAATAGTTTTGTCCTGCAGTGAAAGAAGATAAGAAACTATGGATCTTTCATTTCTTTTACAGAAATTTTACACTGCATGCCAGCGTCTGAACAGCAGCATATAATAGTGTTTTCTTGTGGAGAAGTTCACTGTTCACTGCCTCTCAGACTTTTGGTTCATTTCAAATGAATTTGACTGGCATGAGTTAAAATAAACACATGAACCTTGAAAGAAGGTTCTGAAGAAGCATTAGTACTGGTAGTGATAACCAGTGATAACTGACAGGTCTTCAGGGGGGAACCCCCCCCTTTCACCGGTGTTTCATTTAGTTAGACCTCCACAAGACCTCCAGGACTAACAAGAACCATGTATCAATAAATCTTGAGGGTAATGATACACCTAATTAACCTCCAATAACATTCATCCATTTCTACTTCAGCTTCATCTTGTTTGGGGTCGTATGGGGGTTGGAGGCTATCCCAGCTGTAATTGGGTATGAGATGGGGGACAACCTTGGCAGGTCACCTATGAGTCGACACTGTCTCTACCCCACCACCGTGTAACTCAATGCCAAAACAAACCAAAGAAAAACAAACTCAGATTTCTAATTCAGCTTCATGTTTAATTTCTTTTCAAATCTTCTTCCTCATGTCTCTCTGCCTCAACACATCTTAGCTGTTAAAACAACAGTTTTAACAACATACGATGCTGCCTGCTTTACCCATATGACCCCATGGTTACCGGGGCGATGGGGATTCCTGGCGCAGAAAGGGATGTGATTGGCTGAGCCTGGAAAAGAGCTCTTAAATGGGTCAAAGCAGTCAAGTGTCTCTACGGAGGTGGTGTGAGTGTGTGTATCTCTCAGTGTGTGATTATGCATTCAGACATCAAAGAAGATGTCATCGCCCAGCTGTACATACAGCGCCGATCAGAAAGCTTCTGTAATTATAAAAGCATCCACCCACCCTATCTGTGTTTTCTTCCTCCTGTCAGGCTCTCATGTCCTTCGTTATTTCATCAGTTTTCTTGTTTTTCTGCATTTCCTTTCTCTCCTCACCCGCGGATGCAACCCATCTGTCTTTGCGGGGACCATGGAGGCCAACACTGACCCCAAATGGCTGGATTATGAACTACTTCCCAGAGCTTTCAAATACGGAGAAAGCACATCAGAAAGATGACGCAATGTGCTTTTGTATTGTTGCTGAAATAATTGGCCTTAAAAGTTAATGTTGTCTGTGTCTGAAACAACAGATCACACTCTGTATGAATAGAAAATAATAGTTTATGAAAAATCTTTTAAGCTATGGTTGCTATGACTTCAACTCCAGCTAAAAATCAACTATATTTATGAGATAATTTAGTTGGGCATGGATATTTAGTTCACAAATATTAAGCCAAAGAGAAAAAAATGCATGTGAACAGTACTGAGAACCCCACAGCTGAAATGCTGTGATGTATCCACAAGCTATGTAGATTGTAACTTGTAGATACTTTTCGGCATTTCAGCTCTTTAAGGTCTAAAGTATAATTAGGTCACTGCAAAACCTTGATTGTTTGATTTGTCATCCATTTTTATGTAGATTTGATGGTGTGTTTGAGATCATTATCATGGCACATGACCCAGTTTCAACCAAGCTTTAGCTGTTGGGTAGCCTAGAAATCAAGACGTACCGCCAGCAAGTTTAAATTTGCTCAGCAGGTCTGTCTAGCTACTCTCTGTTGAAGTTAATTAACTATACCCAAAAGTCTTGGGGAGCCAATCAGATCAGTCTATCCTTGTAGAGAGTCTCTGAGAGAACCTGGCATGACGATGACAGAGCTGAGATGTTGTAGTTTGGATGGTTAACAAGTTAGATGGCTGCAGCGGAGGAACCGCTGTCGTTTAAAAAGGCATTGTCATCGGCAGTTGAAGACTTGGACTTCCCTGACAATCTCTCATGCCGAGTTCACACTCTACGATTTCGGCCGTCTCAGACAAAGATGGGCAATTGTGGGAAAAATGGTCCACGGGAACGCACCATGAAATAACATAATAATCACCATCACACAGTAGCCTAGCAACAACAGCGCCAAATACAATGGAGAAACGGGAAGAAAAACTCAAATAAAGAAGAAAGACAGTTATTTTTCTTTATTTGATCAGATTTTTTTCCAAAGCAGACCAACAACTCTATGACAGCGCTAACTTTAGAGTCATTAGTGGATTAGCACGTTAGCAGCTACCTGCTAATGATGTGATGACACTGCATTTAGATCCTGAAAAACAGTTTTATTTCTGTCGTAGCCACAATTCAACGTACGTTCAATCACACGGTGGAACATGCTGGAAATTAATTATCTATCGATTTCACGTCATGCAGTATGAACTGAATTGATCTTATAAGACTGTAAAATTTGTACGGTGTGAACCAGACATTTGGGATTCTGGTGGATGAGGCCCATCTCATTTTCCTAATAGACATCTTGGTGACACTTGTTCACCCGCCGCTTCCGCAGCTCCTCCAATGTGTTCAGTAGAAGGAGCTGGGAGCTACAGCAGATCATTTCAGGACCATTCAAAGCAATAGTCTGGTGGGACCTGCAGTCAATCAGCCTCGACATCAGTAGGCTGGGTCATTCTTGTTTCTCATCTGGCAACACTCATTTCAGACGCCATTTTGAGAATTTGTGGGCAAATTTGATCAGAATGAATATAATGTAATATTAATTAGCATACGCTAAGCCAGTCAAGCTCAAAAAGCTCACTGTGACTGAAATAAGTTGAGCATGTTCCAGTTGGATTCCAGCCCTGCTCTTTTTGGCTGTTGGTACTGTAGGAGGGGAAAAGAAGCTTGAAAGCACTCTCCAGAAAACCCCTGAGTGATGTCACAAGTTCAGCTCAGTTCTTCTCATACAATCTATGGTTCAGATGCAGTTGTAGGAGCTTCAGTCATGCTTTCATGTTCTTTTGAGACAATATTTCCTAATAGATCATTCTGGTCTAGTCTTCTTTTAATGGTGCTGACATGTACTTTAACATTCAACATACTCAGGGAGGCCTGTGTAAGCATTTGCCTTGTATTTATTTATCTATTTATTTGTATAATATCATCCATCCATCCATTATCTACACCCGCTTTGTCCTGTGAAGGGTCACAGGGGTGTATTATATCATTTTGTATTAAATAATTACCCTGCAGGGGAAAATAAGGTACCACTGAAATGAATTTGTATTTCTCTAAGCATTGAAAGGTCTGACCTTGGAGTAAGTGGATCCCTGGTTTGACTCAACTCAAGGTGACAGTTTAAAGACTTGGAACTATAACATGTCCTTTGAAGTAACTTAATCCCTGCCCTCTATAAATGATTGAAATTTGAAATTTGTGAGTTTTTTTTAATTGTTTTAATCTAATTTCTGTAGCAGGTGGTTAAATGCATTAGAACCTGTCAGTTCTGTCACAAAAACAGCCTGCTGGGGTCAGAGCTGCTTTGCTGAAAGGGTAAGGGTGTATGAGAAGAGTTGGTACCGCATTGCAGGCTTCCACTCTGGCACATCTAAATAAGGCGCCAAGTGTGTGTGTGTATGTGTGTGTGTGTGTGTGTATGTGTGTGTGTGAGAAAGAGTAATTGGCCTCCAACATAGTTTAGATGAGACACCCAATCCCCACAGAGAGGGCTGGTGTTCGGACAGGTCCTTACTGCAGCACTCACTGGAGCTGGTCGTCCTCACAAACACTCAAACTTACAAAAGTATCACACAAAGTTTTATAAGAACAACAATCGATTGACTCCTCCTGAATTCACCATCACTTAACGCCAACAGTTTCTGTTTCATGTGTGGGTGGGATGTTGCAGTGGGTTTTACTTGAAGTTGTCGGGGTGCTGGCTGAGGGCCAGGCTCAGGGTGTCCAGGGCATGACGGTGATGCTTCTGGGCACTCAACAGCAGGGTCAGCAGGTGGAGGGAGTGCAAGTCATCCTCATGCAGAGATAAAGCTGCCTGCAGGGGCTCCATGGCTGCGGATACCTGAAGATACATATCATTTTCTCAGTTTCTTTTTTTTTTTAAATGAGAAAATTGCTGTTGATGAAAAATTGCAGCGCCATTCTCATTTATTTGCTCTTACCTGCCGCACAAGAGCCAGCTGCAGAGCCAGATACATGGAGATCTGAGCATCCTGAGGGTCTAATGAATGAGCTCTGAGGAGAGACATATCGATTGAAAATCCGTTGCAACGCAAGAACTGAAGACTGAATGTGATGTCATTGAGAAGAAACTGGATTGTAGAACGATTTATAAGTTTATACTGTACATTAAGCACAGTAGATACGTGTCCAGTGCTTATTTCAAATGTTGTATGTACTGCAAAGACAGCCCTTCAAGTAAAATAGTCTCAGCTAAGAGCCAAGGGGGCAAGAAAAAATTACTTCTTAAAATAAAATTGTATAATAAAATGCTTGGACAGATTACATTTCTATTTAAACAAAAAACAGACATTTTTTCTTGAAACAAGCTTTTTTCATTTATTTATTTTTTTACTTTCATAGAAATCAGTTTTTGTAGTGTGTACAAGTCAAAGTCAATGCATTTTGTCTTTTCCTTTGAATCTGTAGTTTACAACTTTTCTGGATGTGGTGCTGCACTTTTCCACAAAGTCTATATAAAAAGAATACCCCCCTTATAAAAGTGGTTTAGAAAATATAAAGTCTGTATTGCTTCATCTTATATTCCAACAAACACAACATTTTTTGGGGGAAAAAGTTAAATAAAAGAAAATCTGAGGGGGAAAAAGTTTCTTCAAACTGTGAGGTGATCTCTGGTGTTTTTAGGTCATTCCACTGGTTTTGATGGGACTGTGGAGTGGGTCACTGGGCCACTCTGAGACTGATTTTCTTTTTGAGTGTGTTTTTGGGTTATTTTCACGTTGGAGTGACATTCATCTTCATTTTCATCTTTTTAGCTGTTCATTTTCTGCCCCTGCGGAGGTTAAGCGGCCCACAGCATGATGCCGCCTCCACCATGCTTCACTGTTGCTGTGCTGTTCCTATGTTGATGCTCCCTACTGGCTTTGAAGCAAACACGTCTTTTGATTACGAAAGTTCAAGCTTTGTCTCATCGGACCAGAACACAGTTTCATGTGTAGTTTGGCCTCACTGATGAGTATGATGTCAATTCAGAGTCTAATGTGTTGCAAGTCAAACCCCAAAATCTGAAAACCAAAACCCAAAATCTGCAGCTAAATAATCAAAATCTGTAAACGAGAGTTCAATCATCTTTCTCAGTTATATTTTTCCTTTCTTCTATCATTTTCATAACCATTTCCTTTTTTAAATCTTTTCTGAATTACACTTTAATTTCTGTGGTTTCAATTCTGAAATGAGTGTCAAATCAGTGCCACGTCAATCAACAGTAGAGGAGGAGGGACATAGCGGAGATCTAGCAGCTTATTGGCTGCTGAATCGCTTTTTAAGTCTGCATGAGAGCACCAAACCTCAGCTGAAAACTGCAGTGTTGGCAATTTCGCAACTTTATCACTACATTTAGAGTCAGAGCAGTCTAGTCACTCTTTAAAAACAAACAAACAAAAAAACAATGTCTAGCGACATATCTAAAAACCTTTTCTTGTGTTATTGGGGACTTTTGGGGACTGACGTGAAAGTAAGTATCTTTACGCTTCACAACGAGCAGCGAGAGCTGCCGTGAGTCCTTCCCCGTCCAAAAGCACTTTATCAACAGATTTTGAGTTCTTGGTCACAGATTTCTGGGTTTTGATTTGTGATACATTCGGCTCTGAGTTGGCGCCATAGATATGTTTTTTTCATCCTCTTATCAACTTTGGAGATTCGTACTGATCATTAACGTCTCTGTGATGCCACATTTTTTCTTTTATCTGGTTTTAATCAGAATCACTTCATTTCATGTGGGTGTATGACATTTATCTACAAGGATCATCATAAATGTAACTGGTTAGCAGGCAGAGAACAGATTATGAAAGGGTTGTGGGCCGTTCTAATAATCACTTATGATCTACATAACTGGACAGGACAGCATGCATGTCATTGTTCCAGCCATCTGCTCCTACGAGACACAAGTCTACTTCTTTAAGAGCTGCAAGGACTCCAACTCTCCTTTGGGGTTTTCTCCTAAACCTTTGCAACTCTTCCTCTCATGTTTAGATCTGTTGTGATATAATATTTCTTTGGTCTAACGATTAATCTACATCTTGCTACATGGATCGATTCTCAGCTCTCCTGCATGCAAGGGAATCAAAATTCAGTCAAATCAACTCTAATAATGTAGTCATAGTGACATGGATACGTGTAAAGCTATCTTTTTTGTTTTGTTTTTCTTGATTTTGCTTTGTTCTTTGTGTTTGTTGAAGATCTCATTAATAATGTGACAACTGGGACATTTACAGTGTTATTTGTGTCTTCTTTTTTTTTAAATGTGCAACTTCATAAAATTTTCAGAAAATGAGGCTTGTGAACAATCAGCTGACTTGAATTTAACTGAAAATCTTTGGAAAGAGCCAAAGATCAGAGTTTATAGAAGAGGCCCTTCAAGATCTGCAGACTGTTTGTGTTCTTCTGTACAAACTGACCAGTGCTCTTTTTTTGAATGGTGAAATATTCAATTTTATTCACTAATTTAGGTCTTTTGTTTATTCGTGGATATAGGCAGGACTATCTATGTAGCACATTTCCAACTGTAACAATTCAGAGTGCTTTATATAAGCGAGGTAATGCATTAGAACGTTTGCAATAATGAGAGCAGGATTAAAATCCATTAAGACAAAAGAGAATTAGGTCAAAACATGAATTAAAAAAAAAAAGAAACATAAAGGTTCATTTCCACTGGTGAGGCTTCCGAGATTCAACTAGTATTCTTGAATTTTAGCAGGACCGGCCTAATTAGTCTTTTCAGCCGTCAGGTCTCCAGTTACGTTGACGAGCTTGTGACTCGTAAACTACCATTCCAAACCACATGGTGGCAGCAGTGTACTGCTTTTGTTGTCAACCACCACTGAAGAAAAGAAGTATGCAAATATGAAGACATAATAATTTTTATGTTTCTGTTTGCTGTTAGTCTAATAATGGTGAGACGACTCATAGGGAAAGGTGAAATAAGGCTGCTAAATGACGTCATCTCACGCCCATGACATTCCCAAGGGTGGCAGCTACATGCGTGTAACTGGTTCCAGCTCAAGGTTTTACCACGTGACTGCCCCATAAGATCTCACAGCTGTACTTGGTTCATATTTTACAAGGAAACCAGAAATGTGCTGTGGCCCCATAGACTACATGCATATATAGCTCATTCATGCATATTCTGTACGTACAATAAGGAAGTTGGGAAGTGAGCTGTAGCATGTTTGTTGTTAGTTAATTGCATTTCGGAGGGGGGGGGGCTCTGCCCTGGCTGGATATGGGCTGCAACCCCCGCTGCTTGTGGGGAAACTACTTGGGTCGATAACCAACAAACAATGCTTTAGTTTGTGGTTGGGACCTATGACATCACGGAATGACATCATTTAAATGAGACAAAGCTAAAATTTTGCTTTCGTTTTCAAACACATGTGGTGGAGATTTAAAGAGCTGTGACATACTTGTTCAAAGCCTCTAGTGCTTTTCTGTTGAGTTTGTTCCGTTCATCTTTCAGAGGAGCTGCAGAAAACAGAAAACAGGATCAAGTTTAGTTCAGTTGTAGATTTAGACATTTTTAATAGTGGCTTAAAAATGAAACCTCTTAATCCATTTGTAATCTACAGCTACTAAACAAAATCATTTTCTAGCATTTTTAAGACAGGAATTGTTGTGCAGTCAGACTAACAGCAGGTTTTGTTCTAGATCTTTCTACTTTTACCACAACATACCATTAATAAGAAAATGGGTCCCCTTTAAGATGTACATTTTTGATACTGTCATGTAGAATATGCGTGTCTTTTGTGACTGTGTGTCCTCACCCTCGGAGGCCTGAAGACTGAAGGACAGCCCCAGAGCCAGGTACGCCTTGGGCAGAAATTCACCTGCCTCCTCCCCCATAGACAGCACCGTCTGGGACAGAGCCTCTGCTTCTTTGTACTGGACACAAACGAACAGTCTTAGTATCAGGAACATAAAACTTCAGACCAACAAAAGCATCACTGGGCCACCAAAGCTTGTCTGACTCCCTCAGTCTCACATTGTTGTGGAGGCGTTATGTTTTTCTTTTATCTTTAAAACGCTGATTCTTTTTTTTTGTTGGTCATCCTGATGTAAATTTGCTGCCGTGCTTCAGATCATTGTCTAGTATGAAGGACTCACATTTGCATCCAGAATACTCTGAGGTTGGGATTTTGCCAAACATGGTACCTGCCTTTGGTTTCATCTGTCTGTAGGACATTGTTCCAGAAGTCTGGTGGTTTGTTCAGCAGCTCTAGTCATGCTTACATGTTATTTTTTCTTTTTAGAAATAAGAGACTTTGATCAGCCATATTCAGTCTTCTTCTAATTGCTCCATCTGTGCTTTTAAAGCAACACAACAGAACGTGAAACCCTCCAAAAAGCTTCTAAAATTATTTTAGTGTTAGTTCAAGTTCGAAGAAGACAAATCGCCCTTCTGCCCAAGCCTGAGGGCATGTCCCTTCCCTCCACTAGGACTATGAAAGGAGTGTGTGAGACCCGATTCAGGAGGACACGCCTCCCAACTGCCAATCAAAGTGTACAACTACGGAACTTGTCAGTGTTTGCTATGTGGAGTTAGCCAGACACTAACTATAAGATGAAGCTAGCTAATCTTTTTCATATTTGTTGAATAAATAATGGCACACTGAAGCAAAAACTCACTGCAATCAGATGATTTTCATTATGTTTTAGACATAGGAAGGGTTACTAATTTTAGCTGCAGGATGTCGAGGCATTTCTCTCTGCTTTCTTATGTAATACCAGACGGATTCTGAGAGTTTCTCTCTTGGAACCAAAAAACCACGAGTTGCCGTCCAGGTTGCTCACTGCACTTTCTGCTGCCAATAAAGTTCTATATGACTCTGACTGAGGCTGATCACATGGCCTCCCCCGAGGGTGATGGGGATAGATGAGAATAATCTTAAAACTTTTCCTCCGTTTCCAGAGCCAGGTGAGTTTTATCATTTTTCTCTGCACACAGAGGTCGGGCAGCAGAATGGAGCAGTGATGACTGATCCTGCTTGGTGCGAGGACAGTCCGAGCACATTCAGCTGAAGGACGTGAAGAGTCTGCTCAAGGATACATCCTCCTACACACACACACACACACACACACACACACACACACACACACACACACACACACAGCGGCGGACCTCAGGCGGTGCGTGGCTGAGCCGAGGAAGAACCGTGTCACTCCACGTGGGGCTGGTGGTGGGAGGGCAGGTAGATGGATGGAAAGGCTGTTGAAAGCCAGCCCAACGGAAAACCAACTGCTCTGACACATTCCCTTCTCCTCCTTCACTTCTGAGTCCAATCCTTGCAAGCTTAACGCCCGCTCACAATAGCCAGCGATTTAAATGCACAGCCCGTCCATGCACATCTTAGGAGGATTATGATTTTGTTTTTTTCTTTTTCTCCTCCAGTGAATGGTGTGAAAGAAGAACATGTCACTGCTGTTGAGAGAAAACCCCACATCAACAAAGCTGTTCAAGAATTTCAAAAAGCAGCTTTACTTTCAGACCACTGATGTCGCGGGTTTGAGAGGATCTCCCCGTTTATCTGTGGAACCGCTGTGAAACTGGACAGCAACAAGTTATCGTGAGGTATTTCACCAGCTGTGTGAGGTAAAAAAGCTAAATGTAGCTGGATACATTACAGTCCAGACTGTCCAGTGGACTTGATGGTGGATAACGGTGGCCCATTTATGTAATGCCACGCTCCACTATGGCCATAGTGTCTTATTGTGATTAAAATTGTAAGCTTCTTAGTGTCTCTGGCCTGCCATGATCTCCAGCCACTGACAGATGTGCCCCCTCCACTCGCCCGTTAGCTCCGCTTTTCTAATCTGACTCCCTCTCAGCCATTCTCCCTCTGCCTCCACGATAAATACCACTGTTGTTACTTTGTCCCTCCTGTCCAGATCACGAACAGCTGGAGAATCACCAACTGATGCTGCGCTACACAGTCCAAAGTATGCACGCTGCACTTTCAGGGAGCAAACGTAGGTCATGTACACTTAATTCCTTAGTGCTGCTATATTTATTCACTTTTTAAGAGAAAAGACAGTATTTCTTTCACTTTTATTGAAGTTATCTGTAGAAGTTAGTAACCACTCTTTAACCCAATATTTGGTTGTTTCTTTTGTGTAAAAACATGCTGAAAAATCTTATTTTATTATAGTCTTATTAGGTAAATACAACATCACATTGGCAACAACATATAACTTTTTCATTCTACCATTATTTATTTATTATCTAATTTACAAAAAAAAACTGAAAAAAATACTGAGTAATACCCAAGTACCCCTTTGATTAAATTGCTTCTAATCCGATACCGTGAAGTAGTCATTTCCTGTTTCTATGTCTTTATTATTCTCGCACATCATTTTGAAGAACTTTTGTCCCATTCTTCTTGACATTGTTGCTTCATTTTATCGTTTGTTTATTCACAGCTCTTTTAAAGACTGGCCGCAGCGTTTCAGCTGGGTTAAGGTCTGGACTTTCACAGAGCCAAGACTTTGATTCTTTTATTCTGATGTAGATTTGTTGATGAAATTCAGATCGTTGTCCAGCTGCAAAAGCCAGTTTTGACCAAGCAGATGTCCTCATGTTTGTCTCTAGAATACTCTGGAACACAGAGTTTGTAATTGACTCGGTGTCTGCAATGTGCAAAGGCACTGTATCTGCAAAGTAACTGAAAATCATCAGCCCTCCGCCACCATGCTTGACAGAGGGTATGAGGTGTCTGTGCCATTGGACGTTAAGTCCAGGTTACTGCGTTTTGGTCTCATCTGTCCAGAAGACGTTGTTCCAGAAGTCCTGTTGTTTGTTGAGATGCACTTTTGTGAACATCAGTCAAGCTTCCATGTTCCTTTTAGGCAGAGCAGGATTTCTCCTGACATACCTTGTTCAGTCTTTCTCCAATTGAACTATCATGGACATTTGACATGTTCAGTGAGACTTCTTGGGTCTGAGACATCGATTTAAGGCTTTTTGAATTTCTCAGATCATTGACGTTTTGACATTAGACTAAATTTACTGGGACATCCACTTCTGTCAAAACTGAATGCATTCCACCTATACAAAACCTTTCTCACTGTATAAGGTTGAACTCCATATTGCTCAGAAATAATTTTATAACTCATGCCAGATTGATGTGTGACAACAATCACTTCTCTGTGACAAACGTGTTCCTCTTCGCATTGCAATTTTTTTTTTTCTTGTTATATCTTCACACAAACAAACAAAAACGTCAGCATTGAGAAATTTGTTATTTTTCAAATATTCTGTCTTAATAAATGTCAAAAAAAAAGTTAAGTATCTGACAGTACTTGTGGAATATGCAAAAGCTTGGTGGTTAAAAGTCTCTGCTGGTATGACTCAACTGTTGGCTCCCTCTGACAACTGACTGAGGATCAGAAAATATACATAACAGATGCCCACAGAGCCTGGGAAGGCTATAAAAAGCCAACACTTCCAGCTCGCAATGCCCACTTTCCAAAAAGTCACTTAGAAATGTTAGTTAACAGCAACTGTGGAAGTCAAGAAGGATGAAGCAAAGCCTAAAATTGCTAAATCTAGCTGCAGAAGAGCAGCAGGAAGTTGACCCACGGGTGGTGGTGGTCCTCAGTCCTCAATACACGAGAACTTCATTCAACTTTAGGCCAAAATATAGTTGTACCTCACTTGAAAACCTGCTGTTGAGTCCACATATGCCAGGTCCCAAGTCACAAGCACCAATTCTCCTTCATTTCATTTTAGTTCTCCAGGCAGATGAGGTCACCATAGCTGGTGATTTCAACATCCATGTGGAGAGTGACAGTCTTAGCTCTAGTTTTACTGCTCTAGTTGAATCAGTTGGGTTCAGTCAACATGTGGAGGGACCCACTCACTCATATGCTGGACTTGGTTCTAACTTATGGAACTGAAGTCAAGTCTTTAACCATCTTGCCCCAAAACCCAGTTTTCTCTGACCATTCTTTAATTACGTTCCAGTTTACTTGTCACAATATCATACGCAATAAAAAGATCTGTTACAGTAGAAACCTTTCTGACAGTTCTATCATTAAGTTCAAGGAGCAAATTCCTGCTCTGCTTGGACACTTGTCTCCTATTCATGCCACTATGGACAGTCTGAAAGTCTCGATCCCTCGAGCATTTATAGTTCTGCAGACAGCTCTACAGAGTTCCTGTGTTTAACTCTGGATTCTGTTGCGCCTCTAAAAAGGAAGGTAGTTAATCCTAGAGAGTGTAGTATAATGCAGAAATACAGTCTTAAACAGAAATGTAGAAAGCTTGGAAAAAAAAGTGGTGCTCTACAAACTTAAAAGAATTCCATCTAGCATGTATAAAAGCTCTTTGAAAGCTAGGAAAACTTATTATTCATCATTAATTAGAGAAAATCAGAAAAATATGGAGTTAGAACAGTCTCAACAGCCACAAATGCGCAGCACGATTTATAAATGCACAGGACAAGATTCACAAATGCACGGGACGATTTACAAATGTGCAAGATGATTTGCAAATGCAAAGGACAAGATTCACACATGTATTTCTGATGCACAGAAATATAATTGATTTACAAACAGCTTCTGGTCTGTGGACTTTTTGAGACTCCCCTGCTGTGCCTCCAACTCACAAATGCATTTTTCTAACAGGAATGATCTGCAACCAGTCAGATATCTTCCTTGTTTCAGCCAATCATAAGAACGCATCCCATGTGGGAAATGACTTACTCACGGTCCAATCACATTAAATCCAATCAAACAGCGCTATCCATAGGCATATATACGTTGTAGCCTCATTACGTGTTGGAGCGTAATCCAGCGTCGCCGCCATATTGGATGGGTCTCCTCACTCCAGGCAGCACCAGAACCAACTGGAGAAAATATGGATTGAGCAACTATGCCTGTATTTTGTGCATTCTACGATTGCAATAACCAGCACAGTATTGAAAGCAGACCACGTGGTATTATCTTTCAAAAGTAAGATTTAACAATATTTTTTGTTATTTGATCACATAATATTATGTCATCATAACGAATTTAATTTGATTATCAACGAAATGCTAACAGCAGTAACTGGTTCTCTCATTACCTCTTGCTGCTACTGATCTGATCCAGGTTCTGTCGTGAGAACTTCAAGCCACATGAGTTTGACAGGACGGGTCAGATTGTCGGGCTTAGAGATGCTGCGACCACATCTGTCTCCAACTTCCCATCTCATCTCCACAGAGCAGGTGTATTTTTACTCTCCATGCTAACAGGGACATTTATGATTCATATGTAAAACAAAGTTAACATTACACTTTGCTAAACATGTTTTTTTGTTTGTTTGTTTCTTTTTCCATTAGTTCTTTATGCATGTTTAGGAATTAGTGATGTAATGTGTATTTCAGTACATTGTTGGATACCAAGACCTTTTCAAGTTGTTTTTAATTAAGTTATTTTTAAGTATTATGTTATATTTTATGTTTGTTTTATATTGTCTTATATTTTAGCCTGTAGCAACAAGGAACACATAAACTTCTAGGAGAGCTGAAGGAACCTCCCAGTGAACCTTTCTCAGCATTTCCCTGAAAGTGAACCTCAGTCCAGTTATGTGAGTATTTGTATTTGATACGTCCTGTACAGTTGTGAGCATCATGGTCATATTAAAATCTCTCCCTTGCTTTCTGCAACTCTTTTCAAACATACTCACATATACACTTTTTCATGTAATTAATAAATAAAAAAAAAATGAGTAAATAAATACACATGAACACATAAACTCACCCTTTCACCGACACTCATACACACACATACTTGTGGTGCTGGCAGTGATATTACAGGTATGAAATTAAGAATGAGGACCTGCACATATGCAGGGCTACGCACCAAACAACCGTGAGTGGTCTGATATATAAACATCACTCAAAACATTTTAGGGTTAAAAAATGACCCGGTGGACCCCAACCTGGGGTACGCGATGATGTAAGTGATGTAGGTCTCTGGAGCTCCTCTGCTCCACCACTACTCCTCGGCTCGCTGGCAGCCATGACCTGCTTGTCAGGAAGACGTCGTTGGTGTAGACACAAACATGTCTGACCAATGGGAAAGCATCTGCCCACCGCGGGATGTTTGTGTTAAAAAAAGAAAAAAAAATAACAACTTCAAAATATACATATATATATATATATATACATATATATATATATATATACACACACACACACATATACACACGCACACATATATCTGTGTGTATATTCTTCAGCAGGAGGGTCCCCCTAAGATCCAGGTTCTGGTCCAGGTTTCTTCCCATGAGGGAGTTTTTTCTTGCCACT